>CANJKZ010000715.1:3247500-3626548 GCA_947471745.1 Closterium sp. Naga37s-1 | reverse complement strand
TTACCATCCTGGCTCACCTGCAGAAGGCTCTGCCAAAGGCAGCAGCGGATAGAAGCCGCTTCTGCCCATTCACATCCCCCTCATGCGCTGCAGCCTGCATGCACCCATCAAGCACCGCCTCCCCCATCAGCACATCACCCACTCCATCTGATCGTACTCGAGATCTACCATCCTGGCTCACCTGCAGAGGCTCTGCAAAAGGCAGCAGTCGGATAGAAGCCGCTTCTGCCCATTCACATCCCCCTCATAGCGCTGCAGCCTGCATGCACCCTCGCACCGCCGTCCCCCATCAGCACATAACCCACTTCCATCTGATCGTACTCGAGATCTACCATCCTGGCTCCCTGCAGAAGGCTCGCCCAAAGGCAGCAGCGGATAGAAGCCGCTTCTGCCCATTCACATCCCCCTCATGCCGCTGCAGCCTGCATGCACCCTCGCACCGCCTCCCCCATCAGCACATCACCACTCCATCTGATCGTACTCGAGATCTACCAATCCTGGCTCACCTGCGAAGGCTCTGCCAAAGGCAGCAGCGGATAGAAGCCGCTTCTGCCCATTCACATCCCCCTCATGCGCTGCAGCCTGCATGCACCCTCGCACCGCCTCCCCATCAGCACATCACCCACTCCATCTGATCGTACTCGAGATCTACCATCCTGGCTCACCTGCAGAAGGCTCTGCCAAAGGCAGCAGCGGATAGAAGCCGCTTCTGCCCATTCACATCCCCCTCATGCGCTGCAGCCTGCATGCACCCTCGCACCGCCTCCCCCATCAGCACATCACCCACTCCATCTGATCGTACTCGAGATCTACCATCCTGGCTCACCTGCAGAAGGCTCTGCCAAAGGCAGCAGCGGATAGAAGCCGCTTCTGCCCATTCACATCCCCCTCATGCGCTGCAGCCTGCATGCACCCTCGCACCGCCTCCCCCATCAGCACATCACCCACTCCATCTGATCGTACTCGAGATCTACCATCCTGGCTCACCTGCAGAAGGCTCTGCCAAAGGCAGCAGCGGATAGAAGCCGCTTCTGCCCATTCACATCCCCCTCATGCGCTGCAGCCTGCATGCACCCTCGCACCGGCCTCCCCCATCAGCACATCACCCACTCCATCTGATCGTACTCGAGATCTACCATCCTGGCTCACCTGCAGAAGGCTCTGCCAAAGGCAGCAGCGGATAGAAGCCGCTTCTGCCCATTCACATCCCCTCATGCGCTGCAGCCTGCATGCACCCTCGCACCGCCTCCCCCATCAGCACATCACCCACTCCATCTGATCGTACTCGAGATCTACCATCCTGGCTCACCTGCAGAAGGCTCTGCCAAAGGCAGCAGCGGATAGAAGCCGCTTCTGCCCATTCACATCCCCCTCATGCGCTGCAGCCTGCATGCACCCTCGCACCGCCTCCCCCATCAGCACATCACCCACTCCATCTGATCGTACTCGAGATCTACCATCCTGGCTCACCTGCAGAAGGCTCTGCCAAAGGCAGCAGCGGATAGAAGCCGCTTCTGCCCATTCACATCCCCCTCATGCGCTGCAGCCTGCATGCACCCTCGCACCGCCTCCCCCATCAGCACATCACCCACTCCATCTGATCGTACTCGAGATCTACCATCCTGGCTCACCTGCAGAAGGCTCTGCCAAAGGCAGCAGCGGATAGAAGCCGCTTCTGCCCATTCACATCCCCCTCATGCGCTGCAGCCTGCATGCACCCTCGCACCGCCTCCCCCATCAGCACATCACCCACTCCATCTGATCGTACTCGAGATCTACCATCCTGGCTCACCTGCAGAAGGCTCTGCCAAAGGCAGCAGCGGATAGAAGCCGCTTCTGCCCATTCACATCCCCCTCATGCGCTGCAGCCTGCATGCACCCTCGCACCGCCTCCCCCATCAGCACATCACCCACTCCATCTGATCGTACTCGAGATCTACCATCCTGGCTCACCTGCAGAAGGCTCTGCCAAAGGCAGCAGCGGATAGAAGCCGCTTCTGCCCATTCACATCCCCCTCATGCGCTGCAGCCTGCATGCACCCTCGCACCGCCTCCCCCATCAGCACATCACCCACTCCATCTGATCGTACTCGAGATCTACCATCCTGGCTCACCTGCAGAAGGCTCTGCCAAAGGCAGCAGCGGATAGAAGCCGCTTCTGCCCATTCACATCCCCCTCATGCGCTGCAGCCTGCATGCACCCTCGCACCGCCTCCCCCATCAGCACATCACCCACTCCATCTGATCGTACTCGAGATCTACCATCCTGGCTCACCTGCAGAAGGCTCTGCCAAAGGCAGCAGCGGATAGAAGCCGCTTCTGCCCATTCACATCCCCCTCATGCGCTGCAGCCTGCATGCACCCTCGCACCGCCTCCCCCATCAGCACATCACCCACTCCATCTGATCGTACTCGAGATCTACCATCCTGGCTCACCTGCAGAAGGCTCTGCCAAAGGCAGCAGCGGATAGAAGCCGCTTCTGCCCATTCACATCCCCCTCATGCGCTGCAGCCTGCATGCACCCTCGCACCGCCTCCCCCATCAGCACATCACCCACTCCATCTGATCGTACTCGAGATCTACCATCCTGGCTCACCTGCAGAAGGCTCTGCCAAAGGCAGCAGCGGATAGAAGCCGCTTCTGCCCATTCACATCCCCCTCATGCGCTGCAGCCTGCATGCACCCTCGCACCGCCTCCCCCATCAGCACATCACCCACTCCATCTGATCGTACTCGAGATCTACCATCCTGGCTCACCTGCAGAAGGCTCTGCCAAAGGCAGCAGCGGATAGAAGCCGCTTCTGCCCATTCACATCCCCCTCATGCGCTGCAGCCTGCATGCACCCTCGCACCGCCTCCCCCATCAGCACATCACCCACTCCATCTGATCGTACTCGAGATCTACCATCCTGGCTCACCTGCAGAAGGCTCTGCCAAAGGCAGCAGCGGATAGAAGCCGCTTCTGCCCATTCACATCCCCCTCATGCGCTGCAGCCTGCATGCACCCTCGCACCGCCTCCCCCATCAGCACATCACCCACTCCATCTGATCGTACTCGAGATCTACCATCCTGGCTCACCTGCAGAAGGCTCTGCCAAAGGCAGCAGCGGATAGAAGCCGCTTCTGCCCATTCACATCCCCCTCATGCGCTGCAGCCTGCATGCACCCTCGCACCGCCTCCCCCATCAGCACATCACCCACTCCATCTGATCGTACTCGAGATCTACCATCCTGGCTCACCTGCAGAAGGCTCTGCCAAAGGCAGCAGCGGATAGAAGCCGCTTCTGCCCATTCACATCCCCCTCATGCGCTGCAGCCTGCATGCACCCTCGCACCGCCTCCCCCATCAGCACATCACCCACTCCATCTGATCGTACTCGAGATCTACCATCCTGGCTCACCTGCAGAAGGCTCTGCCAAAGGCAGCAGCGGATAGAAGCCGCTTCTGCCCATTCACATCCCCCTCATGCGCTGCAGCCTGCATGCACCCTCGCACCGCCTCCCCCATCAGCACATCACCCACTCCATCTGATCGTACTCGAGATCTACCATCCTGGCTCACCTGCAGAAGGCTCTGCCAAAGGCAGCAGCGGATAGAAGCCGCTTCTGCCCATTCACATCCCCCTCATGCGCTGCAGCCTGCATGCACCCTCGCACCGCCTCCCCCATCAGCACATCACCCACTCCATCTGATCGTACTCGAGATCTACCATCCTGGCTCACCTGCAGAAGGCTCTGCCAAAGGCAGCAGCGGATAGAAGCCGCTTCTGCCCATTCACATCCCCCTCATGCGCTGCAGCCTGCATGCACCCTCGCACCGCCTCCCCCATCAGCACATCACCCACTCCATCTGATCGTACTCGAGATCTACCATCCTGGCTCACCTGCAGAAGGCTCTGCCAAAGGCAGCAGCGGATAGAAGCCGCTTCTGCCCATTCACATCCCCCTCATGCGCTGCAGCCTGCATGCACCCTCGCACCGCCTCCCCCATCAGCACATCACCCACTCCATCTGATCGTACTCGAGATCTACCATCCTGGCTCACCTGCAGAAGGCTCTGCCAAAGGCAGCAGCGGATAGAAGCCGCTTCTGCCCATTCACATCCCCCTCATGCGCTGCAGCCTGCATGCACCCTCGCACCGCCTCCCCCATCAGCACATCACCCACTCCATCTGATCGTACTCGAGATCTACCATCCTGGCTCACCTGCAGAAGGCTCTGCCAAAGGCAGCAGCGGATAGAAGCCGCTTCTGCCCATTCACATCCCCCTCATGCGCTGCAGCCTGCATGCACCCTCGCACCGCCTCCCCCATCAGCACATCACCCACTCCATCTGATCGTACTCGAGATCTACCATCCTGGCTCACCTGCAGAAGGCTCTGCCAAAGGCAGCAGCGGATAGAAGCCGCTTCTGCCCATTCACATCCCCCTCATGCGCTGCAGCCTGCATGCACCCTCGCACCGCCTCCCCCATCAGCACATCACCCACTCCATCTGATCGTACTCGAGATCTACCATCCTGGCTCACCTGCAGAAGGCTCTGCCAAAGGCAGCAGCGGATAGAAGCCGCTTCTGCCCATTCACATCCCCCTCATGCGCTGCAGCCTGCATGCACCCTCGCACCGCCTCCCCCATCAGCACATCACCCACTCCATCTGATCGTACTCGAGATCTACCATCCTGGCTCACCTGCAGAAGGCTCTGCCAAAGGCAGCAGCGGATAGAAGCCGCTTCTGCCCATTCACATCCCCCTCATGCGCTGCAGCCTGCATGCACCCTCGCACCGCCTCCCCCATCAGCACATCACCCACTCCATCTGATCGTACTCGAGATCTACCATCCTGGCTCACCTGCAGAAGGCTCTGCCAAAGGCAGCAGCGGATAGAAGCCGCTTCTGCCCATTCACATCCCCCTCATGCGCTGCAGCCTGCATGCACCCTCGCACCGCCTCCCCCATCAGCACATCACCCACTCCATCTGATCGTACTCGAGATCTACCATCCTGGCTCACCTGCAGAAGGCTCTGCCAAAGGCAGCAGCGGATAGAAGCCGCTTCTGCCCATTCACATCCCCCTCATGCGCTGCAGCCTGCATGCACCCTCGCACCGCCTCCCCCATCAGCACATCACCCACTCCATCTGATCGTACTCGAGATCTACCATCCTGGCTCACCTGCAGAAGGCTCTGCCAAAGGCAGCAGCGGATAGAAGCCGCTTCTGCCCATTCACATCCCCCTCATGCGCTGCAGCCTGCATGCACCCTCGCACCGCCTCCCCCATCAGCACATCACCCACTCCATCTGATCGTACTCGAGATCTACCATCCTGGCTCACCTGCAGAAGGCTCTGCCAAAGGCAGCAGCGGATAGAAGCCGCTTCTGCCCATTCACATCCCCCTCATGCGCTGCAGCCTGCATGCACCCTCGCACCGCCTCCCCCATCAGCACATCACCCACTCCATCTGATCGTACTCGAGATCTACCATCCTGGCTCACCTGCAGAAGGCTCTGCCAAAGGCAGCAGCGGATAGAAGCCGCTTCTGCCCATTCACATCCCCCTCATGCGCTGCAGCCTGCATGCACCCTCGCACCGCCTCCCCCATCAGCACATCACCCACTCCATCTGATCGTACTCGAGATCTACCATCCTGGCTCACCTGCAGAAGGCTCTGCCAAAGGCAGCAGCGGATAGAAGCCGCTTCTGCCCATTCACATCCCCCTCATGCGCTGCAGCCTGCATGCACCCTCGCACCGCCTCCCCCATCAGCACATCACCCACTCCATCTGATCGTACTCGAGATCTACCATCCTGGCTCACCTGCAGAAGGCTCTGCCAAAGGCAGCAGCGGATAGAAGCCGCTTCTGCCCATTCACATCCCCCTCATGCGCTGCAGCCTGCATGCACCCTCGCACCGCCTCCCCCATCAGCACATCACCCACTCCATCTGATCGTACTCGAGATCTACCATCCTGGCTCACCTGCAGAAGGCTCTGCCAAAGGCAGCAGCGGATAGAAGCCGCTTCTGCCCATTCACATCCCCCTCATGCGCTGCAGCCTGCATGCACCCTCGCACCGCCTCCCCCATCAGCACATCACCCACTCCATCTGATCGTACTCGAGATCTACCATCCTGGCTCACCTGCAGAAGGCTCTGCCAAAGGCAGCAGCGGATAGAAGCCGCTTCTGCCCATTCACATCCCCCTCATGCGCTGCAGCCTGCATGCACCCTCGCACCGCCTCCCCCATCAGCACATCACCCACTCCATCTGATCGTACTCGAGATCTACCATCCTGGCTCACCTGCAGAAGGCTCTGCCAAAGGCAGCAGCGGATAGAAGCCGCTTCTGCCCATTCACATCCCCCTCATGCGCTGCAGCCTGCATGCACCCTCGCACCGCCTCCCCCATCAGCACATCACCCACTCCATCTGATCGTACTCGAGATCTACCATCCTGGCTCACCTGCAGAAGGCTCTGCCAAAGGCAGCAGCGGATAGAAGCCGCTTCTGCCCATTCACATCCCCCTCATGCGCTGCAGCCTGCATGCACCCTCGCACCGCCTCCCCCATCAGCACATCACCCACTCCATCTGATCGTACTCGAGATCTACCATCCTGGCTCACCTGCAGAAGGCTCTGCCAAAGGCAGCAGCGGATAGAAGCCGCTTCTGCCCATTCACATCCCCCTCATGCGCTGCAGCCTGCATGCACCCTCGCACCGCCTCCCCCATCAGCACATCACCCACTCCATCTGATCGTACTCGAGATCTACCATCCTGGCTCACCTGCAGAAGGCTCTGCCAAAGGCAGCAGCGGATAGAAGCCGCTTCTGCCCATTCACATCCCCCTCATGCGCTGCAGCCTGCATGCACCCTCGCACCGCCTCCCCCATCAGCACATCACCCACTCCATCTGATCGTACTCGAGATCTACCATCCTGGCTCACCTGCAGAAGGCTCTGCCAAAGGCAGCAGCGGATAGAAGCCGCTTCTGCCCATTCACATCCCCCTCATGCGCTGCAGCCTGCATGCACCCTCGCACCGCCTCCCCCATCAGCACATCACCCACTCCATCTGATCGTACTCGAGATCTACCATCCTGGCTCACCTGCAGAAGGCTCTGCCAAAGGCAGCAGCGGATAGAAGCCGCTTCTGCCCATTCACATCCCCCTCATGCGCTGCAGCCTGCATGCACCCTCGCACCGCCTCCCCCATCAGCACATCACCCACTCCATCTGATCGTACTCGAGATCTACCATCCTGGCTCACCTGCAGAAGGCTCTGCCAAAGGCAGCAGCGGATAGAAGCCGCTTCTGCCCATTCACATCCCCCTCATGCGCTGCAGCCTGCATGCACCCTCGCACCGCCTCCCCCATCAGCACATCACCCACTCCATCTGATCGTACTCGAGATCTACCATCCTGGCTCACCTGCAGAAGGCTCTGCCAAAGGCAGCAGCGGATAGAAGCCGCTTCTGCCCATTCACATCCCCCTCATGCGCTGCAGCCTGCATGCACCCTCGCACCGCCTCCCCCATCAGCACATCACCCACTCCATCTGATCGTACTCGAGATCTACCATCCTGGCTCACCTGCAGAAGGCTCTGCCAAAGGCAGCAGCGGATAGAAGCCGCTTCTGCCCATTCACATCCCCCTCATGCGCTGCAGCCTGCATGCACCCTCGCACCGCCTCCCCCATCAGCACATCACCCACTCCATCTGATCGTACTCGAGATCTACCATCCTGGCTCACCTGCAGAAGGCTCTGCCAAAGGCAGCAGCGGATAGAAGCCGCTTCTGCCCATTCACATCCCCCTCATGCGCTGCAGCCTGCATGCACCCTCGCACCGCCTCCCCCATCAGCACATCACCCACTCCATCTGATCGTACTCGAGATCTACCATCCTGGCTCACCTGCAGAAGGCTCTGCCAAAGGCAGCAGCGGATAGAAGCCGCTTCTGCCCATTCACATCCCCCTCATGCGCTGCAGCCTGCATGCACCCTCGCACCGCCTCCCCCATCAGCACATCACCCACTCCATCTGATCGTACTCGAGATCTACCATCCTGGCTCACCTGCAGAAGGCTCTGCCAAAGGCAGCAGCGGATAGAAGCCGCTTCTGCCCATTCACATCCCCCTCATGCGCTGCAGCCTGCATGCACCCTCGCACCGCCTCCCCCATCAGCACATCACCCACTCCATCTGATCGTACTCGAGATCTACCATCCTGGCTCACCTGCAGAAGGCTCTGCCAAAGGCAGCAGCGGATAGAAGCCGCTTCTGCCCATTCACATCCCCCTCATGCGCTGCAGCCTGCATGCACCCTCGCACCGCCTCCCCCATCAGCACATCACCCACTCCATCTGATCGTACTCGAGATCTACCATCCTGGCTCACCTGCAGAAGGCTCTGCCAAAGGCAGCAGCGGATAGAAGCCGCTTCTGCCCATTCACATCCCCCTCATGCGCTGCAGCCTGCATGCACCCTCGCACCGCCTCCCCCATCAGCACATCACCCACTCCATCTGATCGTACTCGAGATCTACCATCCTGGCTCACCTGCAGAAGGCTCTGCCAAAGGCAGCAGCGGATAGAAGCCGCTTCTGCCCATTCACATCCCCCTCATGCGCTGCAGCCTGCATGCACCCTCGCACCGCCTCCCCCATCAGCACATCACCCACTCCATCTGATCGTACTCGAGATCTACCATCCTGGCTCACCTGCAGAAGGCTCTGCCAAAGGCAGCAGCGGATAGAAGCCGCTTCTGCCCATTCACATCCCCCTCATGCGCTGCAGCCTGCATGCACCCTCGCACCGCCTCCCCCATCAGCACATCACCCACTCCATCTGATCGTACTCGAGATCTACCATCCTGGCTCACCTGCAGAAGGCTCTGCCAAAGGCAGCAGCGGATAGAAGCCGCTTCTGCCCATTCACATCCCCCTCATGCGCTGCAGCCTGCATGCACCCTCGCACCGCCTCCCCCATCAGCACATCACCCACTCCATCTGATCGTACTCGAGATCTACCATCCTGGCTCACCTGCAGAAGGCTCTGCCAAAGGCAGCAGCGGATAGAAGCCGCTTCTGCCCATTCACATCCCCCTCATGCGCTGCAGCCTGCATGCACCCTCGCACCGCCTCCCCCATCAGCACATCACCCACTCCATCTGATCGTACTCGAGATCTACCATCCTGGCTCACCTGCAGAAGGCTCTGCCAAAGGCAGCAGCGGATAGAAGCCGCTTCTGCCCATTCACATCCCCCTCATGCGCTGCAGCCTGCATGCACCCTCGCACCGCCTCCCCCATCAGCACATCACCCACTCCATCTGATCGTACTCGAGATCTACCATCCTGGCTCACCTGCAGAAGGCTCTGCCAAAGGCAGCAGCGGATAGAAGCCGCTTCTGCCCATTCACATCCCCCTCATGCGCTGCAGCCTGCATGCACCCTCGCACCGCCTCCCCCATCAGCACATCACCCACTCCATCTGATCGTACTCGAGATCTACCATCCTGGCTCACCTGCAGAAGGCTCTGCCAAAGGCAGCAGCGGATAGAAGCCGCTTCTGCCCATTCACATCCCCCTCATGCGCTGCAGCCTGCATGCACCCTCGCACCGCCTCCCCCATCAGCACATCACCCACTCCATCTGATCGTACTCGAGATCTACCATCCTGGCTCACCTGCAGAAGGCTCTGCCAAAGGCAGCAGCGGATAGAAGCCGCTTCTGCCCATTCACATCCCCCTCATGCGCTGCAGCCTGCATGCACCCTCGCACCGCCTCCCCCATCAGCACATCACCCACTCCATCTGATCGTACTCGAGATCTACCATCCTGGCTCACCTGCAGAAGGCTCTGCCAAAGGCAGCAGCGGATAGAAGCCGCTTCTGCCCATTCACATCCCCCTCATGCGCTGCAGCCTGCATGCACCCTCGCACCGCCTCCCCCATCAGCACATCACCCACTCCATCTGATCGTACTCGAGATCTACCATCCTGGCTCACCTGCAGAAGGCTCTGCCAAAGGCAGCAGCGGATAGAAGCCGCTTCTGCCCATTCACATCCCCCTCATGCGCTGCAGCCTGCATGCACCCTCGCACCGCCTCCCCCATCAGCACATCACCCACTCCATCTGATCGTACTCGAGATCTACCATCCTGGCTCACCTGCAGAAGGCTCTGCCAAAGGCAGCAGCGGATAGAAGCCGCTTCTGCCCATTCACATCCCCCTCATGCGCTGCAGCCTGCATGCACCCTCGCACCGCCTCCCCCATCAGCACATCACCCACTCCATCTGATCGTACTCGAGATCTACCATCCTGGCTCACCTGCAGAAGGCTCTGCCAAAGGCAGCAGCGGATAGAAGCCGCTTCTGCCCATTCACATCCCCCTCATGCGCTGCAGCCTGCATGCACCCTCGCACCGCCTCCCCCATCAGCACATCACCCACTCCATCTGATCGTACTCGAGATCTACCATCCTGGCTCACCTGCAGAAGGCTCTGCCAAAGGCAGCAGCGGATAGAAGCCGCTTCTGCCCATTCACATCCCCCTCATGCGCTGCAGCCTGCATGCACCCTCGCACCGCCTCCCCCATCAGCACATCACCCACTCCATCTGATCGTACTCGAGATCTACCATCCTGGCTCACCTGCAGAAGGCTCTGCCAAAGGCAGCAGCGGATAGAAGCCGCTTCTGCCCATTCACATCCCCCTCATGCGCTGCAGCCTGCATGCACCCTCGCACCGCCTCCCCCATCAGCACATCACCCACTCCATCTGATCGTACTCGAGATCTACCATCCTGGCTCACCTGCAGAAGGCTCTGCCAAAGGCAGCAGCGGATAGAAGCCGCTTCTGCCCATTCACATCCCCCTCATGCGCTGCAGCCTGCATGCACCCTCGCACCGCCTCCCCCATCAGCACATCACCCACTCCATCTGATCGTACTCGAGATCTACCATCCTGGCTCACCTGCAGAAGGCTCTGCCAAAGGCAGCAGCGGATAGAAGCCGCTTCTGCCCATTCACATCCCCCTCATGCGCTGCAGCCTGCATGCACCCTCGCACCGCCTCCCCCATCAGCACATCACCCACTCCATCTGATCGTACTCGAGATCTACCATCCTGGCTCACCTGCAGAAGGCTCTGCCAAAGGCAGCAGCGGATAGAAGCCGCTTCTGCCCATTCACATCCCCCTCATGCGCTGCAGCCTGCATGCACCCTCGCACCGCCTCCCCCATCAGCACATCACCCACTCCATCTGATCGTACTCGAGATCTACCATCCTGGCTCACCTGCAGAAGGCTCTGCCAAAGGCAGCAGCGGATAGAAGCCGCTTCTGCCCATTCACATCCCCCTCATGCGCTGCAGCCTGCATGCACCCTCGCACCGCCTCCCCCATCAGCACATCACCCACTCCATCTGATCGTACTCGAGATCTACCATCCTGGCTCACCTGCAGAAGGCTCTGCCAAAGGCAGCAGCGGATAGAAGCCGCTTCTGCCCATTCACATCCCCCTCATGCGCTGCAGCCTGCATGCACCCTCGCACCGCCTCCCCCATCAGCACATCACCCACTCCATCTGATCGTACTCGAGATCTACCATCCTGGCTCACCTGCAGAAGGCTCTGCCAAAGGCAGCAGCGGATAGAAGCCGCTTCTGCCCATTCACATCCCCCTCATGCGCTGCAGCCTGCATGCACCCTCGCACCGCCTCCCCCATCAGCACATCACCCACTCCATCTGATCGTACTCGAGATCTACCATCCTGGCTCACCTGCAGAAGGCTCTGCCAAAGGCAGCAGCGGATAGAAGCCGCTTCTGCCCATTCACATCCCCCTCATGCGCTGCAGCCTGCATGCACCCTCGCACCGCCTCCCCCATCAGCACATCACCCACTCCATCTGATCGTACTCGAGATCTACCATCCTGGCTCACCTGCAGAAGGCTCTGCCAAAGGCAGCAGCGGATAGAAGCCGCTTCTGCCCATTCACATCCCCCTCATGCGCTGCAGCCTGCATGCACCCTCGCACCGCCTCCCCCATCAGCACATCACCCACTCCATCTGATCGTACTCGAGATCTACCATCCTGGCTCACCTGCAGAAGGCTCTGCCAAAGGCAGCAGCGGATAGAAGCCGCTTCTGCCCATTCACATCCCCCTCATGCGCTGCAGCCTGCATGCACCCTCGCACCGCCTCCCCCATCAGCACATCACCCACTCCATCTGATCGTACTCGAGATCTACCATCCTGGCTCACCTGCAGAAGGCTCTGCCAAAGGCAGCAGCGGATAGAAGCCGCTTCTGCCCATTCACATCCCCCTCATGCGCTGCAGCCTGCATGCACCCTCGCACCGCCTCCCCCATCAGCACATCACCCACTCCATCTGATCGTACTCGAGATCTACCATCCTGGCTCACCTGCAGAAGGCTCTGCCAAAGGCAGCAGCGGATAGAAGCCGCTTCTGCCCATTCACATCCCCCTCATGCGCTGCAGCCTGCATGCACCCTCGCACCGCCTCCCCCATCAGCACATCACCCACTCCATCTGATCGTACTCGAGATCTACCATCCTGGCTCACCTGCAGAAGGCTCTGCCAAAGGCAGCAGCGGATAGAAGCCGCTTCTGCCCATTCACATCCCCCTCATGCGCTGCAGCCTGCATGCACCCTCGCACCGCCTCCCCCATCAGCACATCACCCACTCCATCTGATCGTACTCGAGATCTACCATCCTGGCTCACCTGCAGAAGGCTCTGCCAAAGGCAGCAGCGGATAGAAGCCGCTTCTGCCCATTCACATCCCCCTCATGCGCTGCAGCCTGCATGCACCCTCGCACCGCCTCCCCCATCAGCACATCACCCACTCCATCTGATCGTACTCGAGATCTACCATCCTGGCTCACCTGCAGAAGGCTCTGCCAAAGGCAGCAGCGGATAGAAGCCGCTTCTGCCCATTCACATCCCCCTCATGCGCTGCAGCCTGCATGCACCCTCGCACCGCCTCCCCCATCAGCACATCACCCACTCCATCTGATCGTACTCGAGATCTACCATCCTGGCTCACCTGCAGAAGGCTCTGCCAAAGGCAGCAGCGGATAGAAGCCGCTTCTGCCCATTCACATCCCCCTCATGCGCTGCAGCCTGCATGCACCCTCGCACCGCCTCCCCCATCAGCACATCACCCACTCCATCTGATCGTACTCGAGATCTACCATCCTGGCTCACCTGCAGAAGGCTCTGCCAAAGGCAGCAGCGGATAGAAGCCGCTTCTGCCCATTCACATCCCCCTCATGCGCTGCAGCCTGCATGCACCCTCGCACCGCCTCCCCCATCAGCACATCACCCACTCCATCTGATCGTACTCGAGATCTACCATCCTGGCTCACCTGCAGAAGGCTCTGCCAAAGGCAGCAGCGGATAGAAGCCGCTTCTGCCCATTCACATCCCCCTCATGCGCTGCAGCCTGCATGCACCCTCGCACCGCCTCCCCCATCAGCACATCACCCACTCCATCTGATCGTACTCGAGATCTACCATCCTGGCTCACCTGCAGAAGGCTCTGCCAAAGGCAGCAGCGGATAGAAGCCGCTTCTGCCCATTCACATCCCCCTCATGCGCTGCAGCCTGCATGCACCCTCGCACCGCCTCCCCCATCAGCACATCACCCACTCCATCTGATCGTACTCGAGATCTACCATCCTGGCTCACCTGCAGAAGGCTCTGCCAAAGGCAGCAGCGGATAGAAGCCGCTTCTGCCCATTCACATCCCCCTCATGCGCTGCAGCCTGCATGCACCCTCGCACCGCCTCCCCCATCAGCACATCACCCACTCCATCTGATCGTACTCGAGATCTACCATCCTGGCTCACCTGCAGAAGGCTCTGCCAAAGGCAGCAGCGGATAGAAGCCGCTTCTGCCCATTCACATCCCCCTCATGCGCTGCAGCCTGCATGCACCCTCGCACCGCCTCCCCCATCAGCACATCACCCACTCCATCTGATCGTACTCGAGATCTACCATCCTGGCTCACCTGCAGAAGGCTCTGCCAAAGGCAGCAGCGGATAGAAGCCGCTTCTGCCCATTCACATCCCCCTCATGCGCTGCAGCCTGCATGCACCCTCGCACCGCCTCCCCCATCAGCACATCACCCACTCCATCTGATCGTACTCGAGATCTACCATCCTGGCTCACCTGCAGAAGGCTCTGCCAAAGGCAGCAGCGGATAGAAGCCGCTTCTGCCCATTCACATCCCCCTCATGCGCTGCAGCCTGCATGCACCCTCGCACCGCCTCCCCCATCAGCACATCACCCACTCCATCTGATCGTACTCGAGATCTACCATCCTGGCTCACCTGCAGAAGGCTCTGCCAAAGGCAGCAGCGGATAGAAGCCGCTTCTGCCCATTCACATCCCCCTCATGCGCTGCAGCCTGCATGCACCCTCGCACCGCCTCCCCCATCAGCACATCACCCACTCCATCTGATCGTACTCGAGATCTACCATCCTGGCTCACCTGCAGAAGGCTCTGCCAAAGGCAGCAGCGGATAGAAGCCGCTTCTGCCCATTCACATCCCCCTCATGCGCTGCAGCCTGCATGCACCCTCGCACCGCCTCCCCCATCAGCACATCACCCACTCCATCTGATCGTACTCGAGATCTACCATCCTGGCTCACCTGCAGAAGGCTCTGCCAAAGGCAGCAGCGGATAGAAGCCGCTTCTGCCCATTCACATCCCCCTCATGCGCTGCAGCCTGCATGCACCCTCGCACCGCCTCCCCCATCAGCACATCACCCACTCCATCTGATCGTACTCGAGATCTACCATCCTGGCTCACCTGCAGAAGGCTCTGCCAAAGGCAGCAGCGGATAGAAGCCGCTTCTGCCCATTCACATCCCCCTCATGCGCTGCAGCCTGCATGCACCCTCGCACCGCCTCCCCCATCAGCACATCACCCACTCCATCTGATCGTACTCGAGATCTACCATCCTGGCTCACCTGCAGAAGGCTCTGCCAAAGGCAGCAGCGGATAGAAGCCGCTTCTGCCCATTCACATCCCCCTCATGCGCTGCAGCCTGCATGCACCCTCGCACCGCCTCCCCCATCAGCACATCACCCACTCCATCTGATCGTACTCGAGATCTACCATCCTGGCTCACCTGCAGAAGGCTCTGCCAAAGGCAGCAGCGGATAGAAGCCGCTTCTGCCCATTCACATCCCCCTCATGCGCTGCAGCCTGCATGCACCCTCGCACCGCCTCCCCCATCAGCACATCACCCACTCCATCTGATCGTACTCGAGATCTACCATCCTGGCTCACCTGCAGAAGGCTCTGCCAAAGGCAGCAGCGGATAGAAGCCGCTTCTGCCCATTCACATCCCCCTCATGCGCTGCAGCCTGCATGCACCCTCGCACCGCCTCCCCCATCAGCACATCACCCACTCCATCTGATCGTACTCGAGATCTACCATCCTGGCTCACCTGCAGAAGGCTCTGCCAAAGGCAGCAGCGGATAGAAGCCGCTTCTGCCCATTCACATCCCCCTCATGCGCTGCAGCCTGCATGCACCCTCGCACCGCCTCCCCCATCAGCACATCACCCACTCCATCTGATCGTACTCGAGATCTACCATCCTGGCTCACCTGCAGAAGGCTCTGCCAAAGGCAGCAGCGGATAGAAGCCGCTTCTGCCCATTCACATCCCCCTCATGCGCTGCAGCCTGCATGCACCCTCGCACCGCCTCCCCCATCAGCACATCACCCACTCCATCTGATCGTACTCGAGATCTACCATCCTGGCTCACCTGCAGAAGGCTCTGCCAAAGGCAGCAGCGGATAGAAGCCGCTTCTGCCCATTCACATCCCCCTCATGCGCTGCAGCCTGCATGCACCCTCGCACCGCCTCCCCCATCAGCACATCACCCACTCCATCTGATCGTACTCGAGATCTACCATCCTGGCTCACCTGCAGAAGGCTCTGCCAAAGGCAGCAGCGGATAGAAGCCGCTTCTGCCCATTCACATCCCCCTCATGCGCTGCAGCCTGCATGCACCCTCGCACCGCCTCCCCCATCAGCACATCACCCACTCCATCTGATCGTACTCGAGATCTACCATCCTGGCTCACCTGCAGAAGGCTCTGCCAAAGGCAGCAGCGGATAGAAGCCGCTTCTGCCCATTCACATCCCCCTCATGCGCTGCAGCCTGCATGCACCCTCGCACCGCCTCCCCCATCAGCACATCACCCACTCCATCTGATCGTACTCGAGATCTACCATCCTGGCTCACCTGCAGAAGGCTCTGCCAAAGGCAGCAGCGGATAGAAGCCGCTTCTGCCCATTCACATCCCCCTCATGCGCTGCAGCCTGCATGCACCCTCGCACCGCCTCCCCCATCAGCACATCACCCACTCCATCTGATCGTACTCGAGATCTACCATCCTGGCTCACCTGCAGAAGGCTCTGCCAAAGGCAGCAGCGGATAGAAGCCGCTTCTGCCCATTCACATCCCCCTCATGCGCTGCAGCCTGCATGCACCCTCGCACCGCCTCCCCCATCAGCACATCACCCACTCCATCTGATCGTACTCGAGATCTACCATCCTGGCTCACCTGCAGAAGGCTCTGCCAAAGGCAGCAGCGGATAGAAGCCGCTTCTGCCCATTCACATCCCCCTCATGCGCTGCAGCCTGCATGCACCCTCGCACCGCCTCCCCCATCAGCACATCACCCACTCCATCTGATCGTACTCGAGATCTACCATCCTGGCTCACCTGCAGAAGGCTCTGCCAAAGGCAGCAGCGGATAGAAGCCGCTTCTGCCCATTCACATCCCCCTCATGCGCTGCAGCCTGCATGCACCCTCGCACCGCCTCCCCCATCAGCACATCACCCACTCCATCTGATCGTACTCGAGATCTACCATCCTGGCTCACCTGCAGAAGGCTCTGCCAAAGGCAGCAGCGGATAGAAGCCGCTTCTGCCCATTCACATCCCCCTCATGCGCTGCAGCCTGCATGCACCCTCGCACCGCCTCCCCCATCAGCACATCACCCACTCCATCTGATCGTACTCGAGATCTACCATCCTGGCTCACCTGCAGAAGGCTCTGCCAAAGGCAGCAGCGGATAGAAGCCGCTTCTGCCCATTCACATCCCCCTCATGCGCTGCAGCCTGCATGCACCCTCGCACCGCCTCCCCCATCAGCACATCACCCACTCCATCTGATCGTACTCGAGATCTACCATCCTGGCTCACCTGCAGAAGGCTCTGCCAAAGGCAGCAGCGGATAGAAGCCGCTTCTGCCCATTCACATCCCCCTCATGCGCTGCAGCCTGCATGCACCCTCGCACCGCCTCCCCCATCAGCACATCACCCACTCCATCTGATCGTACTCGAGATCTACCATCCTGGCTCACCTGCAGAAGGCTCTGCCAAAGGCAGCAGCGGATAGAAGCCGCTTCTGCCCATTCACATCCCCCTCATGCGCTGCAGCCTGCATGCACCCTCGCACCGCCTCCCCCATCAGCACATCACCCACTCCATCTGATCGTACTCGAGATCTACCATCCTGGCTCACCTGCAGAAGGCTCTGCCAAAGGCAGCAGCGGATAGAAGCCGCTTCTGCCCATTCACATCCCCCTCATGCGCTGCAGCCTGCATGCACCCTCGCACCGCCTCCCCCATCAGCACATCACCCACTCCATCTGATCGTACTCGAGATCTACCATCCTGGCTCACCTGCAGAAGGCTCTGCCAAAGGCAGCAGCGGATAGAAGCCGCTTCTGCCCATTCACATCCCCCTCATGCGCTGCAGCCTGCATGCACCCTCGCACCGCCTCCCCCATCAGCACATCACCCACTCCATCTGATCGTACTCGAGATCTACCATCCTGGCTCACCTGCAGAAGGCTCTGCCAAAGGCAGCAGCGGATAGAAGCCGCTTCTGCCCATTCACATCCCCCTCATGCGCTGCAGCCTGCATGCACCCTCGCACCGCCTCCCCCATCAGCACATCACCCACTCCATCTGATCGTACTCGAGATCTACCATCCTGGCTCACCTGCAGAAGGCTCTGCCAAAGGCAGCAGCGGATAGAAGCCGCTTCTGCCCATTCACATCCCCCTCATGCGCTGCAGCCTGCATGCACCCTCGCACCGCCTCCCCCATCAGCACATCACCCACTCCATCTGATCGTACTCGAGATCTACCATCCTGGCTCACCTGCAGAAGGCTCTGCCAAAGGCAGCAGCGGATAGAAGCCGCTTCTGCCCATTCACATCCCCCTCATGCGCTGCAGCCTGCATGCACCCTCGCACCGCCTCCCCCATCAGCACATCACCCACTCCATCTGATCGTACTCGAGATCTACCATCCTGGCTCACCTGCAGAAGGCTCTGCCAAAGGCAGCAGCGGATAGAAGCCGCTTCTGCCCATTCACATCCCCCTCATGCGCTGCAGCCTGCATGCACCCTCGCACCGCCTCCCCCATCAGCACATCACCCACTCCATCTGATCGTACTCGAGATCTACCATCCTGGCTCACCTGCAGAAGGCTCTGCCAAAGGCAGCAGCGGATAGAAGCCGCTTCTGCCCATTCACATCCCCCTCATGCGCTGCAGCCTGCATGCACCCTCGCACCGCCTCCCCCATCAGCACATCACCCACTCCATCTGATCGTACTCGAGATCTACCATCCTGGCTCACCTGCAGAAGGCTCTGCCAAAGGCAGCAGCGGATAGAAGCCGCTTCTGCCCATTCACATCCCCCTCATGCGCTGCAGCCTGCATGCACCCTCGCACCGCCTCCCCCATCAGCACATCACCCACTCCATCTGATCGTACTCGAGATCTACCATCCTGGCTCACCTGCAGAAGGCTCTGCCAAAGGCAGCAGCGGATAGAAGCCGCTTCTGCCCATTCACATCCCCCTCATGCGCTGCAGCCTGCATGCACCCTCGCACCGCCTCCCCCATCAGCACATCACCCACTCCATCTGATCGTACTCGAGATCTACCATCCTGGCTCACCTGCAGAAGGCTCTGCCAAAGGCAGCAGCGGATAGAAGCCGCTTCTGCCCATTCACATCCCCCTCATGCGCTGCAGCCTGCATGCACCCTCGCACCGCCTCCCCCATCAGCACATCACCCACTCCATCTGATCGTACTCGAGATCTACCATCCTGGCTCACCTGCAGAAGGCTCTGCCAAAGGCAGCAGCGGATAGAAGCCGCTTCTGCCCATTCACATCCCCCTCATGCGCTGCAGCCTGCATGCACCCTCGCACCGCCTCCCCCATCAGCACATCACCCACTCCATCTGATCGTACTCGAGATCTACCATCCTGGCTCACCTGCAGAAGGCTCTGCCAAAGGCAGCAGCGGATAGAAGCCGCTTCTGCCCATTCACATCCCCCTCATGCGCTGCAGCCTGCATGCACCCTCGCACCGCCTCCCCCATCAGCACATCACCCACTCCATCTGATCGTACTCGAGATCTACCATCCTGGCTCACCTGCAGAAGGCTCTGCCAAAGGCAGCAGCGGATAGAAGCCGCTTCTGCCCATTCACATCCCCCTCATGCGCTGCAGCCTGCATGCACCCTCGCACCGCCTCCCCCATCAGCACATCACCCACTCCATCTGATCGTACTCGAGATCTACCATCCTGGCTCACCTGCAGAAGGCTCTGCCAAAGGCAGCAGCGGATAGAAGCCGCTTCTGCCCATTCACATCCCCCTCATGCGCTGCAGCCTGCATGCACCCTCGCACCGCCTCCCCCATCAGCACATCACCCACTCCATCTGATCGTACTCGAGATCTACCATCCTGGCTCACCTGCAGAAGGCTCTGCCAAAGGCAGCAGCGGATAGAAGCCGCTTCTGCCCATTCACATCCCCCTCATGCGCTGCAGCCTGCATGCACCCTCGCACCGCCTCCCCCATCAGCACATCACCCACTCCATCTGATCGTACTCGAGATCTACCATCCTGGCTCACCTGCAGAAGGCTCTGCCAAAGGCAGCAGCGGATAGAAGCCGCTTCTGCCCATTCACATCCCCCTCATGCGCTGCAGCCTGCATGCACCCTCGCACCGCCTCCCCCATCAGCACATCACCCACTCCATCTGATCGTACTCGAGATCTACCATCCTGGCTCACCTGCAGAAGGCTCTGCCAAAGGCAGCAGCGGATAGAAGCCGCTTCTGCCCATTCACATCCCCCTCATGCGCTGCAGCCTGCATGCACCCTCGCACCGCCTCCCCCATCAGCACATCACCCACTCCATCTGATCGTACTCGAGATCTACCATCCTGGCTCACCTGCAGAAGGCTCTGCCAAAGGCAGCAGCGGATAGAAGCCGCTTCTGCCCATTCACATCCCCCTCATGCGCTGCAGCCTGCATGCACCCTCGCACCGCCTCCCCCATCAGCACATCACCCACTCCATCTGATCGTACTCGAGATCTACCATCCTGGCTCACCTGCAGAAGGCTCTGCCAAAGGCAGCAGCGGATAGAAGCCGCTTCTGCCCATTCACATCCCCCTCATGCGCTGCAGCCTGCATGCACCCTCGCACCGCCTCCCCCATCAGCACATCACCCACTCCATCTGATCGTACTCGAGATCTACCATCCTGGCTCACCTGCAGAAGGCTCTGCCAAAGGCAGCAGCGGATAGAAGCCGCTTCTGCCCATTCACATCCCCCTCATGCGCTGCAGCCTGCATGCACCCTCGCACCGCCTCCCCCATCAGCACATCACCCACTCCATCTGATCGTACTCGAGATCTACCATCCTGGCTCACCTGCAGAAGGCTCTGCCAAAGGCAGCAGCGGATAGAAGCCGCTTCTGCCCATTCACATCCCCCTCATGCGCTGCAGCCTGCATGCACCCTCGCACCGCCTCCCCCATCAGCACATCACCCACTCCATCTGATCGTACTCGAGATCTACCATCCTGGCTCACCTGCAGAAGGCTCTGCCAAAGGCAGCAGCGGATAGAAGCCGCTTCTGCCCATTCACATCCCCCTCATGCGCTGCAGCCTGCATGCACCCTCGCACCGCCTCCCCCATCAGCACATCACCCACTCCATCTGATCGTACTCGAGATCTACCATCCTGGCTCACCTGCAGAAGGCTCTGCCAAAGGCAGCAGCGGATAGAAGCCGCTTCTGCCCATTCACATCCCCCTCATGCGCTGCAGCCTGCATGCACCCTCGCACCGCCTCCCCCATCAGCACATCACCCACTCCATCTGATCGTACTCGAGATCTACCATCCTGGCTCACCTGCAGAAGGCTCTGCCAAAGGCAGCAGCGGATAGAAGCCGCTTCTGCCCATTCACATCCCCCTCATGCGCTGCAGCCTGCATGCACCCTCGCACCGCCTCCCCCATCAGCACATCACCCACTCCATCTGATCGTACTCGAGATCTACCATCCTGGCTCACCTGCAGAAGGCTCTGCCAAAGGCAGCAGCGGATAGAAGCCGCTTCTGCCCATTCACATCCCCCTCATGCGCTGCAGCCTGCATGCACCCTCGCACCGCCTCCCCCATCAGCACATCACCCACTCCATCTGATCGTACTCGAGATCTACCATCCTGGCTCACCTGCAGAAGGCTCTGCCAAAGGCAGCAGCGGATAGAAGCCGCTTCTGCCCATTCACATCCCCCTCATGCGCTGCAGCCTGCATGCACCCTCGCACCGCCTCCCCCATCAGCACATCACCCACTCCATCTGATCGTACTCGAGATCTACCATCCTGGCTCACCTGCAGAAGGCTCTGCCAAAGGCAGCAGCGGATAGAAGCCGCTTCTGCCCATTCACATCCCCCTCATGCGCTGCAGCCTGCATGCACCCTCGCACCGCCTCCCCCATCAGCACATCACCCACTCCATCTGATCGTACTCGAGATCTACCATCCTGGCTCACCTGCAGAAGGCTCTGCCAAAGGCAGCAGCGGATAGAAGCCGCTTCTGCCCATTCACATCCCCCTCATGCGCTGCAGCCTGCATGCACCCTCGCACCGCCTCCCCCATCAGCACATCACCCACTCCATCTGATCGTACTCGAGATCTACCATCCTGGCTCACCTGCAGAAGGCTCTGCCAAAGGCAGCAGCGGATAGAAGCCGCTTCTGCCCATTCACATCCCCCTCATGCGCTGCAGCCTGCATGCACCCTCGCACCGCCTCCCCCATCAGCACATCACCCACTCCATCTGATCGTACTCGAGATCTACCATCCTGGCTCACCTGCAGAAGGCTCTGCCAAAGGCAGCAGCGGATAGAAGCCGCTTCTGCCCATTCACATCCCCCTCATGCGCTGCAGCCTGCATGCACCCTCGCACCGCCTCCCCCATCAGCACATCACCCACTCCATCTGATCGTACTCGAGATCTACCATCCTGGCTCACCTGCAGAAGGCTCTGCCAAAGGCAGCAGCGGATAGAAGCCGCTTCTGCCCATTCACATCCCCCTCATGCGCTGCAGCCTGCATGCACCCTCGCACCGCCTCCCCCATCAGCACATCACCCACTCCATCTGATCGTACTCGAGATCTACCATCCTGGCTCACCTGCAGAAGGCTCTGCCAAAGGCAGCAGCGGATAGAAGCCGCTTCTGCCCATTCACATCCCCCTCATGCGCTGCAGCCTGCATGCACCCTCGCACCGCCTCCCCCATCAGCACATCACCCACTCCATCTGATCGTACTCGAGATCTACCATCCTGGCTCACCTGCAGAAGGCTCTGCCAAAGGCAGCAGCGGATAGAAGCCGCTTCTGCCCATTCACATCCCCCTCATGCGCTGCAGCCTGCATGCACCCTCGCACCGCCTCCCCCATCAGCACATCACCCACTCCATCTGATCGTACTCGAGATCTACCATCCTGGCTCACCTGCAGAAGGCTCTGCCAAAGGCAGCAGCGGATAGAAGCCGCTTCTGCCCATTCACATCCCCCTCATGCGCTGCAGCCTGCATGCACCCTCGCACCGCCTCCCCCATCAGCACATCACCCACTCCATCTGATCGTACTCGAGATCTACCATCCTGGCTCACCTGCAGAAGGCTCTGCCAAAGGCAGCAGCGGATAGAAGCCGCTTCTGCCCATTCACATCCCCCTCATGCGCTGCAGCCTGCATGCACCCTCGCACCGCCTCCCCCATCAGCACATCACCCACTCCATCTGATCGTACTCGAGATCTACCATCCTGGCTCACCTGCAGAAGGCTCTGCCAAAGGCAGCAGCGGATAGAAGCCGCTTCTGCCCATTCACATCCCCCTCATGCGCTGCAGCCTGCATGCACCCTCGCACCGCCTCCCCCATCAGCACATCACCCACTCCATCTGATCGTACTCGAGATCTACCATCCTGGCTCACCTGCAGAAGGCTCTGCCAAAGGCAGCAGCGGATAGAAGCCGCTTCTGCCCATTCACATCCCCCTCATGCGCTGCAGCCTGCATGCACCCTCGCACCGCCTCCCCCATCAGCACATCACCCACTCCATCTGATCGTACTCGAGATCTACCATCCTGGCTCACCTGCAGAAGGCTCTGCCAAAGGCAGCAGCGGATAGAAGCCGCTTCTGCCCATTCACATCCCCCTCATGCGCTGCAGCCTGCATGCACCCTCGCACCGCCTCCCCCATCAGCACATCACCCACTCCATCTGATCGTACTCGAGATCTACCATCCTGGCTCACCTGCAGAAGGCTCTGCCAAAGGCAGCAGCGGATAGAAGCCGCTTCTGCCCATTCACATCCCCCTCATGCGCTGCAGCCTGCATGCACCCTCGCACCGCCTCCCCCATCAGCACATCACCCACTCCATCTGATCGTACTCGAGATCTACCATCCTGGCTCACCTGCAGAAGGCTCTGCCAAAGGCAGCAGCGGATAGAAGCCGCTTCTGCCCATTCACATCCCCCTCATGCGCTGCAGCCTGCATGCACCCTCGCACCGCCTCCCCCATCAGCACATCACCCACTCCATCTGATCGTACTCGAGATCTACCATCCTGGCTCACCTGCAGAAGGCTCTGCCAAAGGCAGCAGCGGATAGAAGCCGCTTCTGCCCATTCACATCCCCCTCATGCGCTGCAGCCTGCATGCACCCTCGCACCGCCTCCCCCATCAGCACATCACCCACTCCATCTGATCGTACTCGAGATCTACCATCCTGGCTCACCTGCAGAAGGCTCTGCCAAAGGCAGCAGCGGATAGAAGCCGCTTCTGCCCATTCACATCCCCCTCATGCGCTGCAGCCTGCATGCACCCTCGCACCGCCTCCCCCATCAGCACATCACCCACTCCATCTGATCGTACTCGAGATCTACCATCCTGGCTCACCTGCAGAAGGCTCTGCCAAAGGCAGCAGCGGATAGAAGCCGCTTCTGCCCATTCACATCCCCCTCATGCGCTGCAGCCTGCATGCACCCTCGCACCGCCTCCCCCATCAGCACATCACCCACTCCATCTGATCGTACTCGAGATCTACCATCCTGGCTCACCTGCAGAAGGCTCTGCCAAAGGCAGCAGCGGATAGAAGCCGCTTCTGCCCATTCACATCCCCCTCATGCGCTGCAGCCTGCATGCACCCTCGCACCGCCTCCCCCATCAGCACATCACCCACTCCATCTGATCGTACTCGAGATCTACCATCCTGGCTCACCTGCAGAAGGCTCTGCCAAAGGCAGCAGCGGATAGAAGCCGCTTCTGCCCATTCACATCCCCCTCATGCGCTGCAGCCTGCATGCACCCTCGCACCGCCTCCCCCATCAGCACATCACCCACTCCATCTGATCGTACTCGAGATCTACCATCCTGGCTCACCTGCAGAAGGCTCTGCCAAAGGCAGCAGCGGATAGAAGCCGCTTCTGCCCATTCACATCCCCCTCATGCGCTGCAGCCTGCATGCACCCTCGCACCGCCTCCCCCATCAGCACATCACCCACTCCATCTGATCGTACTCGAGATCTACCATCCTGGCTCACCTGCAGAAGGCTCTGCCAAAGGCAGCAGCGGATAGAAGCCGCTTCTGCCCATTCACATCCCCCTCATGCGCTGCAGCCTGCATGCACCCTCGCACCGCCTCCCCCATCAGCACATCACCCACTCCATCTGATCGTACTCGAGATCTACCATCCTGGCTCACCTGCAGAAGGCTCTGCCAAAGGCAGCAGCGGATAGAAGCCGCTTCTGCCCATTCACATCCCCCTCATGCGCTGCAGCCTGCATGCACCCTCGCACCGCCTCCCCCATCAGCACATCACCCACTCCATCTGATCGTACTCGAGATCTACCATCCTGGCTCACCTGCAGAAGGCTCTGCCAAAGGCAGCAGCGGATAGAAGCCGCTTCTGCCCATTCACATCCCCCTCATGCGCTGCAGCCTGCATGCACCCTCGCACCGCCTCCCCCATCAGCACATCACCCACTCCATCTGATCGTACTCGAGATCTACCATCCTGGCTCACCTGCAGAAGGCTCTGCCAAAGGCAGCAGCGGATAGAAGCCGCTTCTGCCCATTCACATCCCCCTCATGCGCTGCAGCCTGCATGCACCCTCGCACCGCCTCCCCCATCAGCACATCACCCACTCCATCTGATCGTACTCGAGATCTACCATCCTGGCTCACCTGCAGAAGGCTCTGCCAAAGGCAGCAGCGGATAGAAGCCGCTTCTGCCCATTCACATCCCCCTCATGCGCTGCAGCCTGCATGCACCCTCGCACCGCCTCCCCCATCAGCACATCACCCACTCCATCTGATCGTACTCGAGATCTACCATCCTGGCTCACCTGCAGAAGGCTCTGCCAAAGGCAGCAGCGGATAGAAGCCGCTTCTGCCCATTCACATCCCCCTCATGCGCTGCAGCCTGCATGCACCCTCGCACCGCCTCCCCCATCAGCACATCACCCACTCCATCTGATCGTACTCGAGATCTACCATCCTGGCTCACCTGCAGAAGGCTCTGCCAAAGGCAGCAGCGGATAGAAGCCGCTTCTGCCCATTCACATCCCCCTCATGCGCTGCAGCCTGCATGCACCCTCGCACCGCCTCCCCCATCAGCACATCACCCACTCCATCTGATCGTACTCGAGATCTACCATCCTGGCTCACCTGCAGAAGGCTCTGCCAAAGGCAGCAGCGGATAGAAGCCGCTTCTGCCCATTCACATCCCCCTCATGCGCTGCAGCCTGCATGCACCCTCGCACCGCCTCCCCCATCAGCACATCACCCACTCCATCTGATCGTACTCGAGATCTACCATCCTGGCTCACCTGCAGAAGGCTCTGCCAAAGGCAGCAGCGGATAGAAGCCGCTTCTGCCCATTCACATCCCCCTCATGCGCTGCAGCCTGCATGCACCCTCGCACCGCCTCCCCCATCAGCACATCACCCACTCCATCTGATCGTACTCGAGATCTACCATCCTGGCTCACCTGCAGAAGGCTCTGCCAAAGGCAGCAGCGGATAGAAGCCGCTTCTGCCCATTCACATCCCCCTCATGCGCTGCAGCCTGCATGCACCCTCGCACCGCCTCCCCCATCAGCACATCACCCACTCCATCTGATCGTACTCGAGATCTACCATCCTGGCTCACCTGCAGAAGGCTCTGCCAAAGGCAGCAGCGGATAGAAGCCGCTTCTGCCCATTCACATCCCCCTCATGCGCTGCAGCCTGCATGCACCCTCGCACCGCCTCCCCCATCAGCACATCACCCACTCCATCTGATCGTACTCGAGATCTACCATCCTGGCTCACCTGCAGAAGGCTCTGCCAAAGGCAGCAGCGGATAGAAGCCGCTTCTGCCCATTCACATCCCCCTCATGCGCTGCAGCCTGCATGCACCCTCGCACCGCCTCCCCCATCAGCACATCACCCACTCCATCTGATCGTACTCGAGATCTACCATCCTGGCTCACCTGCAGAAGGCTCTGCCAAAGGCAGCAGCGGATAGAAGCCGCTTCTGCCCATTCACATCCCCCTCATGCGCTGCAGCCTGCATGCACCCTCGCACCGCCTCCCCCATCAGCACATCACCCACTCCATCTGATCGTACTCGAGATCTACCATCCTGGCTCACCTGCAGAAGGCTCTGCCAAAGGCAGCAGCGGATAGAAGCCGCTTCTGCCCATTCACATCCCCCTCATGCGCTGCAGCCTGCATGCACCCTCGCACCGCCTCCCCCATCAGCACATCACCCACTCCATCTGATCGTACTCGAGATCTACCATCCTGGCTCACCTGCAGAAGGCTCTGCCAAAGGCAGCAGCGGATAGAAGCCGCTTCTGCCCATTCACATCCCCCTCATGCGCTGCAGCCTGCATGCACCCTCGCACCGCCTCCCCCATCAGCACATCACCCACTCCATCTGATCGTACTCGAGATCTACCATCCTGGCTCACCTGCAGAAGGCTCTGCCAAAGGCAGCAGCGGATAGAAGCCGCTTCTGCCCATTCACATCCCCCTCATGCGCTGCAGCCTGCATGCACCCTCGCACCGCCTCCCCCATCAGCACATCACCCACTCCATCTGATCGTACTCGAGATCTACCATCCTGGCTCACCTGCAGAAGGCTCTGCCAAAGGCAGCAGCGGATAGAAGCCGCTTCTGCCCATTCACATCCCCCTCATGCGCTGCAGCCTGCATGCACCCTCGCACCGCCTCCCCCATCAGCACATCACCCACTCCATCTGATCGTACTCGAGATCTACCATCCTGGCTCACCTGCAGAAGGCTCTGCCAAAGGCAGCAGCGGATAGAAGCCGCTTCTGCCCATTCACATCCCCCTCATGCGCTGCAGCCTGCATGCACCCTCGCACCGCCTCCCCCATCAGCACATCACCCACTCCATCTGATCGTACTCGAGATCTACCATCCTGGCTCACCTGCAGAAGGCTCTGCCAAAGGCAGCAGCGGATAGAAGCCGCTTCTGCCCATTCACATCCCCCTCATGCGCTGCAGCCTGCATGCACCCTCGCACCGCCTCCCCCATCAGCACATCACCCACTCCATCTGATCGTACTCGAGATCTACCATCCTGGCTCACCTGCAGAAGGCTCTGCCAAAGGCAGCAGCGGATAGAAGCCGCTTCTGCCCATTCACATCCCCCTCATGCGCTGCAGCCTGCATGCACCCTCGCACCGCCTCCCCCATCAGCACATCACCCACTCCATCTGATCGTACTCGAGATCTACCATCCTGGCTCACCTGCAGAAGGCTCTGCCAAAGGCAGCAGCGGATAGAAGCCGCTTCTGCCCATTCACATCCCCCTCATGCGCTGCAGCCTGCATGCACCCTCGCACCGCCTCCCCCATCAGCACATCACCCACTCCATCTGATCGTACTCGAGATCTACCATCCTGGCTCACCTGCAGAAGGCTCTGCCAAAGGCAGCAGCGGATAGAAGCCGCTTCTGCCCATTCACATCCCCCTCATGCGCTGCAGCCTGCATGCACCCTCGCACCGCCTCCCCCATCAGCACATCACCCACTCCATCTGATCGTACTCGAGATCTACCATCCTGGCTCACCTGCAGAAGGCTCTGCCAAAGGCAGCAGCGGATAGAAGCCGCTTCTGCCCATTCACATCCCCCTCATGCGCTGCAGCCTGCATGCACCCTCGCACCGCCTCCCCCATCAGCACATCACCCACTCCATCTGATCGTACTCGAGATCTACCATCCTGGCTCACCTGCAGAAGGCTCTGCCAAAGGCAGCAGCGGATAGAAGCCGCTTCTGCCCATTCACATCCCCCTCATGCGCTGCAGCCTGCATGCACCCTCGCACCGCCTCCCCCATCAGCACATCACCCACTCCATCTGATCGTACTCGAGATCTACCATCCTGGCTCACCTGCAGAAGGCTCTGCCAAAGGCAGCAGCGGATAGAAGCCGCTTCTGCCCATTCACATCCCCCTCATGCGCTGCAGCCTGCATGCACCCTCGCACCGCCTCCCCCATCAGCACATCACCCACTCCATCTGATCGTACTCGAGATCTACCATCCTGGCTCACCTGCAGAAGGCTCTGCCAAAGGCAGCAGCGGATAGAAGCCGCTTCTGCCCATTCACATCCCCCTCATGCGCTGCAGCCTGCATGCACCCTCGCACCGCCTCCCCCATCAGCACATCACCCACTCCATCTGATCGTACTCGAGATCTACCATCCTGGCTCACCTGCAGAAGGCTCTGCCAAAGGCAGCAGCGGATAGAAGCCGCTTCTGCCCATTCACATCCCCCTCATGCGCTGCAGCCTGCATGCACCCTCGCACCGCCTCCCCCATCAGCACATCACCCACTCCATCTGATCGTACTCGAGATCTACCATCCTGGCTCACCTGCAGAAGGCTCTGCCAAAGGCAGCAGCGGATAGAAGCCGCTTCTGCCCATTCACATCCCCCTCATGCGCTGCAGCCTGCATGCACCCTCGCACCGCCTCCCCCATCAGCACATCACCCACTCCATCTGATCGTACTCGAGATCTACCATCCTGGCTCACCTGCAGAAGGCTCTGCCAAAGGCAGCAGCGGATAGAAGCCGCTTCTGCCCATTCACATCCCCCTCATGCGCTGCAGCCTGCATGCACCCTCGCACCGCCTCCCCCATCAGCACATCACCCACTCCATCTGATCGTACTCGAGATCTACCATCCTGGCTCACCTGCAGAAGGCTCTGCCAAAGGCAGCAGCGGATAGAAGCCGCTTCTGCCCATTCACATCCCCCTCATGCGCTGCAGCCTGCATGCACCCTCGCACCGCCTCCCCCATCAGCACATCACCCACTCCATCTGATCGTACTCGAGATCTACCATCCTGGCTCACCTGCAGAAGGCTCTGCCAAAGGCAGCAGCGGATAGAAGCCGCTTCTGCCCATTCACATCCCCCTCATGCGCTGCAGCCTGCATGCACCCTCGCACCGCCTCCCCCATCAGCACATCACCCACTCCATCTGATCGTACTCGAGATCTACCATCCTGGCTCACCTGCAGAAGGCTCTGCCAAAGGCAGCAGCGGATAGAAGCCGCTTCTGCCCATTCACATCCCCCTCATGCGCTGCAGCCTGCATGCACCCTCGCACCGCCTCCCCCATCAGCACATCACCCACTCCATCTGATCGTACTCGAGATCTACCATCCTGGCTCACCTGCAGAAGGCTCTGCCAAAGGCAGCAGCGGATAGAAGCCGCTTCTGCCCATTCACATCCCCCTCATGCGCTGCAGCCTGCATGCACCCTCGCACCGCCTCCCCCATCAGCACATCACCCACTCCATCTGATCGTACTCGAGATCTACCATCCTGGCTCACCTGCAGAAGGCTCTGCCAAAGGCAGCAGCGGATAGAAGCCGCTTCTGCCCATTCACATCCCCCTCATGCGCTGCAGCCTGCATGCACCCTCGCACCGCCTCCCCCATCAGCACATCACCCACTCCATCTGATCGTACTCGAGATCTACCATCCTGGCTCACCTGCAGAAGGCTCTGCCAAAGGCAGCAGCGGATAGAAGCCGCTTCTGCCCATTCACATCCCCCTCATGCGCTGCAGCCTGCATGCACCCTCGCACCGCCTCCCCCATCAGCACATCACCCACTCCATCTGATCGTACTCGAGATCTACCATCCTGGCTCACCTGCAGAAGGCTCTGCCAAAGGCAGCAGCGGATAGAAGCCGCTTCTGCCCATTCACATCCCCCTCATGCGCTGCAGCCTGCATGCACCCTCGCACCGCCTCCCCCATCAGCACATCACCCACTCCATCTGATCGTACTCGAGATCTACCATCCTGGCTCACCTGCAGAAGGCTCTGCCAAAGGCAGCAGCGGATAGAAGCCGCTTCTGCCCATTCACATCCCCCTCATGCGCTGCAGCCTGCATGCACCCTCGCACCGCCTCCCCCATCAGCACATCACCCACTCCATCTGATCGTACTCGAGATCTACCATCCTGGCTCACCTGCAGAAGGCTCTGCCAAAGGCAGCAGCGGATAGAAGCCGCTTCTGCCCATTCACATCCCCCTCATGCGCTGCAGCCTGCATGCACCCTCGCACCGCCTCCCCCATCAGCACATCACCCACTCCATCTGATCGTACTCGAGATCTACCATCCTGGCTCACCTGCAGAAGGCTCTGCCAAAGGCAGCAGCGGATAGAAGCCGCTTCTGCCCATTCACATCCCCCTCATGCGCTGCAGCCTGCATGCACCCTCGCACCGCCTCCCCCATCAGCACATCACCCACTCCATCTGATCGTACTCGAGATCTACCATCCTGGCTCACCTGCAGAAGGCTCTGCCAAAGGCAGCAGCGGATAGAAGCCGCTTCTGCCCATTCACATCCCCCTCATGCGCTGCAGCCTGCATGCACCCTCGCACCGCCTCCCCCATCAGCACATCACCCACTCCATCTGATCGTACTCGAGATCTACCATCCTGGCTCACCTGCAGAAGGCTCTGCCAAAGGCAGCAGCGGATAGAAGCCGCTTCTGCCCATTCACATCCCCCTCATGCGCTGCAGCCTGCATGCACCCTCGCACCGCCTCCCCCATCAGCACATCACCCACTCCATCTGATCGTACTCGAGATCTACCATCCTGGCTCACCTGCAGAAGGCTCTGCCAAAGGCAGCAGCGGATAGAAGCCGCTTCTGCCCATTCACATCCCCCTCATGCGCTGCAGCCTGCATGCACCCTCGCACCGCCTCCCCCATCAGCACATCACCCACTCCATCTGATCGTACTCGAGATCTACCATCCTGGCTCACCTGCAGAAGGCTCTGCCAAAGGCAGCAGCGGATAGAAGCCGCTTCTGCCCATTCACATCCCCCTCATGCGCTGCAGCCTGCATGCACCCTCGCACCGCCTCCCCCATCAGCACATCACCCACTCCATCTGATCGTACTCGAGATCTACCATCCTGGCTCACCTGCAGAAGGCTCTGCCAAAGGCAGCAGCGGATAGAAGCCGCTTCTGCCCATTCACATCCCCCTCATGCGCTGCAGCCTGCATGCACCCTCGCACCGCCTCCCCCATCAGCACATCACCCACTCCATCTGATCGTACTCGAGATCTACCATCCTGGCTCACCTGCAGAAGGCTCTGCCAAAGGCAGCAGCGGATAGAAGCCGCTTCTGCCCATTCACATCCCCCTCATGCGCTGCAGCCTGCATGCACCCTCGCACCGCCTCCCCCATCAGCACATCACCCACTCCATCTGATCGTACTCGAGATCTACCATCCTGGCTCACCTGCAGAAGGCTCTGCCAAAGGCAGCAGCGGATAGAAGCCGCTTCTGCCCATTCACATCCCCCTCATGCGCTGCAGCCTGCATGCACCCTCGCACCGCCTCCCCCATCAGCACATCACCCACTCCATCTGATCGTACTCGAGATCTACCATCCTGGCTCACCTGCAGAAGGCTCTGCCAAAGGCAGCAGCGGATAGAAGCCGCTTCTGCCCATTCACATCCCCCTCATGCGCTGCAGCCTGCATGCACCCTCGCACCGCCTCCCCCATCAGCACATCACCCACTCCATCTGATCGTACTCGAGATCTACCATCCTGGCTCACCTGCAGAAGGCTCTGCCAAAGGCAGCAGCGGATAGAAGCCGCTTCTGCCCATTCACATCCCCCTCATGCGCTGCAGCCTGCATGCACCCTCGCACCGCCTCCCCCATCAGCACATCACCCACTCCATCTGATCGTACTCGAGATCTACCATCCTGGCTCACCTGCAGAAGGCTCTGCCAAAGGCAGCAGCGGATAGAAGCCGCTTCTGCCCATTCACATCCCCCTCATGCGCTGCAGCCTGCATGCACCCTCGCACCGCCTCCCCCATCAGCACATCACCCACTCCATCTGATCGTACTCGAGATCTACCATCCTGGCTCACCTGCAGAAGGCTCTGCCAAAGGCAGCAGCGGATAGAAGCCGCTTCTGCCCATTCACATCCCCCTCATGCGCTGCAGCCTGCATGCACCCTCGCACCGCCTCCCCCATCAGCACATCACCCACTCCATCTGATCGTACTCGAGATCTACCATCCTGGCTCACCTGCAGAAGGCTCTGCCAAAGGCAGCAGCGGATAGAAGCCGCTTCTGCCCATTCACATCCCCCTCATGCGCTGCAGCCTGCATGCACCCTCGCACCGCCTCCCCCATCAGCACATCACCCACTCCACCATCCTGTCTCACCTACAGAAGGCCCTGCCAAAAGCAGCAGCAGCTAGAAGCCGCTTCTGCCCATCCACATCCCCCTCATGCGCTGCAGCCTGCATGCACCCTCGCACCGCCTCCCCCATCACAGCCACCCCCATTGCCCTCACGTGCTCATCCGCCTTCCCCGACCGCCTCTCGAACAGCGAAAACGCCTCTAGGAGTAGAGCAGGGGGTGCGGTGCTTGCGAGAGCAAAGGCGGCTACGGTGGGTTCGGGAACCCGAGAGATGAAGTCGGAGTGGGAGGAGGAGAGGAGACGGACGCCGTCGCACTCGGGGATGAGGATCAGGCAGCTGTCGGTGGTGGTGGTGGTGGTGGTGGTGTCAAGCGCTGATGCTGGCGCTGGCACACTGGTGTGATGGGCAGGGAAAACAGAGGGAGGGCAAAAGGGTAATGGGAAACCGGCAATGGGGGAACGAGGCGTTGAACGGAGTGAGTGAAACACCTCTATCAGGAGAGCGGTGCTGGAGAGGGCAAAGGCGGCTACGGTGGGTTCGGGAACCCGAGAGATGAAGTCGGAGTGGGAGGAGGAGAGCAGGCGGACGCCGTCGCACTCGGGGATGAGAATTAGGCAGCTGTCGGTGCTGGTGGTGGTGTCAAGAGCTGATGCTGGCGCTGGCACACTGTGGTGTGAGGAAGGCAGGGGAAGGAGAGATGAGAGATGAAGTCAGAGTGGAGGGAGGAGAGCAGGCGGACGCCGTCGCACTCTGGAATGAGAATTAGGCAGCTGTCGGTGGTGCTGGTGGTGGTGTCAAGAGCTGATGCTGGCGCTGGCACACTGTGGTGTGGAGAGGGGAAGCAGAAGGGGTGGGGAAAAAGTAGGGGAGGTAATGGGTCAAACAAAACAGGCGAAAGTGTAAGGGAAGAGTGAATGGCATGTCACTCATGAAAGAGAACGAAGTGATTTCTGCAAACTTCAAAGAGCATGGAGGAATGGGCTCAATTCCGAGGCTGGAACACCGAGAAAAACAGGAAAAGGGGGAGTGCGTGGTGATAATGGGAAAACCACAAGCGTTGAACCAGAAGGGTAGGGGAAGGAGACGGGCCATGCATGCAGCACACTTGACATGCATGCAAGTGGGTGAAAGTAGATTTGATTTGAGACATTTCAACCAGTACACACCTGCGAAGAGCTGCCGAGCCGAACGCGCGGCGCCTACTCAATTCCCCTCCTGCCTCTCCCTCTATCTCACCATCTTCCTCCTCCCCCTCCACCTCCTCCTCCTCGTCGTCCTCTTCCCCTCCTAATGAGTATTTGATGGCATCCCCAGGGCCGACGAGCATGAGGGCAGGGGGGTGCTGCCAGGAGAGCAGCACCGCGTCCTCTCCACACCATGCCATGGCATCTGGTGGTAGCACTATCTGCACACAAGCAGTGGGCACATGGGCGGTCAGGGCAGGGCAGAGAGCACTTGATGGCATGCCCAGGGTCCATAAGCATGAGTGCAGGTGGGTGCTGCCAGGAGAGCAGCACCGCGTCCTCCCCACACCATGCCATGGCGTCTGGTGGTAGCACGATCTGCAGGGGGAGAGGAAGAGGTGGGGGATGTTATGTGCATGGCAAAGGGGACTTGGGCACTTCACAAGAGTGGCAACAACAGCATATGTGGCTACCCACATGGGTGTAATCAACCAAATTCTTCTATCTACAACAGTCTATTGGACCGCCCACTGCGTGTCGTAGTAGAAACTTGGACTGGAGAGGTCTGGCGTCAAGCTACCCACATGGGTGTAATCATCCAAGTGTTACTGACCGTCCAATACTATTTACCCCACCTCCCACCTAAATGTCGTAGTGGAAGACCCGCCTGGAGAGGTCTGACACCGAGTGTTTCTAACCATCCGAGTATATATACCCACCTGGGTCTATTAACCCAACCACCTGAGCATCATGATGGGAGATCTGCCTGGAGAGGTCTGACGTCAAGCTAGGGGTAATTACCCAAGTGCTACTAACAATTTGGGTCTACTTGCGCCACCCCTCGCCTGAGTGTCATAGTGGGAGATCCGCCTGGAGAGGTCTGACGTCAAGCTATCCCCCGCGAGTGTAATCACCCCAGTGTTTTTAAATATCCCAGTCTATTAACCCACCTGAGTGTCATAGTGGGAGATCCGCCTGGAGAGGTCTGTCGTCAGCAGCACATGCAGCTGCCCGTCAGCCGTGAAGCACGCCAGAAGCTTTCCGGAAGCTGACACTGCCATGCGCTGCACTGCTGTGGACATCTCTGGGGCACCCTGCGAGCAGTTGAGGGGAGGGGAAGTGGGGGAGGTGAGGGGGGTGAGGGAGGAGAAGGAGGGGAGATTGGGGGGGGTGAGGGGGGAAAGGGGAGAATGGGGAGCGATGCGCGCTGCACTGCTGTGGACATCTCAGGGGCGCCCTGTGAGAGAATGGGGGAGGTGAGGGAGAAGAGGGGAGGTGAGAATGCAGAACGACACATGCTGCGCCATCGGCCCATCCACGCGCAGCAGAGCAGAGCAGAGCAGAGCAGAGCAGAGCAGAGCAGGATCTGTGCCGGAGTTGTCGAATGCAGACAGGTGGGCTGCGGACAGGTGGGCAGAGCAGAGCAGGATCTGTGCCAAGCAGTAAAACTTTGTGGTAGCCAGGCCGCCACCAACACCCTCACAACAACTCTCAACCCCCACCCACCCCTTCAACCACTCACCACGCGCTGCACTGTCTCCCCGTCCACCCGCAGCAGAGCCGCCTCCGTTCCCAGCAGCACCACCACCACCAAGTGCCATCTATTCAAACTCAAAGCCAACAGCCTTCCCCCCACTCCTCCCCTCTACTTCCCCCTCCCCCCGCCTCCTACTCACCACGCGCTGCACCGTCTCCCCATCCACCCGCAGCAGAGCCGCCTCCGTTCCCAGCAGCACCGCCACCTGAGAAGCGCTGATGTCATCCAGTGACGTCATCACGGGCTCCAGCACAGCCATGCAGGCGGGCGGCTCTGAGAGGCCGGGGTCCGCCAGGGGGAATACCTCTGGTTCCTGTTGGGTGGGGTACGGTTGGTGGGAGTGCGAGCGAAAGGAGTTTGGCCCGAGGGGTTTGCCAATGTGAGTGGCTCTGAGAGGCCGGGGTCCGCCAGGGGGAAGACCTCTGGCTCCTGTTGGAAGAGGGAGGACGGAAAGGGGAAGGTGTGTTAGGGAGTGGGGAGGGAGGTGAAAAGGAGAATGGCGCTGGAAACAGTCAATGGCTCTGAGAGGCCGGGGACCACCAGGGGGAAGACCTCTGGTTCCTGTTGGGGGGAAAATGGGGGGAATGGGGGGAAGCGGGGAAGGGGGAGGGGAGAGTGGGGAAGGGGAAAGGCATTAAAACCTGTTAGTGGCTCTGAGAGGCCGGGGTCCGCCAGGGGGAAGACCTCTGGTTCCTGTGGGGTGGGGGGGATGGGGGAAAGGGGGATATGGAAAAAGGGAGAAGGGAGTGTGAGGAAGGGGAAAGGAATTTGAAACTGTCAATTGCTCTGACAGACCGGGGCCCGCCAGGGGAAAAACCTGTGGAGAGAGGGGGGAAAGGGGGAAAAGGGGAAAGGGGGGAAAGGGGGGAAAGAAGGGGCAACGGGGTACGTTGTCGTTAATGTCCCCGAGCCTCTGCCTGACAGATTGTTCGCAATCACGCCTCTACGATTTTATAAACCACAGGTCCACAGGTGGTTTGTGGACGTGAAAGTCCACCTTATCCACTCTGAAAACCATCACAGTCACAAGCCAACACACTCACGTCCAACTTCCCACCCACATCCACCTTTCGTTATACTCACATCAGAGTCCACCATTGCCAGCAGCTGACAACTCTCAGTCAAGCACACCACTGGTGCCTATGCCAGCCTCCTTACCCCACCCCATTACTCTCACCTCACGTACCACCCACCTTTCCACTCACATCAAAGTCCTCCACTTTCGTTATACTCACATTAAAGTCCTCCACTTTCGTTATACTCACATCAAAGTCCTCCACTTTCGTTATACTCACATCGAAGTCCACCATTGCTAGAAGCTGACAGCTCTCAGTCAAGCACACCACTCCTGCCGCCACACGCCCTCCCCCTCCCCCTCTGCTCCTCCCCCCTTCTTCCTCCCCTCCCCCATTCCTCGCCTCCCCCTCCGCGCCATCACCCCCCGTATCTCCCCCTTCCCCTCCTCCTCCTCTATCTCCTCCCCCTCGCATGCCGAATATGTGAGCCTCCGTGATACCCTCTAGGTTGGTGGTGTGGAGGGGGATGCGGGGGAGAGTGCCCTTCCCATGCATTGAACACTGCACGTAGGTGTAGGGGTGGGGCGTTCAGGGACGGCGGGTGGGAGTGGGGAGAGTGACATTCCCATGGGAAGGGCACTCTGCACGTTCGTGTGTGGAACAGAGAATGGAGTAAAGGGCGAACTGAAGCTTCTGTCAGATCAACATAAACGAAAGACACACAAAGATTCCTTCGCTGTTATCTCACCTGGTGAACAGTGCCGTCTTCAAGCACCGTTACAAGCACCAGCCCCCTCACCGCATCCTCTCTCCACCCCAACCCATCAACCTCCCACCTGGCGGGTCAGTGATGGTAGGAAAACATTTCCCCCCCCTGTAATCTCACTTGGTGAACAGTGCCGTCTTCAAGCACCGTTACAAGCACCAGACCCTCACCGCATCCTCTCTTCACCCCAACCCCATCAACCTCCCACCTGGCGGGACAGTGATGGTAGGAAAACGTCCCCTCCCCCCCCCCCCCCTCCTCCTGTAATCTCACTTGGTGAACAGTGCCGTCTTCAAGCACCGTTACAAGCACCAGGCCCCCCACCGCATCCTCTCTCCACCCCAGCCCCATCAGCCTCCCTCCCGGCGGTTCCCACAGAAACCGCGAGATCGGCCGCCCAGCTGCTGAGAACACAGATATGTACTGCCGAGCCTGTGCTGCCGAACCTGCTGCCGAGCCTGCACTGCTGCCGCGCCTGGGAAGGTGGTTCGGATCGCGGACTGTGGCAATTGGTCCGCCGTACGGCGCACAGGCCACCATGAGTTCTGATAGGTCCACGTCCTACGTGGTGGGAGGGGGAGCGAGAGATGGAAAGGATCAGGATAGCAGAAATGGGAGTGTCAAGCCGTATCAAAAGCTGACAATTATGCAGTCTGGTAGGTCCTATTTCAGGGGGGAATTCCAGTTGTCTCAAAGTACACGCGTTGATGGCGAACATGCGGTCTGATAGGTCCTCGTTTAGAAGGGACTTTTGAGGCGCCTCCAAAACCGACGACCACCTGCGCATTTTACAAGAATCGAACCAGCTACTATGTTCTCATGTAGTAGACCCTATACGGAAGTGTACACAAACGGAAAGTGACTACACAGATGCTGCTTATCGTCATGACGTTAACGGACTGGAATTAGCATCGACAATCGGAAAACGTGGCCGTTTGCGTGTCCGAAGCGCTAGTTCTCGATACAGGAGGAAGGAGTCACGTGTTCTTTACCTGCCATTGCAGGTCTGGTAAAGGCTGTACGCGATAGAAGCAGTTGGAGAGCTCCGTCCACTCCGCTGCATCAGACACAGCCATGGCTGCTGTGATCCCAGAGCGTGCTACTTCCGCTCGCACGATATTTCTACTCTCCTGCTTCTCCCACTATTGACTCAATCTCTACTTTGCGAAACACAAGCCATGTCACTAATCTTGCAGGTAAGGAATGGGTAGTAACTCAAGCACGGAGCACGGAGGTTCAGTGAAATTGGCCTGCTGTTCTGCGACTGATTTATAATCCCCGCTAGCAGGTTCCTCGGTAAAGTGCAATCAACAGAGGAAGAAGGATTCAGGATGCAACCAGCAGCACAAGGAATCCAAAATGGAATAAAAAGCATCCCAAGAAAGCTGGAACAAATCACTCCGCACCAAGCTCAATCGTTTTGGAGACAATATGTACCGTTGTGGAAAACGAATTTGGAGAAAGCACCATAAGGCCAGCCTGTTCTTGCCTCGGGTTGCCAAACCTGCTTCCATGGCAAGCTACGTTAGGCCTGCCTGGTTAAACTTATCTGGCCAATCGAGTCTCGCCACTGTGGTTTGGGAGCCCAGCACCACCCGCTGTCAAGTTTTGGTGCGTTCGGTTCGGCAAGATCAGAACGAGTGTGAAGTGAATTCTGACAGTGAGTTTTGAAACATTCGTTTCTCCCTCCGTGCCTTCGGCAGCACACCTGTGTCAGTGCATTTCTGTAGGCTAGAACAAGCTGGTGTTGGCAGCAGCAAGCTAGGAAACCATCGTCCGCCGTAATTTATCTCTCAGCTGACGCTGCGATTAGGTGCATTTCTAGTTGTTGTGTTCCTCGCCGCGGCTGTCTTCGGTTTGACGCCACCCGCGGTGATATTGATTCCCGAGACCAGTTAGCAGCTGAAACCTAGAATTCGTTTGCCGAGCTTGCCGGCAAACTGCTTTTAGTCTCCGACCAGCTGGCAGCTGAAACCGTCAAGGTAGTCTGGACCGTCATGTAGTAACGATTTTGCGAGCACATAGGAAATTCTACCAAATTACGACAGAAAAAGCCTTCTGACGACCACAGCAGCCTATTTGTATCACACCGCACTTCCTTCAGTTCCCTCGTTCCAATATCATGATTGCCAACACGTCCCCCTCGTCTTCTTACGAGTCTACGAGACACCAAAATGGCGTCACTGATTCCACGTTTGAGACATCTGAGAATTCATCCGCGAACTCATCGGCTCCTTCCTGGAAAGAAAACGGCGTCACGGATAGGATAGTCTGCTTTTTAGAAGGCCTGGGGTCCCCCTCCGGGTGCCGACACGAGGATTTCCGGTTGCAGAACGGTCAAGAGGCGTTTCGCGGTTTGCACTCGGATTGGGTGACGAACGAGCTGCTGGCGTGCGCGAGACCGACGGACGCGATGATTGCGGAGGGGTTGGCGGATAGATTCGCGGAACGAGGCATCAGGCTGATTGTGAACCTGGAGGTACGGATGGGTTCATATGGAGGTAGTGGAGGTACAGATGGGTGCTTATGGTGGTATGCATGAATGCATATGTAGGTACATATGGGTGCATAGAACATTCCTGCTGGAAAAAAGGACCAGGCTCAATCGTCATCTCTCGTTTTGAGCGCACCAGAAACGGAAATCAATGCTTTCTTTCTCCGTGCACGCACACAGGAAGCAGGGGAGCATCCGTGGTGTGGGTCAGGGATCACAGCATCAGGATTCTCCTACACTCCTGACAAGTTCATCAAGGCTGGAGGTCCGCTCCTGACAAACATTATCTTATGCTTTTGCCGAAATCTTGCTTTTTTAGAACTCAGTTACTCCCCCTTTTCAACTGGTCTCTGTTCTTGTCATTGTCTCCCTCTCCCTCGCTTTCACTCTCAAGCACTCCTGCACTGACAGAAACATCCATGGCATTCATATCCCTTCCGTCCATCCGTCCGTGCTTGTGTTGTGTGGCCAGTGGGTTACCTGCATGCACCCTGGAAGGACGTGTCATGCCCCCCCTTCCCAACCATGCCACTCACTTTCTTCCCCACTCTCACCCCGCAACCACTCCTGCACTGACATCCCCATATCATCCTTCCGTCCCTGCGTGGCCAGTCGGTTACCTGCGTGCACCATGGAAGGACATGGCATGTCCGCCCTTCCCAACCATGCTCTCCATCGTGCAGAGCATCTCCCTCGCCATTGGCCGCCGCCACAAGGTGTGCAATCTGTGCAGCCTTTCTTTTTCCGTGTTCATAGTTACTCAAAGGTATTTATTCTATAGCAGGTGTACTTTCACTGCCAGTATCTGTATAAACCATTCATGCTTCATTTCTGGGCTCTTAACAATGGTTGATAAAGACCACCTAATGATATTTGCTTGTTCGTTTGGTGCAGGTGGCTGTTCACTGCCATGCTGGCCTAGGTATGCAACACAACTTTCGCTGTTCAAAGCAGCCGTGACGAACTCTTTCCAACTTGCTCACAAAAAAAAGTGTCTGCCTAGCGTGTGTGCCTGTTGCACAACGCACAGTTCTGAACACCATGTGGGTGACATGAAATTATTTGAATGCGCAGGAAGGACAGGCCTTGTCATTGCATGTTACTTGGTTGCAGCAAACTCCCTAGCAGCTGCTGATGTAAGCAACTCCTTCAGTGTCTCCCTCCCCAATCGTCGTCCCATTCAGTTCAGTTGTTATTCCTTTGCTTGGCTCCAAGGCCCCGCGTTGTTGTTGTTGTTGCTTTTTTTTTTTTAGCTCGCAATCTTTGCGCTAAACATGTACAATTTCCCCTGTATACTACCCGTTCTCTTTTCCTGATGCAGGCTGTGGCTGTTGTGAGAGCAATGAGGTGAGGTGTGACGTGAGGAGGATGTTGGATAATCTCTCGTATGCTACGCAATGCTCTCCTCGTAATTCGTTGTTATCATCGCGCCTTCTGATTAGCTGCTTCTTGCCACCTGTTGCGTACCTCCTGTTCGCTGCTTATCTGTTCAGGCCTGGATCACTACAAACCAGGAAGCAGGAAGTCTACGTGGCTGAGTTCCAGGTAAGTTGCATTTTTATGTGCCTCGTGCTTTTGCATGTGTCTCATTGCAATGAGGAATGCAATGTGGCTGAATTTCAGGTACGTTGTTGTCAATATCTGATCAATATCAAGGATAGCAGTATCCAATTTCAAAAAGTTTACCTAAATCAGAGAACTAATTGTCTGCATGCTCGCTTTCAGCACCTCCTCATGCTCCAACAATCTTGTCCTCCCTGTCTGGTTCTTATGACCTTGTGCTTGATTGATGCATGTGCATAGGCATTTGTACGTGGAGATGCCGCCACTGGGTCGCAAGAACAAGCCCCATTGTTGGCCGGGCAATACTCCCCTGAGGTACGCAGCCATGTTGACCACTTACACATTTCTTGTGGCTCATCTTGATGGCCGCATCTTTGTCGTGCATGCGTGTTGTAAGGTTTGTATAGCAACTAAAGTCTCAGCATTTATTTCTGTACTATGAAATTGCAGGGTGCGTGGGTATACAGGATTCAGGATTTGGCGTCTTACGCCTGCCTTCTGTGTTCTATTTGTTGCAATCGTAGGAGAAGGCGAGTTGCTTGTTAATCAAACAGGCTTGTGCTTTACATTTGGTCTATTCATATTTATGAGGTTATCTTCAGTGTAGCAAATTGGCCGAATTGGCAGTGACGCAACTCCAGAAAGGGCTGGTGATAGACGGGCAAGATCAAGAGTGAAGGAGGGGTGGGGCGATTACACGGTTGCGATGCATCCCTCCCAAAGTCGCCCAAATTACGGCAATTCAAATTTGAATTTGCTTGTTACAAGTTCGTCACCTCGCTCGAACTCGGAGAAACCAAGGTTGTCAAAGGAGATGGCGTTTATCCATTTCACAATGTCTATCAGGGCTGACAGTTTCGGCCAGGCAGATTACACCGTTCCTTGTTGGAAATATCTCAGTCAACCAGACATCGTCCTGTTCGTGATTTATATTGCGGTTGCCGATTAAACTATTTTAAACCTTGGCTAGAGAACGAACCTCTCGATAGTTTCGACTTCGGTTTAGAAAAAGGGCCTCTCGACGAAGCGACTATGACTTATCAGACCCCGCTTACCGGCCAGATAGGATCATCACCAAGCTCACATCATGCTCTGGACCCAAATTTCGAAATTGACGACATTGATGTTCCGGATCACGGTTGTCCCGCATCTAACGGCGGAGATCGTTCGGGTGGATACGACAGCGAGGACGAGCTCTTACAGCCGTCAGGGCCGGCGGACATGTCCGCTTTCAAATGCTTCGTTTCTGAAAACGTCTCGTCGAATGCCGGCAGCAACGGACGCGCTGCTTTCGCTTCAAAGGCACCTGCTTTCGCGCCGTCGTCGTCCTTGCAGACCGCCTCTCTCGATTCGCTTCTGTTCCTCCACCGACCAGAGGGTCTCACGCGAACACGGCAGCCCCTTTCAGCAAAGGAGCTTCAATCAACAGAAGAGTGCCTCCGAGCAAAGGAGCTCGTGTTTTCGCCGCTCCTCCAGCTGCTAAATCTCCTCACGCGATGAAGTCTAAGCTCGAAGCTGCACGGTTCGGTCCGAACACCAAAAACGCAACTCCTATTCTAGGTGGCGCTAGTAAAACCATTAATGGGGCCTTCAGTTTTTCCAGTCGCCAGAAAAATGTTGACTCTGGAAATCACGCGGCTGCTACTAGGAACGCGGCGAGTTCAGTGTTGGGTTCAGTGGGGGGGTCAGCGGTGGGTTCAGTGGCTGGTTCAGTGGATGGTTTGATGGGGGGCTTAATGGGGGTTTCAGGACGCAAGCCCTTGAATGGTGTCCGGGGAGGCGTTGGATCTAGCGGGGGGTTTCAGTTTATTGGAAGCGAAAAATCGGTTAATAAATCGGGTAATGGATTTCTAACAAGTACCACGGGTAAGTCACCTGGTCCCAGCAGCTTCGCCTTCCCTTCGACCGTCGCTCCAGTCTTCGCTCCACCCGTCGCATCTGCTGTCGCTCCAGCCGTCGCACCAGTCGTCGCTCCAGCCGTCGCGACTGAGCGGGCGGCAGGAGCACGAGCGACAGAAGCCTCGACCGCCACAGTAGCAGCTGTAGCAGCGACAGCAGCGGCAGCAGCAACACCGACCACAGCAGCAGCACCAACGGCAGCTGCAGCAGCACCAACCACGGCAGCAAATGCAGCGGCACCAGCCGCAGCAGGCGGAGCAGCAGCGGCGCCGGCAGCAGCAGCAGCAAGAAGGTCGGCCGCCTGTTCCGGAGCAGGATCAGACCCAGTTGCTGCGACTTTTGAGGCGCCTCAAGGGTCGGCCGCCTGTTCTGGAGTAGGATCAGACCCAGTTGCTGCGGCAGCACCAACCACAGCAGCAACAACAGCAGCGGGAATTACAGCACCAGGACCGGCGGCAGGCAGAGCGGCAGCAGCAGGAGTGACACAAGTAGGATTGACAGGAGACGGAAGGTTGACAGGAGGCTCAGAACTCTCACCTGAACGGGTTTCAGGCGAGGGGGGACTGTTGGGGAGGGGAGCGACAACTACGACCATGGTTGAGGTTGCAGCGAGGAGAGCCAGGGAGAGGGAATCGGGGGATATGGAGGAGCACTCGGGGATCCGACTGAGGTGGGTGAAACGGCTGATGACTTTTGCGACTTCTCAAAAGTAGCCAGCGAGTGTGTTAGAGAGTGCAGCGAGGAGAGCCAGGGAGAGGGAATCGGGGGATATGGAGGAGCACTCGGGAATCCGCCTGAGGTGGGTGAAACGGCTGATGACTTTTGCGACTTCTCAAAAGTAGCCAGCGACTGTGTTAGAGAGTGCAGCGAGGAGAGCCAGGGAGAGGGAATCGGGGGATATGGAGGAGCACTCGGGGATCCGACTGAGGTGGGTGAAACGGCTGATGACTTTTGCGACTTCTCAAAAGTAGCCAGCGAGTGTGTTAGAGAGTGCAGCGAGGAGAGCCAGGGAGAGGGAATCGGGGGATATGGAGGAGCACTCGGGAATCCGCCTGAGGTGGGTGAAACGGCTGATGACTTTTGCGACTTCTCAAGAGTAGCCAGCGACTGTGTTAGAGAGTGCAGCGAGGAGAGCCAGGGAGAGGGAATCGGGGGATATGGAGGAGCACTCGGGGATCCGACTGAGGTGGGTGAAACGGCTGATGACTTTTGCGACTTCTCATAAGTAGCCAGCGACTGTGTTAGTGAGTGCAGCGAGGAGAGCCAAGGAGAGGGAATCGGGGGATATGGAGGAGCACTCGGGGATCAGACTGAGGAGAGGTGAAACTGTTCAGAAAGATAGTTGATTTCTAGCCGCCTCTCATTGGTGAAAATGTCTGTGGAAGTAGCATTTGTTGGTTGTCTCAGAAGTGCCTCGATAATGAGTCTTCGGTTATATGCGGTTTGAGCAGGTTTGCGTAGTTCAAAAGGGTTGGCAGTCTGTGTGTCGCCATGCATTGCTCTTCGCTGACTGCTGTCCGTTTCATCTCCCAACAGGAACCGTTTCATCTCTGCACCGCAGCTCAGGCAGAAACTGGCCGACATTCGTTTCCTTCGTCTCGAAGCCATCTCGTACGTGCATGTGCTCTCTAGCCGTTGCTTAGACACAAACCTTTGTTCCACGTGCCGTTGTGTTGTGTCCCTTACCATTCTCTGGCCGACATTCGCCTCCTTCGTCTCGAAGCCATCTCGTGCGTGCATGTGCTCTCTAGCCGTTGCTGAGACACAAACCTTTGTTCCACGTGCCGTTGTGTTGTGTCCCTTACCATTCTCTGGCCAACATTCGTTTCCTTCGTCTCGAAGCCATCTCGTACGTGCATTCGCATCATGCGTCCGATGTATTCTGTTCAAATGCTCTCTATCCGTTGCTGAGACACAAACCTTTGTTCCACGTGCCGTTGTGTTGTGTCCCTTACCATTCTCTGGCCACCCTTCACCTCCTTCGTCTTGAAGCCATCTCGTGCGTGCATGTGCTCTCTAGCCGTTGCTGAGACACAAACCCTTGTTCCACGTGCCGCTGTGTTGTGTCCCTTACCATTCTCTGGCCTACATTCGCTTCCTTCGCCTCGAAGCCATCTCGTACGTGCATGTGTTCTCTATCCGTTTCTGAGACACAAATCTTTGTTCCACGTGTCATGATGTGCCCCATCCGCTGGCTGACATTCGCTTTTTTCGCCTAGAAGCCATCTCGTACGTGCATGCGGTTTCTGCGCTTGCATTATTCCTTTCCTGCGTTTCATGCTTGCATGTGATTCACAGCCTTCTTCCCACATCCTCTTCCTCTCCCTTGCTCACCTTCCCAACCCCCCTGCGCTGCTCCAGCTCCGCTCTGATTGGAGGAAGGAGCCAGCTGGCAGGGGCGTGGGCGACTATTGCTGTCATATCCGGATGTTCATCTGTTAAAGCCACTGCCACTGCCAAACCCTCCGCTGCTGCTAAGCCCACTGCCGCCACCAAACCCTCTGCCACCGTTAAAGCCACTGCTACCACCACCAAACCCTCCTCCTCCTCGCGTCCGTTCATGTCTTGGAAGCTCTCCTGTCTCTCTGGTCCTCTGGCGGGAGGCAGAGGAGGAAGCGGAGGGGGAGGAGGGGGGGGAGGAGGGAAAGGAGGAGGAGGCGGGCAAGGAGGAGTGGAAGAGGTGACTCTGTTCTTGTTCGGGGCGGCGTTTGATGTGTACTGCAAGCAAGAGATGGGGACGGTGGTGGCGGTTCTAGGAGCCGAAGCCAACCCGCCAAAAGGGGTGAGTCAAGGGGTGAAGGGACCTACAGAGGGTGTTGTTGGTTGGGAGGGGTGGAGGAGGGGACTTTGCTTCTGTTCGGGGCAGCGTTTGATGTGTACTGCAAGCAGGAGATGGGGACGGTGGTAGTGTCTTGGGAGCCGAAGCCAGCCCGCCAAAAGGGGTGAGTCAAGGGACCTACAGAGGGGGTCAGCAGAGGGGGGCAACAGAGGGGGGCTTTTTGAGTCGACTCAAAAATAGCCCGCCAAAAGGGGTGAGTCAAGGGACCTACAGAGGGGGTCAGCAGAGGGGGGCAACAGAGGGGGGCTTTTTGAGTCGACTCAAAAATAGCCCGCCAAAAGGGGTGAGTCAAGGGACCTACAGAGGGGGTCAGCAGAGGGGGGCAACAGAGGGGGGCTTTTTGAGTCGACTCAAAAATAGCCCGCCAAAAGGGGTGAGTCAAGGGACCTACAGAGGGGGTCAGCAGAGGGGGGCAACAGAGGGGGGCTTTTTGAGTCGACTCAAAAATAGCCCGCCAAAAGGGGTGAGTCAAGGGACCTACAGAGGGGGTCAGCAGAGGGGGGCAACAGAGGGGGGCTTTTTGAGTCGACTCAAAAATAGCCCGCCAAAAGGGGTGAGTCAAGGGACCTACAGAGGGGGTCAGCAGAGGGGGGCAACAGAGGGAGCGTGCCAGGTTGGGAGGAGTGGAGGAGGAGACTTTGTTCTTGTTTGGGGTGACGTTTTTCAAGGTGCCTCAGAAGTTCTTGGGGGTGTGTGTCGTGTGAGAACTTATCAATGCTCACACACACTCGACCAGCACTACTTTTGAGGCGCCTCAAAAGAACTTATCAATGCTCACACACACTCGACCAGCACTACTTTTGAGGCGCCTCAAAAGAACTTATCAATGCTCACACACACTCGACCAGCACTACTTTTGAGGCGCCTCAAAAGAACTTATCAATGCTCACACACACACACTCGACCAGCACTCACGCACACTCACAATCACACTCATCAGCACTCATTTACACACTCCCCACGCGTTCCCACCCACATGTTGCCATGGCAGTACTTTCCGCCGCTGTCTGACTTTTGAGTCGACTCAAAAGTCAACTCGACCAACACTCACGCACACGCACGCTCAATAACACTCGTTTTCACACTCCCCGTGCATTCTCATCCACGTGTTGCCATGGCAGAACCTTCCGCCGTCTGACTTTTGAGTCGACCAAAAGTCAACTCGATCAACACTCACGCACACACCCATCAATACTCGTTCACACACTCCCCACGCGTTCGCATCCACGTGTTGCCATGGCAGAACCTTCCGCCGTCTCTCCGCGTGTTCCGAGCCAATCAAATCCTGCCAGTTGGCACTGCGAGGGACTTTGGCATATGCAAGGGGGTGACGGAGGGCAACGAACCTTGCAATTCCGTGATCAACAAGTGAGCGTTATTATCCCACCCCATGCCATCCTATGATCGTATCCCATGCCATGTGTCATCCCATCCCATCCCGCGCCCTCATCCCGCACCCTCCCATCCCACGCACTCTCATTTCACGCCCTCCCATCTCGCGCCCATTATCGCATGCCCTCAACTGACAGAACCCTTGCAGAGTATTGTGACCAATACCTTGCATCTCATGCCATCGCATCTCAACCATCCCATCACATACCCTTTCACCTCAGCCCATTTTGATCCCATCCGCCCTCCCATCACATCCGCCATCCAATCCTATCCGCCCTCCCATCCCATCCCATCTCACACCCTCTCCTCTCAGAACTCTCGCAGAGTACTGTGACCGCCACATTGCAGCAGCATATCAAAAGATGAAGCCAACCCGCCTCGAGCTCGACGGAGGGTGAGTGTGGACGGAAAACTCCGCTACTGTTCAATAGTATCTGGTTTGGGCGTGTTGGAGTCACGATTGAGAGTCTTGAGGCGTATCAAATCTTGAGACGTCACGAAACAAAACGTTTGAGGTGTCTCAAATCTCTGCCACTGCGGTTCAAGGCTAGTGTGGGCTTGTTGGAGTAGCGTTTGAGAATCCTGAATAGCAGCTTCAGCGTGTCAAAACTTGCCTGTGCTGATAGAAGGCTTGTTCTAACCCCAACCCCACCAGCCACCCCTAATTAAGTTCTCTCACTAAATTCACACCCTCCAAGAGACTGTTCATAACAGAAACGTATTGGCTTGTACCACGATTCATCAGCTCCCTTTTCTCGTTATAATCACACCTACAGGAACCTCTCGACTGCATTCCTGTACCGAAACAACGTTCGGCGGTCCCGGCAGGTGCTGCTGGGCAATGGTACATGTGGCAGTGGGAGCAGCAGCAGGAGGGGGGCAAGGCCTGTTGCTGCTCTGGACCAAGACGCTCTGAGGAGCATTCTCAGGGAAAAGGAGAACCTCACGAGCCGGCCCGTGTCGCAGGGGAAGCGGTTTTTGGCCGCGGCATCGGGGGATGAGGAGCAGGCTCCGTATGTTCCTCCGCTTAAGCGAGCAAAAGGCATGGAAACTGGGACGACAGACGTTGAGGCAATGGGGCAGGGGAGCGGGGTGACAGGGAGTAAGGCAACTAGAAGTGTGGGCCAATCACCCAAAGGGAATATCAAAGGAGGGGTCAAAGATGGGGTTATTAGAGATCAGGTGGTTGAAGAGGTTGAAGTTGGTGTAGATGGTTATGGTGGGGTTAAGGGGGGTAACGTAGCAGGTGGAGGTTCGGTGACCCAGGGGAAGAGACCCAATTGGATGTTGAGGGAGCAACGCTTTCAACCAATGGAGAAAATGGTTGAGCTGGTTGATGTCGAAGATGACGATGATGAGGACGATAACATGGGAGCAGCAAGCGAGGTGAGTGTGTTTTCCTTTTCTTTTCCCAGACTGCTGGTTACCTTCATTTTGTTCGTTTTATTCTTATTCTTTATATTCTTTATGTTGGCTCCTTTCAGGCCTTCATTCTGGATTCGTTTCTCAGGACAAGCCAAACACCTTGTGGCATATAGAAACACTTGTTCATGTTAGTACATATGTGAAACGGACAGGGTGGGTGCAGTGTCTACACTGCATACTCGTCCCCAGAATTCTCCGCTCATCTGGTCTTTTGAATGTTCCACCAACGTTGACGCCTGCCCTTTCCATGTACGTCCGTTACGGTAAATGCCAGCTCACCCCTTTTCAAGCCTCTCCTCAAGTGTTGACCGATCTTCGTTGACCCGCCTCTGCTTTGTGATTGCACCAAAGCATGCCATGTCACTTGTTTCGTAACGTGGCACTGGCCGACCTGAGGAAACTTGGGCACCGTCTGCCACATCACTCGGAATCAGGAGGAGGCAATTTCGTGGCGTTGGCTTGGAAAGAATGGTCGACTGAGCAGGCGAAGACGCTGGCGAAAAGCATTACCACATACACCTGGTCGAAACTTTTTCTCGCAGCGCCCTAGCCCATCGCAAACTCTGTGCATGACGGAACACATAGATGCGGCTCGGGCTTGCTATATACACGAAGAAAGATAGCCACTCTTTCCACCCAACAACCAACGCCTAGCAGACCAGAACCCACCAGGCCAGCAAGCGAAAACCAGCTTTTGTTTCGTCCAATTTCATCTGATTTACACGGATTACAGCTAAACTCGTAATTTCTCGGCACACTTCAGCTCTCCGGATTCTGTCGCAAAACCTCTAATGGCACGCGGTCCTCTAAACATGACGCTTCTCTTTGCATTTATCGCGACCCTCACTGTGCTATCGGCGTTCAGGGTTGCTCTTGCTGCACGGCACTTGACACCAGACGCAGCCGCAGTGCCCGCAGGGACAACGTCTGTGAGCGGCGTGGTTCTGGCGAACGGGACTCAGTACCACACGAATGCTCTTCCGTGCAGCAAATCGGCTCTCACTGGATACGCGAAGAAGGTTACGCTCAAATCAAAGTAAGTATTGTCACCATCATTGTTCCCTGAGCTTCTTGGAAATGAAAACTGTTCAACATGTGACAAAGAGCAGAGAGCAATAAATTGCGCGGGGACGCAGTTCTCCGCGTCAGGTTGAAGACATTTTGAGACGTTTGTCCTCGTAATCATTAGATATGTTGTCTGACCTATCCAAAATTGATCAGATTTGGATCCTTCATTCGAATCCTAACCCTGGCACAGGCTCTTATTCCACTGGAAGATCGTGGGCACGACTCTCTACGGCGCCATTGTCGCACAGGCTGGCGGTGCCGCAAAGAACGGGTGGATCTCCATCGCTTGGACCAGGAGCGCCGGCCGGATGGTCCCTGCAGACGCGGTCGTGGGTAATTTACCCTCGCCAAACACTGTCAAGGCGTATGCAATGACCGGTTACGGCATGTCCTCTGTTGTGCCGTCGTCTGCGTTCAAAGTGACTGCTACTTCCGTGAAAAATAGCGCCTCGTCTACGATTATCAAGTGAGTTATCGTTTTTTCAGACTATGAACAGGATGGTTTGGTTTCTGCCTCCAAAAAAAACAGGCGCCATAGCACAGGGATGGAGCATTCATTTCCACGATAAGCATATTCCTATGACCCGACTTCCTGCCTGGCATCCAGATTCACTCGAAGTGGCAAGACCGGCCTTTCGCCAATCAACTATGCCGGTGTGAACAACATGATATGGGCCCACTCCTACTCAGGTTCCTCCAAGACGCTTGGTGACCACGGTGGAAACTGGTAAGCACATTCTGTTACAAGCCATGCTTTAGCAAGTACACACCAAGTGCATTCCTTTCACAATTGACGGCAATTTGTTTCGTCATCCATCTCCCCTACACCATTTCAGGGGCTCTGTGACTGTCAACCTGGCATGCAGTGCATAGGTTGTTTGGAGAGATAAATTATACAGCTCAGTGTACTGGACATTGTGCTTATAGTATATGCATGCGTTAATGAATGATGGTGAGGTGGAGATTCTCAGAGTATCACTACCACTACAAAGTTGGCTAACACAGAGTGGGACTGTATTCGTTTGCTGTTGGTCTGGGGACGTGTAACACGAGGACGACCGAGTCAGCTGCGTACTGTACCTTATATATTTACAAGGTACCAACCACAACTTTGCCAGATACAACAAATGGACAGTAAACCATGAGAAGTCAAGAAGGATCGGTCGAACGAGAGTAAACATTGGTATCAAATGCTTCTGACATTTGCAATTCTTTTCACTCTCCCTTTGGCCATGGAACCTGATAGCCACGTCAAGTTGCTTTGCGTGAGGAAAAAGGGCATCTGCTGATAGCCACGTTTGCCCCAGGAACGCATATTCTTGTACGGTATGTAGGACTTTATTGGGCAGGTACAGTACCCAGGTTGCAGTCATGCCAGAATCCATTAGAGGGCCACAGCGTAGACTCTGTGTAGTAGTAGTTTTTGGCAGGTATCTTTGCCTAGTAATCGACCAAACAGTAAATTCGTGGCGATTCGCCAAACTGCTTGCTCTATTCTTAGCAAATGGCGACATGGAAGCATTTAGAATGTTCCTAGCATTCCTATCCTGCAAGTGACCTACGGTAATACTTTCTTGCAAGGAAGCGATTTCACTTTCAGTTAACAAGTCCGCACACAAACGCCTTCTCCTGCACACAACTCCTGCACCAGCGCTGTCGTTTTACACCTTGCAACCCAAGTTGACTGAAACGACACCCCTGTATAGACAGACAGGAAGAAGTTGGAATTAGCAATGAGAACAATCGATAAATAAAAGAAACTACATAATGTCGCTTGCTGGTATGGCTCTGAAAGGAGTTGAAAAAACGAGTCAAGAGCGTGCGGTACATGCCTGTTCGTCGGAGAGTGGTTCATCGGGCCTAGGGCCTTCTTGCCGTCAGCGGAAAACGCCCAAAGAAGGATATTCTTCGCACCATACTTCACGGGGACGGTACCCGCAGCGCCGGAGCGGGTAAACCTGCTCGGATGGCCGAGGGAAGAAGAACAAGTTTGCTTAGTGACAGCTAAAACGACACGCATTTGAGAAATCACAGAAAGAGAACGAAAGAGAATCTCCAAGCTGAGATGTAGTACATTGAGACGTGCAAGAATGTTTGTGCCGCGGGCTTTAAGCACGTGTACTCACTTCATGATGGTTCGCTGGGCGTTCACATCCATCTGCGGATTTGTAACCTTGAACACCTTCGTCGGCTTCACATCGCCGAGCGCGATGGTTTTCATGAAATACGCATCGATCGGCTTCGCGCCGGGCAGGTTGCCGATGACCGCATCTGAGCCCATCATCTTGCCTGCCTTGGAGAATCCGATGGACAGCCAGCCCGTCTTTGCTTTGATCCCAGCTTTTGCCTCCAGCGCGAAATTCACGGTGGTTGGGTTGACGTTCTTCCAGTGGAGCACTAGCCTGATCAAGCGAGATACGGGTTCAGCGGGGAGGAAGATACAGTTAAAGCCATAGTCATAACATGGGTAAAGGGCATGGTAACGTGAATTGACGGCCTTTCACTAGCCTAATTTGCGGAAATGGATGGGTTCACGCACTGTGACTCCCTGCTGAGGTACATTGCAGGGCTCAGAGAAATAGGAGTTTTTTGTACCGAGATGTCTGGAACAAATGAGAACTTTTTGTACGAGACGTCTGGAACAATTTGGGAACTTTTTGTACCGAGAAGTCTGGAACAAATTCTTAGTCCTGGATGACCAGATTTCGGAGCACATCGAATTTAACTGGAACTTACCCTTTGGCGAGAGTGACCGCATTCGTGTATCCACTGGCAGCGAGCGATGACTTGATGCATTTTCCAGGCACGATTGGCGCGGAGGCGGACACAAATACGCCACCTGAAAAGCCTCCAGCAGTCCCGAGCAAGACCAGTGCGAGCACGGCGAGGGACGCGAAACGCGTTGAATGAAGTCTGGCCATGGCGGCGACGGGAGAACTCGCGGAGGGGTGAACAAAGGGAAACGCGAACCACCGCAGCACTGGGATAGCTGAGCTGTTTGCAGGAAGAAAGGCGAAGCAGGTGGCTTCACAAGACTGTTGTTCTGTGTTTGTGAAAGGGTAGATATAAGTGTGTGGTGAGACGCAAGGTTGAATCATATTCTGTACGTTTGTGAGACCCTACGGTGTGGTGCGAGGCGGCGCGGATGGAGGCCAGTTCGGTTGCTGACGAGTGTCGACTGTTTGGGCATGGCGTGTCAGTCCCCTGGCAAAGCCGTGGCAAGCCCGACGCGCATCGGTGGTGGATATGGTGGTGGCGTGTCGGTGACACGCTGAAGTCGTGCTGAATGCGCGCAGCAGGGGTGTTGTTGGGACGGGATTCGGAAAAGGAAACACACATTCTCCCGCCGACGTGCACTCGCGGTCGAATCGTTTCTTGACATATGGAACTTGACCTGGCGGTAACTTTTGTTTGAGCGCGAAGTGTAAACGGCCCTGTGTCAATCAATTGTCGTTGGTACTGCCCCTTCTGTCGCAACTTTTTAGGGCGAACGCGCTCACCGAAAATCTTCTGCCTATTATTCGTGGTGCTTGGGTTGGAATGGAACCCTGACTGCAAACGACGAGCCGCGATTTCCTCCATCCAAGGACGAATTCGACGCGAGGAGTGATCTGCAGCATCCACCGACAACTTTTCTCGTTCAAACCAGAACTGTCGTGATGTCCACCCATTTCATTGGTCAGCAGAATTCCAGGCACTGATAAAGAGGATTCTGTACAAAGCTTGTACACTTGAGATTGTTTCTTCTGCATCTTCCTTATAGCAAGACAGTCCACAAATATAGCAAGTATATAGTTAGGCATGAATATAAAAGTGGGGGGCTATGATACGGGTTTGTATGCGCGAATTTCAAGGATAGGGAGATGCAGTTTCGTGTTTTATCGGTAGAAAAATGCCGTCTATGCTTGTCCAACAAGTCCCCAAACAATCAGTTGAAGTTGTCATTGCGCGTTCTTTAGCTTTAAATTTGTCACCCCATACTTGTATCTGTCGTAACATATATGAAAAAGCTGTCCTCATTCAGGGCGAACATCGAATTGGGTGGTAAAAATAAAGGCACTGAATAAGCCATCAAGATGTTACACGCATGCGTATATGATTTGTAAGGCCAATGTGGCGAAAGTAACACGTTCACGTTCCCGCCAAACGAGTATACATTCTGGTGGTGACGGCGACAGCCAGTACCGTCATTTTCCAACATTTTTCTGGGTTTCGCCGACAAGAAAAAATTGTGAGGGCACAGATTGGTCAGGGAGAGGTCACTTTTGGCGGGGAGGGAGAGGTCACATTTGGCCAGGACATTCACCCAAAGTCACCGAACCGCGATAATATATGCGAATCGCGCGACCGTTTCGCAGTCAAAGGACTTGCAATTTCGATTTCTCGAGCACCACATTTCTCCCGCCCACCCTTCTCCGCCAACCCAGTTTCCCATAGAGCTAGCCATCCAGTCACACAACCCAATCCTTCTCTCACATCACGAGTGAGTCACATCTCAGAACGGAATAACTAGCCGTCGCTTCACGAGCACATAGCCAGCACATAAGCTGCTGACGTAGTCGAGTCGACCGCTTATATTAATCTTCAGAATCGCGAAACAGTACCAGAATTTGCTTCATTTTTCTCGCATCAGAAATACGGGCAAAGATCCTTCAACGCATTAGAGGACGAAGAAGCGTTGGTCCTGTCTGTCGCCTGTACCTTCTCCCTTGGTTTTCGCAAATAGTTTTTTAGCTCTATCTGCTCCTCCGTATCTACGAAGACACCTTGACTCTGTCGCGTATCGCACAAAGACACTTTCAGTCGAGAACCTTCCCGATGGCTTTCCGTTCATGTCGTCCGTCATTCAGTTTCAAACCCAGCCCCTTCACCCTCATATCCAGCAGCGCCTTGCTTCTCGTACTGCTCTTTTCTTCCACGTCGGATATTCCAGCAACACCCGCCGGCCAGGAAACTCTTTACTCTGCCCGCAACACCCGCGGTTTGTTTCGACTAGCTGAGGCCAGGGACCTACCGGACGATACTCTTTTCGGCCGCCTAGGGTTGCAGAGAGGGCTGCTGGGTCTCGGGTCCAAATCGCATGACGGGAAACAAGTGACTTCTGGCGCGGGGGAAACGGGAGCGGCGGAAAAACTCGCGGAGCGGGTAAGGGAGCGAGATTTGCTGGGGATTCGACCAGGATCGCAAGGAGGGCAGCAGCAGCAGCAGAAGCCGGAGAAGTGTGTTGCGTCGACCATGCCGGGTTACACGGCGATGATCGCGCTGGCTGATTACGCAGGGTGCGTCTCTCATCCTTCAATTGCTCGACATTAAAGCCTTTGCCTCACTAAGTTTCGCCGCTGCATGATTGCGATTTTTTTGTTGTGTGAAGCCTCTCATCCCTCCAATACCTACTTCCGTACTAGATTCATTCTAGAGTGGGTGAATGGATTATGATCCGACGCGAAACTCACTATTTTCCTCTCAAATCTATCCTCGTGATGCATGGGCCCTCCTTGCAGGCTGTACTTCCATTTCAACGTGAAGGGCTCGACTCTCAAAGCCGCAGTGGAAGCGAGGACCGGGGCAGATGGAGCGAGCAAGGGATGGTTCGCTATAGGCTTCTCCAAGACTGGCAAAATGGCAGGTTCCGATGTGGTTCTCGGAAATTACGTTCCGTCCACCAATAAGAAGCTTCCTGTGGGCTCCAAGCCCGGAATCGGCGGTCCGCAGCCAAGGCCAATTGCTTACCTCAGTGTCAACGGTACTAAGAGCGGAAACGGCACCAAGAGCGGTGGGACTGGGAAGAAGGGCAGCGGGGCTGGAAGCGGAAGTACGAACAGCACGAAAAATGGTAACACTGGTAACAGTAGCAACCCTGGCAGCGGTAATGCGGGCAAGGGCGGCAAGCACAAGGGCGCGTTGGTGGGAGCTTTCAACATGCAGATCCTTACCATGGGAACGTATGCCATGGCGGACAACTTCAGAATCGCGAACGCCTCTGTTACAGCCTCGAAGAGCGGCACAGTAGTAAGGTGAGCCTTGGTGGATCGACCGTGTCTCCTGTGACTGTCACATAATCGCTTTGTGTCATATTTAGTACGCTCAACCCTCACTACTACGCTTGTCATTTCCTACCGTACCACGCCACCTCATCAACTTCTCACGTCATTCCACCGTTTGAACGTGCGGTATCGGAGTGTACAGCGGCCTTAAATCTTGATGTGTGTGCTGAAACATCAGTTTCCATACAAGCCCTCGCGCGTCATAAACGGTTTTCGAGTCTGGATTCCTTACTTCCCCTTTGTTAACAGGTTCACGAGGAGCGGGCCTGGCGGGTCGGTACCAGTGAAGTATGATGGTCTCAACACGCTCATCTGGTCCTACTCCTCAACTGGCGCTACCAAGGTGTTTGGAGGACATATGAGACACAGGTACGAGCCACAAGCAGGACAATTGTTTGTGTGGTCTGCATTTGTAATCACTTTTTTTTTTTACTCCGTCACTTCCAGCTTCACTCTTCTGATTTCAAACCTTGTATGCCATGTGGGCCTGTTGCATGAACGTCATGCAGGGGCAATGCAGTAGTGAATCTGGCGTGCAAGGTGTGACCACTCATGCAATTCTTATTATAGATTGCAAGCGTTCTCCTTATACATAGCCATAACTACGTTTCTAGATTGCAAGCCTTTGCCATATACTTAGCCGAAACTACGTTCCTTCCTAGTACTTGCTGACTAGTTTGGTAGTTACAGAACATGGATGTCAGCAGTGACTTTTAGAACATTGTTTTCTTACTAACGGAGGTAGTCTACAATACTCTCGAAGCTCTTGTTTGAATGGCCCTTCACTAGCCATTGAATATTTATTACTCCTTGCCATAACGTACTCTGATGAGTGCAGCCGACGGCCTCACGTACTGGGCTTTCGAGGCCGCAGCACTTTCGAGATGTCCTTGTACCTTTCTCCGCCTTTTTCAGTCAATTTCAGCACGATGCTCAGTGCCTCAAACACCAGGGTAAAACACCTCACTACCTTTCGACACCCTTCCAAGCCTCATATTGGCTAGAGGTCCTTCCCAAGCTAGATTCCACCTATTTTAACCTCGTTATGCTATCATCAAAGTACCCTTACACCATAATTGGGCGCATTTCAGTTCGCCTGTGAACCCCGTGCACCCATATCGAGAACAAATTCTGGTGATGGCAACCTTTTCTAACCCAGTAGGAAGAACTTGGGAGAGCACATATTGGTGAGTTTCCTAACCCAAACAGAGACAATTCACTTCTGGAAAGCACAATAGCGAACAGCAGAATCACCCAATCGGGAGTAGCATGTGGTAAGCGAATCGCGAATTTACTAAAGAAGCCCGTTTCGCCGTCGAAATTTCAATTTTGCGCGTCATTCTCCTCCCGCCCTTTTCCGCCAAGCTGACCCACTCTCCCAACGAAATGCCCTCCCACTCGACCACCAACAGCCTCACTCACACAGATGTCACACAACATCGAACAGAATGCCATATTTCCTCCATATGGCCAGCACAAAGACTGCTTGCGTGGTCGAGTCGGCGTCCATCCTTATATTTGTTCATAAGCACGATAAGGAACCGAAGTTCGCCTAAAGTTTCCAGAGAGCCACCTACTTTCCGATACGGTCCTAATTTCTTCCCACTTCTTGAAGTAGTGTTCCTCTCGGTTTTCATTATTCGTCCCTAATCCCCCTTGCTCTAGCATCTGTTCCTGCGCGCCGAATCTGCGGCCACCTCATCTTTCTCGCGTATCACGCGTAGGCGTTTTCAGTCAAGAACCGTCGGGATGGCTTTCCGTCCAAGTTATCCGTCAGTCAGATTTCAACTCCGCCAGTCCACCCTTGTGTCTAGAAGCGCCTTTCTTTTCATACTGCTCGTATCGTCCACGTCGGTTATCCCAGCAACACCATCCGGGCAGGAAAATCTTCACTCTGCCCGAAGTGCTCGAGGTTTTTTTAATCCAGATGAGGCCAGGAACCTACCGGTCCCAACGATTTCCAGCCGGCTCGGGATGCAGAGAGGGCTGCTAGGTTTCACGTCCGAATCGCAAGGCGAGGAACAAATGACATTTTACGCGGGGAAAGCGGGAGTGGGGGAGAGATTAGCGGAGGTGGCGGGGTTGCGCGATAAAGGGAAAAGAAAGCGAAGTTTGATGGGGCTTCGACCGGGATCGCAGGGGGGGCAGCCGCAGCAGAAGCCGGCGAAGTGTGTCAAGTCGACCCTGCCGGGTTACACGGCGATGATCGCGCTGGCTGACTACGCAGGGTGCGTTCTCATCCTTGGCTCGCTCTGATTTCGCATCAATGCCACTGAACGACTAAATTCCGCCACAGAATAAACGCGACGGATCTGCATAAAGCTTGCTTGCTTCGCTTGCTGGTCCTTTGCTACCTCCATTTCAAAGTGCATGTATGGATGTTGAGCCGCCTTAGGAGTCAGTTACTTCCTCCCTCGACTATCCCCTGGTCATTCATGGGTCCTTCTCTCAGGCTGTACTTTCACTTCAACGTGAAGGGCTCGACTCTCAAGGCAGCAGTGGAAGCGAGGACCGTTGCAGGTGGCGGCGCGGGCAAGGGATGGTTCGCAATAGGCTTCTCTAAGACTGGCAAAATGACGGGCTCCGATGTAGTTCTGGGAAACTACATTCCGTCCACCAGTAAACAGCTTCCTGGGAGCCCCAAGCTGGGTAGCACTGGCAATCCGCAGCCAAGTGCGAATGGTACTACGACCGAAAACGGCACCGAGAGTGGTGGGAATGGAACGGATGGCAGTGGGGCCGGAAGCGGGAACACGAACAGCACGGAAAGTGGTTACAGTGGTAACAGCAGTAATAGCAGTAGTTACCCTGTCAGCAATAACGTGGGCACGGGTGGCAAGAGCAACGGTGGGCTGGTGGGAGCGTTTAACATGCAGAGCCTTACCATGGGGACGTATCCCATGGCAGACAACTTCAAAATCGCGAACGCCTCCGTTACAGCCACGAAGAGAGGTACCGTAGTAAGATGAGGTGAGTCTGCGTTTAAGTCTTGTGACGATCGTGTCTCCCAAGCCTGTGCTGCATGAAATCCTGAGCTTGGGCTTCTGAATTTTGTGTCATGCACTCCTGCGCTTGTTTTATGTAGATTAGTGTTCTTGCTTTGTGCACTCATGTGCTTGTTTCTGGTGGATTCCTGAGCTCGTGTGCTTCGTCTAATCACTGCGCTTTGGTACCTCATCATACCACCTCATCAGCTTCTCACACCATCCCCCTTTTACAAATGAGGTTCACCAAGGAAGCTCCCACACCTTGTTTCGTGTGATGCACGCGCTAGTGTGTACATGTACGAGGTCTGTATGAAAAATCTCTGACGTTTTTAACCATTCTTAGATCTACTTTTCTCACTTCCCCACCATTAACAGGTTCACGAGGGGCGGGCCTGGCGGGTCGGTACCAGTGAAGTATGATGGGCTCAACACGCTCATCTGGTCCTACTCCTCAAATGGCGCTACCAAGGTGTTTGGAGGACATATGAGACACAGGTACGAGCCACAACCGATGCAATTAAGACCACATTTGTATATGCATCCGACACTTGGTTGTGCCTTGACGTGGGGGGCTGGAGGGACATTTGGATATTCAATCACTGCAATGCTTCTGCCTTCACTCGTCTGATTCAATACTCAATATTCCATGTGTGCCTGTTGCCTGAACGTCACGCAGGGGCAGTGCAGTGGTGAATCTGGCATGCAACGTGCTACCACTCGTGAAACTGAGATTCTAGAGTGCACGCATTTGCCCCGTACATACCGTAGCTATTAGTTGTAATCAAGTTTGCTAGTTATAGCAAGCACACTGAAACGAGTGCTGGAAGTTGTTACGAATTGCATTATCGGCCGCCGGGCAACGATTTGCGAGAACATTGCTACATGTGTCGTAGAGATGAATGCAAGGTAAAGACTTTCAAATCCCTTTCAGAATCAACTAATATACATTTCACATACGAATTTGAATACAGTAGGCCTACAAGTGCCATATGATTTTGGTATTTATACTGTGTCATATACCTATATAGGTTTACATAAAACAAGAAGTGTAGATGAAATGAGAAGGCGCGGTGAGATTTTGAGGGAAGCTTCTTTCATACTTCATTTTGAGGAAGCTTCTTCTATTTTTCTTCTTTCAGACCAGACCGCCCCTGTCAGTTTGGTTCTGGCCTGGACCAAGCGTGGTCGAGCTCGTGGGCAGCACATGATTTTTGGTTTGGCGCTCCAACTCTCACCTCACCACCGATAGACTGCTCCAATCATGTCCGCTGAATTGGCTCGTCCTGCTGGTTTGTTGAGCTGGCTAAGCGTCTCGTCAGCGAGCGACTTGATCTGCAGTTCGGAGTCGCCTTACACACCACATATGGCGAAACGGTCCTTTTCGCCACACTGTTGGCAATTTCTCGCGACATGGACGAAGGTTCAACGACGCTCGCATGAGGGTGGCCCGTGTTTTCCCAGCTCAACTCTTGTCCACCAGACACACGAACCGCCACGCGGCTCGTCACAAACTTGGGCATGCGACCCGACGCGACCAGACATTGACCAGCCATTGTACCAAATTCCCAAGCAAGCACATTCATCGCTTGGTTCAAATTCCCGAGCAAACTTCCACATTTCACCATTTCACAGTTCGTCAATCCCCCTTTCCACCAACTCTCAGCTGCAGCAGCAGATCCACAAGCCTCGAATTCTCCACATCTATAGCAAACATGGCTCGCACGCTCCTCATTTGCTTGATGATCGTCCTCCTCGTCGCACCATCCGTTTTCGCCCGCAAACATCCCGACGGCGCTGGCCACCATAACCGCAACGGCACGCGCACTGGAGGACACCACAAGGGCGGCGGGCACCACAAGAGCGGTGGGGGCAGCTCGTCGGGTCTAACCAGCAGCAAGGGCGTCACGGCGGGCAAGACCTGCAAAAGGTCGTCGCTGGGATACAAGGCGGCCGTCGATCTCACCGGAAAGGGGTATGACACCGTCCCAATCCTATGTTTTTTGTCCGAGTTGCGAACTCGAGACATCGAAACCGTCGACGAGCTTTCAAGGTTCCCGTCGAGATTTCGCACGCGATATCTTTTCCTCTCCATCGGTTTGACATCAGGGAGACGTCGTTCCATCATGGGGATGAATCATGACGTCGTCAACCGGTGTTTCCGTACTAATGCTGTTTTTTGGCCTTTACCCCCTTTTTTTTCAGGCTGCTTTTCCACTGGACGGTCTCTGGTTCGACCCTCAACGCCGCGATCGAAGCCCAATCCACCAGCGGCGCCAGCGGGGGTTACTTCTCCGTCGGCTTCTCCTCGAGCGGGAAAATGTGCCCCTCGGACGCGGTTGTGGGCATTAACGGGGCCTCCGCCGGTAAAGTATACAAGCTGGAGTCCTACACCAAGACCTCTCCCAGCACGGTTTCGACTATCGTGGAGAGCAGCCTGAAACCGACCTCCGGCAGCCTTTTCGTCAAATTCTCCCGGCCGGGCAAGGGAGGTGGAGTGAACCTCAACCTGAAAGGCAAGAACAACATCATCTGGGCGTTCGGGAAAAACAAGAAGTTCGAGGCCCACACTCCGACCAACCGGTGAGTGTCGTCCCTCTGAAATCCGCGTGAAGTGACAAAATAAACAATGCTGGATCGAGCGATCCAAAAATGTCATGTCGCGAGCAGGTGTCGTGGGTTTGCTTTGGCCGCTTTCCGGGGCGGCCTGAAAGCAGAACTTCTGCTCGGCCGTTGCCTCCTGCATTCCTCCTCTGTGTCTGACAGCGTTCTGCCGTCCCCTTAAGTACGCCCCAGCAGGGTGTGTTCATCATCCCTTTCTTCTCCACCTCCCCAATTCAAGCTCCATGCACATTTACGTAACAACGCGCCTCTGACTCATCTGGATGTGAATGTGCCTCAACCGCGCTTTGGGAGGCTTGCTAACTCGCTAACTCCCAACTCTCGTTATTTTCTTATCTCCGTGTTGCCCTTTGTTATTGCAGTGGTTCTAAGTCCGTGGATCTCTCATGCGTCGCGTGAGAATAGAGCTGGGCATAGGTTGTTGCGCCAAACTTCAGATAATATTCCACTTGATGACTAAAGTAGGTGCCTGCCTCGTAGCGTAGCGCATGTAGACACCATGAATGTTGCTTGGATGACGATGGCCAGTTCCCACTGCCCATCAGAGTCATCCTATCAGTTCTCTACTATTTCACATAACTCTGTTTGTTATAGACAGCGAGTTTGTTAGACAGCGTTATGAATCTATTGTGATACACTTCATACTCACGTTAAAAGGCGGGTCATACTTTTCCGTTCAGGGTTTGCGCGGTTAAATACGGTCCTCGTACGTTTGTGAACGGTTTTGAAATCCCCACCGTTCTGGACCATAGCGCACCAGAACTAACCTTTCAGAGTAGTTTATGAAGGAACGACGTTGACTCACGCTGAACCTCGTGTGCCATCAGCAGACACGCGTGCCACGTGTTCACTTGGTCTTTCCAATATTTATTCGCACCGCACGCCTCACCGTCCGAAAGGTTGAACATTTCTCTCAAATCGAATGTGCGACTTGAAATCCATTCCACTTCCAAGCACTCTGAGGAATACATGCGTCGCGCGACCCGATTTTCATTGGGCTTGTAATTGTCAGCCCTGCACATTTCCGGCGTGAGTTCCGTGGTGCTTGGTCGAAGACAAGCCAGCTTCCGCTGCAAGCCGGTGGCTGGCAACAGTGGATCAATGGAAAATTCCTTGCCTGCTTCTCAACTCGTCACCACGCGCTCCCGCCCCATCACTCCACTTGTGACAAGCAAATCGCTTTTCACACGAAGGGTACAAATACTTCAACGACTTTCCTTCTCTCCCATCAGAGAGCAGCGCCTCTTCCCACTCATCCAGAATCGCTCAGCCTTAGCGATTCTTTCCGTAACTCGAGGTTCGTCACGAGCCTTGAGACCCCGTTTCCGACCATTCGCGGTTCTACGTTTTTTCCGCGACCTCGAATCGATCGCCCGACTTTTTCGCTCCAAGACGTCAACGCCACCGCTCCAACGTCTCATCCGCCTCCCAATCCCAACATCATGGCGCGCGCTTCTTTCGCTTTGCTGCTGCTTCTCCTTGTCGCCCCATCCGCCGTCTTCGCGCGCAAGCGCGTGTCGCAGGCCAGCTGCGTGAAGTCCACGCTCGCGGGATACACATCAGCAGTCGACCTGAACGGAAAAGGGTACGCTGATTATGCCTTTCATAGCAGTTGATAGTATAACATTAGTAGAACACGCAAACTCCGTCAGAAACAATCTCCATCTCCCCCCTAATTGGCGTCTGAAGAGGATGAGCCAATTTATATGCTGGCTCTAGTGATTAACGGCTAACGCAATCTTCTCCGCTTTCCCTCCACCTTTTCGTTGCCCCGCTGCTTCTCAGGCTCATGTTTCACTGGAAGGTCTCGGGATCGACTCTCAGCGCCGCCGTTGAAGCCCCGTCCAACAAGGGATCAGTCTCCGTTGGCTTTTCTAAGAGCGGCAAGATGTACCCTGCAGACGTTGTCACCGGCTATAGCGGAGGCTCCGTTGCATCGTACAAGCTCACGGGCTACTCAGGAGGTTCCACCAGCAAAATCAAAGGCAGCAGCGCCAAATCCTCCTCTGGCGCCACTACTTTCAAGTGAGGCGTGCAGATTTTTTGGATTTTTTTGCCGCGAGTCGCGTGAAAATATGTGACCGCTTGAAAAAAACGTGAAGCTGCACATCATGGTGATGCGCCATTGACTCCGTATTGCCTCTTCTCTCCCCCTCCTCCCCCTCCCCCCACCCCCCTCCCCCCCCTTCCCCTCCCCCGTTTGGTTAATCCTAACGCAGGTTCACTCGCTCAGGCAATGACGGTTCAGTTTCCATCAACTACTCTGGTTCCAACAGCATCATCTGGGCGTACGGCGCAAGCAGCAAGAAGCTGGCTGACCATGGCAAAAATCGGTATGTTATTCGGCGCGCCTGCATGTCTCCTTTCTGTGCGTGACAAAAATTGCGAGATACAGCTGTTTCTCCGGGCACCCTGTTGCTAATTCATCTCCTCTCCACTTCCTCTCATGCTCTATGTCTGCGATCTCACCTCTATTCCCCTTCTCCCACCCATGATGTGTCTGCTCCTGCAGTGGCTCCAAGTCCGTGGACTTGTCTTGTGTTGGCTAAACTTGTCTTGTCTTGGCTAGAGATATTTAGGCGTTTTACTTCATCCTGTTAGGCTTCCCATTATAGCCAGATTGCAAATAATGAATGCATATGATTATGAGCTGTATAATGAGTTCTGGGGTTTATGAGAAATTACGGCAAACAAGCTGGATGTCTACTTTCTGCGCATGACAAAGATAGCGAGACACAGCTGTTTCTAACGTGACTGATTCCAAAGATAGCGAGATACAGCTGTTGCTAATGTGACTGCTTCCTTAGGACACCCTGTTGCCAATTCATCTCCGCTCCACTTCAACTCATGCTCTATGTCTGCGAACTCACCTCTATTCCCCTGCTCCCACCCATGATGCGTCTGCTCCTGCAGTGGCTCCAAGTCCGTGGACTTGTCTTGTGTTGGCTAAACTTGTCGTGTGTTGGCTAGAGATATTTAGGCGTTTTACTTTGTCCTGCTAAAAGGCTTTCTATTGCAGCCATGCTTAGGTTGCAAATGACGAACGAATATGATTGGTTATGAGTTTCAAAACTGTTCTGTAGTTTATGAGATAATAAAATTATGGCAAACATGCTAGAAGAATGACCATGTTCATCTTTATATTGATACAGCAGTAACTGACTACTTAAGGACATATAACAATTATTTTACATGTAGACGATCAAGGAGTACTTGTGTGCAATGAGTGGTCCCCCACCGACAGCATTGCCGGTGAGCGGTAGTGTTCTGTAGTTCGCGCTGGGAGGGAGGGGGTCGGAGAAAATCATCTCCAAGCAACATGCTACCCTCTGGGGAAACCCTGAAATGAAAACAAACAGAAGCAATTGTCGGCGGGCTGTTGAGAAAAGACACGGCCCGTTATGCTTTTGAGCCGTGCCATTGGCTGGTCGGTTAGTTTTGCTGACACAAAGATGCCCGTCCTTCGCCAACTCATCACAGTCCACGTTCCAACCAAGCAAGAATTGCGCTAAAGCCATTTTGGCTAGAAACGCCCTTCCCTTCCCTTGCCGTGGAAATGCCAATTTCGCGAGGCGCATTTCTCGCCTCAATCTTGCATCAGCGGCTGTCAAGCGAAATTCCTCTCCTGTCGGCCGCACTCATCCTCCTCCCATGCCATCACAGCTGCATCTATTTACTTGATTGGTAGAAATATGGAGTGTGTCTCGTTACTCCCTTTCGCAGTTTCTAGCGAACAGGCAATAGGCTTGTTGAATAGTACCCGAAACAAGCGTTGCGCGTTCCTCCTAGAAACAGCAAAACAGCATACACTTCCAGTTGTGCGCGACGCGTCTCGCAGTTCCTGTTGACGCCATGGCTGGATTTTCCCGCATGATCGCGACGCGCCGAATCCAGCGTGGTTTACGGTGCGGCCACCGCGTCCCGCATGTCCCGTTCTCTTCCATCGCTGTTCTCGCTCTCATCTTAGCAGCCGCCGGAGGCTGCTTCAAGCAGCCTAATGACGCCTGCGTGCGCGGCGTGTCTGCCGCGCCAGTCCCCGTGGCGAAATGCTTCAAGTCGACGTTACCTGGTTACACAAATGCCGCCACTCTCGCCCGAAAAGGGTAAGGCCAGGCCTGATCAATGTACTTTAGTAGACTCAAGTCCACAGGAAGTTGTTTTAGTCGAATATACATTGTCTACAAAATTCGCCTTGCCTCAAGCCTTCAGTTGAATGTGAGTATATATCCACTGACCGAAATACGCGGTTTCTGCGTTTTCCGCGAATCCCTTCGCGAATGAAGCTTCATGCTTCGCTTGTACCACATCGCGCTTCGCGAGTTTTCTCCAAACGTATGCCGCATTGCGATACCTACCCATACTCACCAAACCTCTCCACCCAGCCGCCAAGTCCAGATTTTCTCTCCGCTCGTCCTAGGTACCCTCGCAGGAAGTTGTTGGCCCATTTTGGAGGGCTGCTTTTTCTAGCTGTTCTAACCTCGCTTCCGTTCCTTGCACTCATTACAGGACTACCAGCCTCCATTTTTTTAAGCCTGGAAATTATGGCCGACTCTTCAGGCACCTCAATTTGTCGGCCTCCACATTTCGCCTTATCTATCATGATTTCCATTCCTTGCTCTGATAGCCAGACAACCAGGCTCGTCCCAGTGACTGAAGCAACGAGATTTGGGAGCTCATATAAACTCCCCTATTACCTCCCACCTACCAATGTACCATAATAAAAAACGTCTGATTTTACTGTACATTTTCTTCCCCTTCAACCCGTATCTCGACTGATCAGGCTGGTGCTACACTGGAAGGCCGTCAACCCAACCACCATGAACTTCGCGTTGGAGGCAAAACCTGCGAGCGGCGCTCACAAGGGCTGGATATCCGTCGGATTCTCCAAGGCGGGCAAAATGACCGGCTCAGATGCGGTGATCGGCAACCTGCCTCGGCCGAACGTGATTGGTCCTTACTATATGGGGAGCATCGTGAAATCCTCGGTAACGAGGACGAACAAGTTCGCGATTACAAAGACGAGCGTGGTTACCAACCCCCAGGGAACCATCATGAAGTGAGTTCAAGTGCTTTGGTGAGCTTTGCGTTCCAAGTGCTTCTATAGCAATGCCTTTCAGCCTTTCGTGGTCTCAACAATCTTACTCGTTGTTGCAAGGTTGGCTGACTTCAGCTGCTTTGTCCCTGTAACATACGTTGGTAATCTCACCTTCCTTTAGTACTCATTCTTAGCACATGTTTTGTTCTCCTTGTTCTGCTTTTTGCCATGCAAGCAGGTTCACCCGCTCCGGGCCTAAGGGTACTGTCCCTGTGAAGTACACTGGGAAGAACTTCATTCTGTGGGCGTATTCCGCCACTGGCAAGTCCAAGGCCCTGGACAATCACACTCCAATGAACAGGTACTGTACCATGTTTCTTAAAAATTGCTATATGAAAGGTATGCTGAATGTGTGCATGCCACGTGATACTTGCAGCTTACATTTGCTACACCTCATTTGTGTTTCCAATGCAGAGGTGCCGTGTCTATCAACTTGGGCTGCAAGGTGTAAAATCCATCGCCGCGTGGAAGAGAATATAGTTGATGACGGGAGATCAGGTTAGGACGTGCATGACATCTTACTGGTATCGTACCGACCGACCATGGCCAGTCAGCCATGATGAGTTGCAAATTTGACATGCCTCATGAGCTGGTGATGTGTTTTGTCCCATGGAACTTGGATACAAGTTTCAAGAAGAGTACTATTGGATTGGCCCTAGTCCAGAGCTGGCAAATTGATTCTTTCTCACCTGCAGTTTGAAGTAGCAAGCTAAGGGCTGGTTCCAATAGTATGTCACATGTGACTCTCTGAGGTTTGGTACCGTACAATATAGAACTGTCTATTTCTAAAACCGAACACATTTGTTGGGGGAAGATGTTTTGCACATTTATAACATGCCTGAGCCTCCGGGTTCCGCCCTAAGCATTGTGTGCGGTACATGGCTAACCAAAGCTACAGTAAGCCAGCTCCATCATTCATCAACGAAAAACGAGTATACAGGGAGTGGGGTCTTGCTGCTACTGCTCTGTGCTGGGTCTGGAATGTCAGAAATTTGAGAGGAATCTGCAGCTGACTTTGTTGATAGGCAAGCCACAGGGTCAGAAATACCCTTTTGAGGCGGTTCAAAACAACAGGAGGCTGGGCCATTTAGAGCTTGAGGAGAATCCGAGGTTCCATGTGATATGGATGCCGGGGAGGGAGGAAGATATTTCTCCTTCAAGGGCTTAGTCTTTGATGCAATAGCTGCCACATCAGCTGCAACATTGGCTGCCACATCAGCTGCCACGTCAGCTGATACATCGGCTGATACGTCAGTAGCCAGATCAGCTGATGCATCAGCGGACGCATCAGCAACCACGTTAGCTGCCACGTCATCCTGGTCTCGAGTCATGTTCTTATCATCCCACAAGGTCCTGGCAATGGCCTCTGCCACGTCAGCTGCCACGCCATACGCCAGGTCATACTCGTACTTGTCGTCGTTCAGGCAACCATTTTCATTGGTGTAGAGAGCAAGAGAGAGGAAGAACTCTCTTCCTGTCTCTATGTCGAAAATATAGCTAGATAGGAGGCAAGAGGGGAGGAGGAAGAGGTGGTTGGGGGGGAGGGGTGAGGGGGGAGGGGGCTAGGGGTTTCTGGAAAGAAAAAAAGAAAAAAATAAAAATAAAAATGAATGACTTATGACTCCTTTTCACCCGGAAAAACTATGGAAGTGTGCAGAGACACCGAAAATATGGACATAATTGGTTCTTGAGGATTGCTAATTAGTGAAGGGTGTAACATGACTCACGCGTTATCAATAGTGAAGCCAAACGCCTGCCCAATCTTGTTGTAGACGCGCAGAGCTTCCTTTGGCCGCACTCGGCACAATCCGGGCAGAAGAAACTGCACGAACCGACCGGGGGAAAGGAAAACTCATACTTGCTTGTGCTTCTCAGAGGAACTGCCTTTCTTTGACGCCATTGGTTGAGAAGGCATCCCTGTTCTCTCAGGCCAATACCCCATCATACCCTATCAAACCACATCATACCCAATCAAATCCCATCACACCCCCTCACACCCTACTAAACCCCATCACACCACTTCACACCTTGCAGTAATCATCCGTGTACTTCTTGTCAGCATATCCGGGGTTGCGGGACTCCCGTGGGTATTGCCCCATGGCCTCCAACACCAGTACCCCAACACACCTCATCACACCCCATCGAACCGCACCATACCCCACCCCACCACACCCCACCGCATCACACCGCGCCACACCTTGCAGTAATCGTCCGTGTACTTCTTGTCCGCATATCTGGGGTTGCGGGATTCCCGTGGGTACTGCCTCATGGCCTCCAGCAGCAGCAGCCTGTGACCCTCGTCCAATCCGATTGGCTGGCAGCCCGGCAGCTGGATCAAGGGCGGGAGCGGCAATGCATGGAAGGAGGAGAGACATCAGACTACTCGTTTCAGTCACGACTGGGAGGGATGCATACGGGGAAATGCATCCCTCCCATGACCCTCGTGTAGTGAGTCGAGTTTTGTTTCGACTCAGAACTCGGGTCACTGCATATGGGGAAATGCATCCCTCCCATGAGTCTTTCATGGGTGTAGACGTCATCTAGAGACAACATAGGTCAAGTGATTGTAGAGGGGAAAAACTAATGGGATGTTTCCATGAGAGGTAGGCACAAAAAACAACCACATTTGGCAAATACCTGTATGTCTGGGCGCATGAGCAGCACAAGAAGGTTCTGCAGGTCCAGTAGAGTCAAGCGATTCTTGAGAGAGAAACCTGATGGGGCCTTACATGCTCAGCAGATACACACACATCATGCCAAATACCTGTATGTCGGGGCGCATGAGCAGCACAAGAAGGTTCTGCAGGGCAACGAGAGTCAAGCGATTCTTGGGGGAGAAACCTAAGCGCACTTAACAGGATACATGCATTCACACCACATCTTGCAAATACCTGTATGTCTGGGCGCATGAGCAGCACAAGGAGGTTCTGCAGGTCAACGAGAGTCAAGCGATTCTTGGGGGAGAATTCCAAGGGCGCATTGACCTGTAGAGACCCGCCTGCCATTCACCAACATGCCATGCCATGCCATGCCATGCCATGCCATACCATGCCACGCCGTACCATGCCATGCCATGCCATGCCATGCCATGCCATGCCATGCCATGCCATGCCATGCCATGCCACGCCGTACCATGCCATGCCATGCAATGTCATACTACGCCATGTCACCCCATGCCACGCCATGCCATGCCACGTATGCCATGCCACGCCATACCATGCCATGCCATGCCATGCATGCCGATCAATGCACCACAGTCACCATGTCATGCCAAAAAGAAAAAGAGCCCAAGGTGTAGAGAAACGACGATAAACTTCATGCCTCCCGGTACAAGCAGAGGCAAAGAAACACACGAAGGCATGCGAGAGGGTAACCTCTGAGAAATTTGAAAATTCAACAAGGAAACATAGATGCCCCAACAGCCAAAACTAGCTAGTCCCCTATAACACACGATTCACGATATAAGCACACAGACCTTGGTGCCATTGGCATCGATATAAGCACTCCCAACCAGCAACCCCTCCACTCCCTCTACTGGGGGCAATTCATGGCTGCTGCACTTGGGAGCAAAGCAGAATGCGGATGCATTGGCTTTGCCTTCTGAACCAACTAGCACGGGTTCGCATCGCCGATTGTCGAGGGGAGAGAGGTGGAGGGAGAGGGGGTGGGAGAGGTGGGCGGAGGAGAGACCGAGGGAGTGCCTGGAGAGAAGGACAGCAAGGAAGAAAAGAAGTGATTTGCTTGCAACTGTGGTTGTTGAGAGGAGAGAGTTGGAGGAGAGACGGGCGGTGGGAGAGGTGGGTGGAGAAAAAACCTAGGTAGTGCCTGGAGAGGAGGAAAGGAAAGAAGAAAATATAGCTTTTCTGCTTAAAACAGTTACTATGTAGTGAAACACGTGGGGGGAGAGGCGGTGGGAGAGCTGGGCGGAGAGGAGAACCAGAGAGTGCCTGAAGAGAGAGATTGCTGCTATGGAGGCATCGCTGCTATGATATGAACGCATCGAGGCAGTGATACTCACATGGCTTCATTGAGTCGCCTTTGTCCTATCAAGGCATACAGCCTGTTGTATGCCGTGTTGCTCGACACCTGATTCAAGCACAAAAGAGCACGAGGATTTGAACCACAACAAGATTTGGGACGTGATTTTTAAGATGTCACAAAACATGTCCTGTCAAGGCATAGAGCGTGTTGTATGCCGTGTTGCTAGACACCTGAGTCGAGCAGAAAGAAACACAAGGATGTGAACCACAGCATGCAAGGGATAGGAAAAACCGCCTGATTAGGAACACACCAGGAACATATTTCTGATCTTATTAGCACCGGTAATTTGCCATCCACCCATTCAGGTCAAACGAATCTCGGCTCTTCTCCTTGTATCCAGATAGGCAGCTTTTGAGATTTCTCAAAAGCCGCCTGTAGTGGCACTCACCTGGAACAGCACTCACGAGGAACATCACTCACCAGAAACATCTTTCTGATCTCATGGGCAATGGTGATATGCCCTCCGTTCAGGTTGGACGGGTCACGGCTCTCCTCCTTGTCTCCAGGGTACAGAGGGAGGAAGGAGAGACGCGAGTTCAACGATATGTTCATGCCTCGAGCTGCAAGGAGGAATAGAGGGAGAGAAGGGGGGGGCGGGAGGGCGGGAGAAGAGGGGCAGGGGAGGAGAGAAAAGGTGAGGAAACAGCCTTTGTTGGTGGGTGGTGTTTGAGACAACATGGCTCAGGAAACGACAAAGGGCAGCACCACACGAGTGCGAGTAGGAGACTGACAGGAGGGAGAGCAAGAGAGAAAGGGGTTAATGGAATGAAAAATGTTACTGCTGGTGGTGTTAAGTCAAGCCAACAAGGCTACGTTCTCACTATAGGGAAGAGCAGTGTAGCAGTACAATCATGCAATTTAACTTCGCTGCTGTACTCTGTCACTTTCTCACAATAACCGCTTTGAGCCCTTTGAAACCGCTTCTAGCCCTTAGAAACCCAACGTACCCCAACCCAACATACCAGACTCTCACCTTGGAACTCTGCCACTCTCTGAAGAGCCACAACTGCAGCACACAGCTTGATGGCACTGAGAGGCGGAAAGCCGAGAAGAGGAGGATGACAAGAGCGGAGACAGGCACACATGGGAGGAGACGAGGGGTGGGGCAGAGCATTTAGGAAAAAGGATGACAAGAGAAGAAGACAGACAAGAACGGGACACCTGGCAGGATATAGCATCTTCTTAGGGCAGCAAACCTGGTAGGATGGAAGTACTCATGATCCACTCAATAGCCATGAGACTGTCAGGATAGATAGAGCATGTGCTTAGGGCAGCACACCTGGCAGGATAGAGCATGTGCTTAGGGCAGCACACCTGGCAGGATAGAGCATGTGCTTAGGGCAGCAAACCTGGCGGGATAGAAGTACTCATGGTCCACTCGGTAGCCATGTCGACGCAGACAAGGCTGGCCGCTTACGTTTGCAGCAACTTCTGATACAAGCACCTGTGCGATAATGGACAACGGAAAACGCAAGGACGTCAAGACTGGCATACAGAAAGCATCAAACTCGTTCTGAGAACTTGAGGAGGCGTATACGTTCAAAGTTTTTACTTCTTTCTTTCTGGTTTGTTTGTTTGTTTGTTCGCTTTCTTTCAGCTGACAAGTCCAAAATCTGAACCACCCCATAAATACTTCGGAACGGATCACTAATGGAGTTCGGAAAACGGATAATGTCAAAACGTAATTTCGTACCTGGAACCTATACGTGGAAGGGTCCTCTAAAACACGGCGAAGCTTCTTGGAAGGATGCCGACGAAGGATCGCCTGACGCATTCAAGAAGCAAGGCGAACAGAGGATCAAGGAATGACGACGATCATCACGACGGGATCACGACTGAATCATGACAGGATCTCGACGGAATGACGGGATCATGGCGGATGATGACGGGATAACGTCGGCCAAAGAAGGAGACGATGTGACTGTAAGTAAGCAGAACGAAAAGAACGGTCTTCTGATAGTAGAATGGCGAGCTCAAATGGTGATAACCTGCTAATGAAGTGGGTGAACCTTCGCGTCGCACCTCCACGTTCATCGTTGCTGATGTAGTAATGACTTCGCGGCTTGACTGACGAAACGAAATCGGTCAATCACAGGTCTTCCCGCCTTGGTATACCATGGCCTTTTTGGTTTAGAGACATGCAATGTTAACGCGCAGAGACCGTTAGGCCACCATGGATTCACAGTACCCTTGATTGTGTCTTGTGTGTCATGAGCAAGGTGACTACTGCTTGCCTCTCATAAACAAGCTGATCAAGCTCTCCGACAATCCCAAGGTGAAGCGAACAAGATCCTTCGAACAAGCTGTTCAAGAGAACACTTCGGTAACCGTAGTTCGAGAAGAATGTCAAGACGGTTTAAAACGGTGCAAGGGTTTTTTCGACGTTCAAGTCTCGAACATCGCTTGAACTGAGATGTTCAAGCTCTCTGGCAAGGCAACGTCACGTGATCCGAAAGCGAAAGCTAAACATCAGAAGCAAGTACGGTACACGGGTCCGCAACTCAAAGTAAATAAAAGCATTATGATACATTTCTAAGTAGCAAAATATCAAACACTTCGAAGTGCAACGGTCGTTGCACATCTATGATAAAGGCTTGTTTATGACTAGTACCAGTTACCATCCGGTTTTTTGGGCAACCAGCCCCTCTCATAACTGTTGACAAACTGCCAGTGGTGAGTCCCTGCAAAAATGGAACGAATGCCACGTGGAAAAGGAGAAAAGTAAACCGCATGTTCTTTTTAAAGACAGTTTGGGTTTACAGGGCACATTCAACAAAGTGGCAAAAAAATTGCGAGCATTGATTGAAGCATCGAGGCGAAGGAATGAGTGAGGTCAAGCACTGACAAATTGTGCTAACTTTTGAAGTTAACAAGAGGGAGGGGAGGGAAGCAGGGACGTACCAGTGGTGTTGAGTTTCCAGGACCAGAAGAACCAGCCGGCCTTGGCGAGGCTAAAGGCCTTCATCTGGGCGAGGGAGAAGTTGGCCTGCTGCTCTGGCGTTGCACTGTTGCCCATCGCATTGCAGAACTCCCCCACCAGCAGCTGCCGCCCCACTTTCTGCACAAAGCATAACGGCACACAGGACAACAGGACACAGAGCAACGGGACATCCAGCATGTGTCACGTGGAAAACAGGTAATACGTCGACTAAAAATGAAGGAAAATGATATAGAAACGATCCTCATTGAGTCTACTTAAAATGAAGGGAAGGCCATGGATGGATCGCAAGCAACCCACCTCTTGGAAGCTGACGATGTTGTTAACCCGGGTGGTGTAGGCGTAATCGAGTTCAAAGTTGACGCCCTGGGAGCTGAAGAAGTTGCCAAAGACCTCGTAGATGTGCTGCTCCAGGATCACGTTGTTGTGCCACGCGTCGCTCATGTGCCACATCACGTCGCCAAAGTTGCTGCCCACGCGGCCCTCCATGGCCACGAAGCAGCACAGGCAGCGCGCGCGAATGGCGTTGAAGGCCGCCGAGTAGTACCCCCGCATGTCCTCCAGATCCACCCCCGCGTACCCGTTGGCTCCGGGGACCACAGGCTCGTTCAGCAGCCCCATTCCGAGCCACATAGGGTCGGCGCCATACCTGCCAGGTTCGGGTGGTTCGGGAAAGCAAGGAGACGGAAACAGAGGCGAGAATGGGTGAAGAATCAGGTGAGAAAGGCTCTCCAAACCTCACGGCTTTCAGGTGCGCGAGCGTAGACATCTGGGGGAAGAGGGGTGGGGGGGAGGGAGCAGAAGCAGCACAGGCAGCGCGCGCGGATGGCGTTGAAGGCCGCCGAGTAGTACCCCCGCATGTCCTCCACATCCACCCCCGCGTACCCGTTGGCCCCCGGCACCACCGGCTCGTTCAGCAGCCCCATGCCCAGCCACATAGGGTCGGTGCCGTACCTATAGGATTGGAAGCCAGGAGCAAGAAGCCATTGGGGCAAGCTAGCATCGGAAACACAATTGAGGAACTCTCAAAGCATTACAAATTCCAGTGCAACAGCCACACACATATCCTCCCTCCCTCCTTACCCAGTTAGAGTAAGCTGAGAGTTCATTCAGACACATAATATACTATATTTCGGCCATGTCTCGTGTTCCATCATGGTTAGCAATCTTCTAAGATCATATTCTCTAACACCTCCACTGATTAATGCAAAGCACACAACCAAGCGAACAAGATAGTCTCACCTGTCAGCAAGCCAAGTGACGAAGTCGGGTGTGCGGTTGATATTCGCCCCTCGCCAGCGAATCAGCCCATCCCTCTCGTTGCTCCTCCACCCTTTCCCCCCCACCCAGTAAATGAAACGCACAGAATCAAGCACACAGATAGTCTCACCTGTCAGCCAGCCAAGTCACAAAGTCGAGGGTGCGGTTGATATTCGCCCCTCGCCAGCGAATCAGCCCATCCCGCGCATTCCCCTTGCCCGCCTGCGACCCCGGCGCCACATGTACGCTGAACCAAATCCTCACTCCGTACTTCCTCCCCATCTCAAACGCCCAATCCAGGTACGTTGCCGCGCCGGGCACGAATGGGAACTCGGGGGAAGCGTCTAGGCCGATCCAGTAGGCCAGGGGGATGCGGACTGTGTTGATCCCCAGCTCTTGCATCTTCTGCCAGTCTGCCTCCGTGATGAAGTTTCGGCGAATGTTCTCGTAGATCGATGGTGCGGCCTTGCCGGCTGTGTAGGCTGCCTGCCAGTCGGCCTCCACTCGCCACAGCTGGGAGCGGGGAGGGGGAAGGGGGGGAAAGGGGGAGGAGGGGGAGGAGGGGAGGGGGAGGGGGAGGGGAAGAAGAAGGGGGGGGTGAGGAGCACGAAGGGGAACTCAGGGGAGGCGTCGAGGGCGATCCAGTAGGCCAGGGGGATGCGGACTGTGTTGATCCCCAGCTCTTGCATCTTCTGCCAGTCTGCCTCCGTGATGAAGTTTCGGCGAATGTTCTCGTAGATCGATGGTGCGGCCGCACCGGCTGTGTAGGCCGCCTGCCAATCCGCCTCCACTCGCCACAGCTGGAGTGGAGAGAAGAGGAGGGTGGGGGTTGGGGGAAGAGGAGTGCAGTGGAGATTTAGGGTAAATGTTGATGAGAATATATAGGTTCTCTACGAAGGCCGCCCGCCAGTCCGCCGCCACCCGCCACAGCTGGGGGTGATGGGGAAAGGTGGAGGGGGGGAGTGGGAACGTGGGTTACGTTTTGATGTGGAAGGGCGTTTGTTGTGTAGGCCATTGGCCAGTCTGCTTGCATATGCCACGAGTTGAGAGGGAGGCCGGAGAAGACAGCATAGTAGGACGGGCGCACTAACCATAGAGAGAAAGAAGGGAAGGGAGGAGGGAGGTTTGGGAGGGAGAGAAGGAGGTAAGGAGGGAGAAAGGAGGAAGGGAGTGAGGGAACACTGACCACAATTAGGCAGTGGGGGGAAGGAAAGAGAGGAGCCAGCAGCAAGGGAGGAAGGGAAGAGGGAGAGGAGGGAGAGAGGGAGGGACGCCCCACTTACTCACAGTGAGGTCTACTTTTGAGGCGCCTCAAAGAGGGAGGGAGGGAGGGAGGGAGGGACGTCACACTTACCACAGTGTATTTTTGAGTCGACTCAAGAGGGAGGGAGGGAGGGAGGGAGGGAGGGAGGGAGGGAGGGAGGGAGGGAGGTCGAATGCAGCAGCGTTGAATGCAGCAGCGTTGAATGCAGCAGCGTTGAATGCAGCAGCGTTGAATGCAGCAGCGTTGAATGCAGCAGCGTTGAATGCAGCAGCGTTGAGCGGAGATGGACGATGGAATGCAGCAGCGTTGAGTGGAGATGGACGAGGGAGTAGGGAGTGGAGGGAGGGGGAGGAACGGAGGACGGGTAGGAGGACGGAGAGGACGCACACTGGCCACAGTGAGGTCGAATGCGGCAGCACTGCTCTAAATGGCGCTGTTGTCAAGTGAGTCCATAAGATCAGCAGTGAGGGAGCCGTCTGGGTTGGCTTGGACAAAGAGGCCGTTGGGAGGAAGGGAAGAAGGAAGGAAGAAGGAGGAAGGAGGAAAGAGGAAGGAGGAACTCCCAAGCACTCACCACAGTGAGGTCGAACGCAGCAGCGCTGGACCAGATGGCGTCGTTGTCAAGAGAGTCCATAAGATCGGCAGTGAGGGAGCCGTCTGGGTTGGCTTGCTTTGTTATCGGTGGTGAATCACAGGGGCTATGTTCTACTCCCAAAGCCCACAGATACTCACCACAGTGAGGTCGAAGGCAGCAGCGCTGGACCAGATGGCGTCATTGTCAAGTGAGTCCATAAGATCGGCGGTAAGGGAGCCGTCAGGGTTGGCTTGGACAAAGAGGCCATTGGGAGCGCGCAGCACCACGCGCACACTGCCACCTTTCTGCTCCGTTGATGCGTTCAGTGGCGTGCCATAAATGAAGAGCTCAAAGTTGCTCGCTGCACCCTGGATGGGAAAGGAAACCGGGGGGGTGAATGAGAGGGGCATAGGGAGAGGAGAGAGATATGAGAAACGAGGGGGGAACAGGGAGAGGGAGACGGGGCGAGTAGGAGAGGTTGGCAGTGAGAGAGCCGTCGGGGAAGGCTTGCAGGAAGAGGCTGTTGGGAGTGCGCAGCACCACGCGCACACTGCCGCCTTTCTGCTCGGTTGATGTGTTAAGGGGCGTGCCAAAACTAAACAGCTCAAAGTTGCTTGCTGTGCCCTGGGAGGGGGGGAGAAGGGAAAGAGGGGAAGCGGGAAATGGGTGAAAGGAGGGGGGAAAGGTAGAAAGGGGGAAGGGAGAGACGCATTGGTGGAGTGCCAGAGATGAGAAGGCTTTTGAGTCTACTAGAGATTCGTCACCTCTCACGCGGAGAAAGGGAGAGAGGCGTAAGTGGAGTTTTGAGACATCTCAAAACAGAGAGACGCACTGGTGGAGTGCCAGAGATGAAATGCTCCAAGTCGCTTACTGCACCCTGAGGAGGGAAAAGAGGGAAGGGGGGAAGGGGGCAAGGGGGGAACGGGGGAAAAAGGGAGAATGGGGGAAAAGGGGGGAATGGGGGGAAAGGGGGGAATGGTGGGAAAGGGGGGAAAGGGGGAGAGACGCATTGGTGGAGTGCCAGAGATGAAAAGCTCCAAGTCGCTTACTGCACCCCGAGGAGGGAAGAGAGGGAAGAGGGGGGAGGCAGGAGCATGAAAGTGAGAGTTCTGTGGAGCCGTTGATCCGGCATGTTGAAGAGAAAGCGATTTTTCAGGCGCCTCAAAAATAGCCGTTGATCCAGCATGCCGAAGAGAAAGCGCTCGCTGTAATATGAGAAAGCAGCTTGATGAGAAAGCAGCAAAGACAGCGGTCGGGTGGGCAGAGCATACCTCGGGTTCTGTGGATTGGACCCAGACGTTGGGTGAGCTGTCCCGCACGCACGGCCAGTACTGCAGCCACTGCTCTGCACGTATACCTGGTGATGAACTCTCACTCACGGTTACAAAGGGTTTGTGGGTGGATGGCACAGCATACCTCGGGGTCTGTGGATTGGACCCATATGTTGGGTGAGTTGTCCCTCACAGCATTGTACTGCAGCCACTGCTCTCCACGTATACCTGGTGATGGACTCTCACGGTTACAAAGGGTTTGTGGATCAAAGCAGCATACCTCAGGCTCTGTGGATTGGACCCAGACGTTTGGTGAGTTGTCCCGCACAGCCCAGTACTGCAGCCACTGCACGGATATCTGGTGAGCCACATGCAGAGAGGCAAGTGTGGATGGCATGAGCCGCAAAACGAGGTGACTTTTGACTTTTGAGTTGACTCAAAAGTCTCCCCCAGTACTGCAGCCACTGCACGGATATCTGATGAGTTGCATGCAGAGAGGCAAGTGTGGATGGCATGAGCCGCAAAACGGGGGTTGCAAGCAACGCGTTTAAGGCCTGTCAAAGTTCATCGACAGCCCAGTACAGAAGCCACTGCATGCACGGATATCTGGTGAGGCAGAGGCGGGCAGATCAGGGGAGCACAACGGAAGAGCACAGCACAGCACAGCACAACCCCGGTAGTGCGCATTAGTATACAGTGTGCAGGCAGTACGTTTTTAGAATTCTCAAAAAACATGTGTGCAGGCAGTACTTTTGAGGCACCTAAAAACTAGCAAGTAGTATGCATTAGTATACAGTGAACACTAAGATTGGGCAATTGAACAGGCTAGTATGCATACTAGCCTTTTGAAGGGCCATGGATTGCGTGTACTCTTAAAAGAGTAGTATGTATCTAATGGCGGGTCTTACTCTACGAGTGTTGGACGAGGCGTTTCGAACGGTGGTGAGGTGGAGGTAGGTGTCCTTGTTGAGAGAACCGTTGCAAGTCATCTGGTTGTGGCAAGAGGGCAAAAAGAGGGAAAAAAGAGAACATGGGTGGGGGGAACCCACATGAACATGAAAATCCTGGCATTTTGAATAGTGGTGAGGTGCAGATAGGCATTCTTGTTGAGAGAACCGTTGCAGTTCATCTGCTCGGGGCAAGAGGAATGTGCAAGTTGGAGAGTTGGCACTTTTTAACGGTGGTGAGGTGCAGATAGGCGTTCTTGTTGAGGGAGCTGTTGCAATTTATCTGGTTGTGGCAATAGGGAAAATTCGGGGGTATGCAAGAGAACGCGATTGGATAACCATCGGCTGTCAATGCGATAAGATAAGGTGATCTTATTTTGCACGAAAACAAAGAGCAACTGCAACCTTATGTGACGTTGGGTGTGTGCACTTACAACATATTGTGATGTAGGGTTTGTGCACTTACTCTTGTTCGTTCCACCACCACCAGGTGCTGAGGTGTTTTGGCCCTTTATCACCGAGCGAGGTAATTGTCTAGTCGGCTAAAAAGCGATAGTAACGTAACATATCGTGATGTTAGGTGTGTGCACTTACAATTGTTCCACCGCCACCGGGTGCGGAGACGTATTGGCCTGATATCACCGAGCGAAGAGTGAACTGCCATGCATACACCATGCCGCATATACATCATGCCATGCATACACCATGCCGCATATACACCATGCCATGCATCACCATGCCATGCAGGATGCCATATGGCATGCACCACCATGCCATGCAGGATGCAATATGCCATGCACCACCATTCCATGCACCATTGAATGTGCCATCGCATAGCAAAACGAGAAACATTGCCAAAACGGATTGAATTTAGATGCTAGGTGTACCAACATAGAAGGGGAACTGCGTTCGGAGGGTGAATATGGTGCAAAAGCACATTATATGCTAATAATTGAAATACTTCTCTCCCCTCCCCACTCCCCTCCCCACACCCCCCCCCCCCCCCCCTTCTTCCCCTCCCCTCCCCTCCCCTCCCCTCCCCTCCCCTCCAAGACCCCTCCCCGCTCCCCCAACCCACTCACCCGAGTGCCATGGCCATAACCAGCAAACTTGAAAACCTCGCGGTTCATCCACGGCTCAGTCATGAGCCACGACCCCAGATTCGCCCCTTCCTCATTTTCCCGTGCCCAGTTCTTCCACCCCCCCACCCCAGCACACTCACCCGGGTGCCGTCGCCGTATCCGGCAAACTTGAAAACCTCTCGGTTCATCCACGGCTCAGTCATGAGCCACGACCCCAGATTCGCCCCTCGAATCGCCGGCACCCACATGATCTCCCGCACGTCAAGCCGCTCCCAGTCGCCCGGCTCCCCCTGCCACCAGAACTGCGGGCCACTCTCGCCATTCTGGGAGATGTACCATCCATCAGAGGACTTGAAGACCACGTAGACCGTGTCTGGAATGTATTCGATGGTGAACACTGTGAGAGGATCTGAGCCGTTGGTTGTGGTCTCCAGGAACATGGACGGGGCCTTGGTTAAAAAGGTGTTGCTGGGAGTCAGGAATTGGAACTGCATGGGGAGGAACATTGGGACAGACAAACAGTGCATGGGGTTAATTAGTACCAGTCGTGCCGCTCCCAGTCGTGCCGCTCCCAGTCGCCCGGCTCCCCCTGCCACCAGAACTGCGGGCCCCTTGTCGCCGTCCTGTGAGATGTACCATCCATCGGAGGATTTGAAGACGATGTAGACGGTGTCGGGGATATACTCGATGGTGAACACTGTGAGCGGGTCCGAGGAGTTGGTAGTGGTTTCCAGGAACATGGACGGGGCCTTGGTCAGGAACGTGTTGCTGGGAGTTAGGAATTGGAACTGCAGGGGGAGGAACATTGGGACAGACAAACAGTGCATGGGGTTGATTAGTACCAGTCGAGCCGCTCCCAGTCGTGCCGCTCCCAGTCGTGCCGCTCCCAGTCGCCCGGCTCCCCCTGCCACCAGAACTGCGGGCCACTCTCGCCATTCTGTGAGATGTACCATCCATCAGAGGACTTGAAGACGATGTAGACCGTGTCTGGAATGTATTCGATGGTGAACACTGTGAGCGGGTCCGAGGAGTTGGTGGTTGTTTCCAGGAACATGGACGGAGCCTTGGTCAGGAACGTGTTGCTGGGAGTCAGGAATTGGAACTGCAAGCAGGGAGAGAACAACAACGGGAAGGGAAGGAGGAACATTGCATGAGGGTTGATTAGCCCTTGTCGCCATTCTGTGAGATGTACCATCCATCGGAGGACTTGAAGACGATGTAGACGGTGTCGGGAATGTATTCGATGGTGAACACTGTGAGCGGGTCCGAGGAGTTGGTGGTTGTCTCCAGGAACATGGACGCTGCTTTTGTTAGGAAGGAGTTGCTGGGAGTCAGGAATTGGAACTGTGGGAAGGGAAGGGACATTGGAATGGAAAGGGCATTGCACAAAGGAATGCAGGAATATGAGTAACTGTGTGTGGAGTAACAAGGCCGTCCTGTGAGATGTACCATCCATCGGAGGATTTGAAGACCACGTAGACCGTGTCGGGGATATATTCGATGGTGAACACTGTGAGAGGATCTGAGCCGTTGGTTGTGGTTTCCAGGAACATGGAGGGGGCCTTGGTTAAAAAGGTGTTGCTGGGAGTCAGGAATTGGAACTGTAAAAGGGGGGGGGAGCGCAAGGGGATGTGGGTATTCGATGGTGAACACTGTGAGCGGGTCCGAGGAGTTGGTGGTTGTTTCCAGGAACATGGACGCTGCTTTTGTTGGGAAGGTGTTGCTGGGAGTCAGGAACTGGAACTGCAGATGAAGGGAAAGGGACATTGGAATGGAAAGAGCAATGCACGAAGGAATGCAGGACTGTGAGACCGCATCTCTAGGACCCGCCGCACATGGGCAAAATAAGAAACCCCACCATTGTTCTTACCTCAGTGTCTGAGATCCGAATGATGGTGAGCGCCTGTGAGGCAGTGGGGGTGATTGTGAGAGAAGCCATCTCTTGCTGCTCGCACTCGCACATGACATGGGCATACGAAGGCATTCCATCCCTCATACCTCATTGTCTGAGACCCGAATGATGGTGAGCGCCTGTGAAGCACTGGGCGTGGTGCTGACCCCATCTGTCACATCCGCACTCACTGGATATAAGAGCAAGTCATTCTGAATAAACCCCATCCCTGTTCTTACCTCAGTGTCGGAAACTCGAATGATGGTGAGCGCCTGTGAAGCACTGGGCGTGGAATAGACCCGGCTTACACGCCCCTCCCAGTTCACCCCGTCTGCTGCTGCCCACCACGTGCCCCATGTCTTGGTGCGCACTATCACCTGGAAGGGAGGGGGGGGAGGGGGGGGAGAGGGCAAATGGAGGGGAAAGAGTGTGGGGGGGGGTAACAGTGTGGGGATAGCTGCTGCCCACCACGTGCCCCATGTCTTGGTGCACACTACCACCTGAAGAGAGGAAGATGGGAAGGCGAGGGAGGAGGGGGAGTGCCTGAGTGCTGAATAGTACAAGGTATGTTTTGAGGTGCCTCAAAATACACCTCAATGCGGGCTGAATAGTACAAGGTATGGAGAAGCTGCTGTCCACCACGTTTGCCACGTCCTGGATCGCACTATTATCTGGAGGAGAGGGCAAGAGGGGGGGAGGGCAAGAGCGGGGGAGGGCAAGAGAACGTGTGTGCCGCTCCCAGTTGACCCCGTCTGCTGCTGCCCACCACGTTTGCGACGTCTGGGAACGGATTATCACCTGAAGGGAGAAAAAGAGGAAGGGGGGAAGTGGTTAGGGTAAGGTAGACGAATACGTGTGGGGATAGCTGCTGCCCCCCACGTTTGCCACGTCTTGGAACGGATTATCACCTGGGGAGAGGAAGATGAGAAGGAAGGAGAGAAGTCACAAGCATATGATGCATGGGAAAGGGAGGACCAACTAATCACGTGCCCATAGCCATGCCCATACCCATACCCACTAACACCCATACCCATACCCAATAACACCCATACCGTCCGTCCCCTCCACTCACCCTAGCGCCGTGCGCCAGCTGGCTGCTGAGCCACAGCGAAGTCATCTTGAGATCAACCCCCTCCCCCGTGTTTTTGAGACGTCTCAAAACACGTCATCTTGAGATCATACCCCCCCCGTACGCCCCTATCCCTTCCCCCACGTGCACTTCTTCCCCTTCCCCTTCCCCCGCGTGCACTTCCTCCCCTTCCCCCCCCCATCCCTCACTCACCCTCGCCCCGTGCGCCAGTTGGCTGCTGAGCCACAGCGACGTCATCTTGGGAACGAACCCCCCAAAAGCCCCTTTTCCTCCCTCCCACCCACAACCTAACTCCCTTCACTCACTCACCCTAGCGCCGTGTGCCTTCACTCACCCTAGCGCCGTGCGCCAGCTGGCTGCTGAGCCACAGCGACGTCATCTTGGGAACGCCGGGGGCGAGCACAGGAGCAGCGTTGGAGCAGCACTTCCCCTCGCACCTTGGCCCGGGCGGGGGAGGCGGACTGGGGGGAGGGCTGGGGGGAGGGCTTGGGGGAGGGGGACGAGGAGGGGGGGAGCGGGGTGGGGGGCGAGGGGGCGGGGAACGAGGGGGAGGAGGGCGCGGGGGGGAGGGAGGGCGGGGAGGCGGGGGACGTGGGGGAGGTGGGGACCTTCTTGGCGGAGGCGGGGGGGGGAGTTTTCTAGTTGAGGTGGCGGGTCTGGGAGGGGGGCTTTTCTTAGTTGGGGGCGGTGCTCTGGCTGCTATTACTCTCCGATGGACGGTGGAGGAGGAGAGGCGTATATCTCTTGACAGTCCGATGTGAGTGGAGAAGGAAGAGATGCGCCACGGCTCCTTTTGTTCTCTTTCTGTGTCCCCCCCCTCCTCTCCATCCTCCTGCGTCTCATCCCCCTTCTCTTCCTGCTCCTCCTCCTTCCTCTTCTGCCCCTGCTCCGCCTGCTCCTGCTCCTCCTCTTTCTCCTGCTGCAAGGACGTGCCCTCTGGTATCCCCTCCATCCCCCCTATCTCCATAATTTCCCCCCTTCCCTCACTCCAGTCATGATGCCGAACCTTGTCCCCAGCCTCTTCAAGAGCTTCTTCCCGAACCTCTTCCCGAGCCTCGGCCGGGCGTCTGGGCTGGTGCACCTTCCCGAACGTCATGTGTTTGGCGGCATGAGCGGCCCAAATGGCCTCTATCTCCGACTGAGGCTCATCTCCCACCGGCTCCACCCATTGAACCCCCCCAGCTCCCCCAACTCGCCCCTTACCCTCTGAGCCAGATCGTAAACGGCTCCCGGCGTTGGGATCTGGATCGCAGCCTTTATTCTGCTTCCCCAGACACAGGCTCTCGAGCCATGGGTCTATCTCTGGGTCCTCTGGTTCGAGTGACGGGTCGTCTCGACGACCCGTCTGGTGGGGATGCGTCTCCTTGATGGGGTCTGAATGGGGAGTTTGCGAGTGGAGAGTAGTAGGGGGTTCTTCTATAGATGCGTCGGAAACTGATTGAGAAGATCTACGGAGAGGAGCTGCTGCTGGGTGCAGATCGGACGGCTCTGGAACGTCGGATTGAAAGGGCGTGCTGGTCTGAACGGTCGTGATGGCTTGAACGCGTGCGAGGTCAAAGGTGGGGATGCCGTGCTGCGAGGGAGTCGATGATAGGAGCAGGACGATTGCTGTGCTGACGAGGAGAGCCGTGACTGCAAGAAGCAACCTGAGACGAAAAAGGGAGAGCAGGGAAGGGCAGAAACGAGTAGGGAAAGGGGTGAGGAAGCTTGAACGAGGGTGCGTTCAGCGGTCGTGCTGCCTTGAACGCGTGGGAGGTCCAAGGTGGGGATGCCGTGCTGCGAGGGAGTCGATGATAGGAGCAGGACGATTGCTGTGCTGACGAGGAGAGCCGTGACTGCAATAGGCAGCCTGGGACGACGGGACGAGGAGGGGAGAGCAGGGAAGAGAAGGTAAGAGTAGATAGTATTTTTGAGTAGAGACAAAGTACGATGAATGCCGGCCTAATGAGGAGATCCATGGCGAAGAGGCAACCTGAAACGGACGATTAGGGAAGACAAGGAGAGACAAAATGCTGTTGCGTCATAACTGGTTATGATATAAAACAGCTGCAAAAGGAAAGGTAAGGAAGAAGCAACGGTGGGAGAGAAGAAGGGTGCGGAGAGGCATAGCGGATAAATCTGTGTTGGGGAATACATGCGAGGGTAAAGGAGACGGCAGGGGAGGGAGAATGTAGGGTTACAAGAGTGCTACGAGGGGAGTGATACAAAAATGCTTTCTCCGGGGCAGCGTAACGGCGGCTAAGATAGAGAGCTGGCGAAAAAAGCGTTCGGTATACGACGGACGTTACCGAACCTATAGGCAACGTCTTGAAATGTGCTCATTAAAGTTTGATAACACATAGTTGCGTAAGTAGGTGGCTAGGTACGTGGAGGAAGGATACCTCATAGCCGTTGCGAGATGGAGGAATCTAGGTGACGCCTCATTCGGCTCGTAGGCCTATTCCGATTAATGTGGAAGCAAATCTCAAATGAGCACAGAAAAAAACTCGCCCTACGACCTAAAGAAATGGAGGACTATTGATACCACACGCATTGTTCTAACAAAATGCAGGTATCCCTGTACCATTTCGCGGCTCGTCCGACGAACGACATCTCTGGCTGGCGACGTCCACGTGGCAGAAGCAGTTAATCAAGATTCCGCCATCATGAGCCTCCACGGCTGGCGAAAAGACAATGGGGCTACCCTATCCTAGTACTCGCTGTGCAACAATGCTCACTATTCTAACGACGCAACGGTAACCAACTACTCGCTTCGGCAAACTCGCGAGTCTGCTGGGGTCTCTGCGCCGTACTGCTGATAGATTGAGGAGCTTTGGATTCAAGGTAGTAAAAGCCGACTTTGAGCAACGGAGACCAGCTAAACGCGAAATGCACGCACACACGATAGTGCTACAGTAGCAGGAATCAGTACACCCTGTTTCTCGCTATTGTGTATGCCGGTATACTGAACCCTGTGGCTCAACGCGCCAAATTACGCGATATAGTAAACTTTTGCACCAGTTCGGTTTGACGAGGTCAGCTACCTTTGAAGACGGTCGATTAAACTTTTAATATGGCTCGGTAGGGTACCCAGGTCAACGAAATTTCGGATCACCCGCCTCCTAGAGACGGATATTGTAAACTTTTCAAATACGTCCAAGGAATAGTTCCACTGTTCAGTGTGTTTCCACAGTTCAGTGTAGCGAGAAACAGGGTGTACTATACTACCCAGTCCAAAGAAGGCTCGCGGTCACGGTATTTATACTGCTAGGTTTGACGACAATGAAGAGGAAGGTGTATCGCAGAAGCGAAACTAGAAACGAAGGAACGGACACGCCGAAACGATGCGTAGGAAGAGGAATGGATAATGGTGTGTCGCGTCGTGAAGGGTTATGTCACGGACTCACGGCACGGGCCTTTCAAGAGGACCACCTTCGCTGGAGTCGGTGGGGAATGAGCTGGTGAGAGGGAGAGAAAGCTAGCAAATTGAAATGGGTGAATAAGGCCCACTGTCTGCTGCATTGCACACCACCGAACCATGGCGTCGACTGTTCATGGATATGCTTGAAGGCCGTGCAGCCGAGCTGTCTGTGCAGTGTGGTACAGTTACAGATGTTCTGGCTTAGAAGCCCTTCCTAAGAGAGTCTATTTTCCCCGTCGTGTAGATTTTTCATATATGTCCTAGGTGAAGCCCCTCCTCTACAGTCCCCTTTTTGGCGGGAAATTTTGCAGCTTGACTGCGGATCAGTTCCGCAGCCAATCAGAAGGCCCAAATCGAACCGACCAGGAAAATGTGAGGAAAGGAATTTTTGTTTTGACATTTACAGTTGAAACTACTTCTGATTTTTTATCTTGACCGCGCTTACTTCTAAATCCCGTCGAGCGTTACTCAGCGCGCTCGACGATGACAGGGAAAAACAAACTATATTTCCAAGTAATTCCTAAAACCTAACCGAATTTGTTTGTTCTGCCCGTCAGTCATGCAACACTGATGAACGTGGAGAATTCTTGCGACAAGAAGTTGAATCAAGCGCATTCCGAACTGGTACGTATATGACAGGAAACAACAACTATTAGCGAAGCAAAACCAATTTCCATGCAATTTTACTGAATATGGGACTATAGGGTCCCGTTTGCCTGGGGTTTGAAGGGTTTTCCACAAAGGCCCGCAGCGCGTGTGTTTTTTACTGGGACTCTAAGCAAGAACATCTGTATTGCCAGCCAGCCATCGAAGGTGAATGTGAAGGTGAAGGTGACGTCACTGACGTGACGCGCGTTGTGCGAATCAACCAACCGACCGACCGACCGAAACCATGGCTTCTCTCTCGTTTTTTCGGTTGGTGATTCCAGGGTGTGTTAAATAAACCCTACACAACATTCATCCAACCACTCTGAAACAAAAAGTCAAACCTCTGAAGTTGTCTCTTGTAACACAAGATTACAGCAGGCATTTTCTGATTCTCCCCTGATTCCATCCAGGGTGGGCGAGCCCGCGACAACACCGATCTGATTCGCCACCTTCACTGTGCCAGCCTAACGATTTTTGCGAAGGTCTTTCGCGAATTCATAAGCAACGCCGCCACCCAAAACCCCACTCACCTACCCAAGGTGGTACTGTGTCATCTATTCGTATGTGCATGACTTAACTGTAGCAGTTCCACACCGCCAGACCCATACAGTTGCACACGAAGGACAAGAACGCGTATTTTCTTTATATTATTTATATGTAAGCGGCAAACCAAGTTTGACTACAAAAGAAAGCTTATGAAGGAGCTTATGTCTACCACAAACAAGGTGGTGCTTCTGCTCTTCATTACTATCACAGGTACAGGACACAGTGGTACAGCATAACGGGTAGGTTGTGATCTAAGCGCATAGAGTACAGGTACTAGTGATTCCTTCATAACATATCGATTAGAATTTGAGGGGGATTGGAGCACGAAACGAAATGCCTATATTGTTTCCAGCCACCCACTGCTCTTTGCTCAGCGTTACTGTATCTCATGAGCAACAGTAATTGAAAGTTTAATCATCCTGCGCATCATCATCTTCACTGTCATCGCTGCCATCGCTGCATGTAAAACACCGAAGCAGCATATAGATCATGAGTGGCCAAGTTAAGCCTGAATACCCAGGAAAACATAATAACGAAAAGACGCCCTACCTGGAGATACAAACAAGCCTCAGTTGACAGGAAAGGAATAGAAGGAAAAATAGTTACCTGACAACGGGCATCTTTGCAATGCGGCGGGACTCGAGCCCTGTGAGATACTTCTGCGCTGCTGTTACCTGGTCAGGACCTGGTCAGTCAGAGAGTTCAGACAGCGGCAGGAAAAAAATAGGATGCCTCAGTTGCAACGAGGGAGAATGAACATTCAACTTGTTCGCGCTGCACAGGTTGAGAACTCATGAAGGTTCAGGTGAGCTTGTCCCCAGTGGGAAACATGGCAGGCTTATTCATGCCTCAGCCCTTTTGTGCTGAGCCAAGATGATGATTACTCTAACCTTGCTGGTTCGTAGGGCAAGGCTCTTGCTGAGCTGGACATTACCCGGGCTGAGCTGGAACTCACCCTTGCTGAGCTGGAAGGCGTGCAGGATGGTTCGCTCTGCAGCCATCCTCACAGGCTGACTCGTGTCCTTGAGGCACTCTGACAGGGGCGGGCCCAGCGCCGCCATGAGCTTTGCTGGGATGGGCTCCTGTAGTTATAACGCAGTGTGAAGGAGGGGGGGGGCGGGAAGGTGGTGAAGGAGGGGATAGAGGGGTGAGGAAGGCACCATCTGACTCGTGTGTCCTTGAGGCACTCTGACAGCGGCGGGCCCAGCGCTGCCATGAGCTTCGCTGGATGGGCTCCTGTAGTTATGATGCACTGTCAAGAGGGGCAAGGGTGGAGGGGGGTGAAGGAGGGGATAGAGGGGTGAGGAGGGCACAGAGGCTGACTCGTGTGACCTTGAGGCACTCGGACAGGGGCGGGCCTAGTACTGCCATAAGCTTCGCTGGTATGGGGTCCTGCGAGCATGGCATGGAGCAGTGTTTTGTTGGGGAGGAGGGGAGGTGGGGTGGGGGATAGTGGAATGAGGGAGGTACACAGGGTGACTCGTGTGACCTTGAGGCACTCCGACAGGGGCAGGCCCAGCGCTGCCAGGGGCTTTGCTGGGACGGGCTCCTGTGGTTAGAGAGCAGAGATGGGTGGGAATGGAGCGGGGAGAGCGCGATGAGCCAGGTCCGGGCCCCTTATGAGCAGTTTTGGGCGGGGGATAGAGGGTTGGGGAGGCCACACTTTGACAACGTCAATGCTGTTGACTGCATTGACTGCATTGACCGACTTGACTCACCTTCTTGGCAACCATCTTGACAGCAGAGAGTGCCTTCCTCCGCACGTCACTAGCAGCAAGAAAGAGAGGATGAATAAAGCAAGTGGACCAACCACCTTGACCCTGTTGATCCCGTTCCATGCACTGACTCACCTTCTTAGCAACCATTTTGACAGCAGAGAGTGCCTTCCTCCGCACGTCACTAGCAGCATCCCCAAGCAGCGAAGCCAGCACCGACACCACACCCGCCGCACTCCCCCCGCCCATGCCAAACAGCACCAGCCACCTCCCCGCCGACTTAGCCGCCGTCTCCCTCACCGGCACCTTATCATCCCCTGCATGTGCTCTTATCGCCGTGGCTGACTTTTCGGCAACGGATGTGAGCTGGGATGCTGGCAGGGGCGCGGGGCGGGAGGCGGTGTGGCGGAGGAGGGAGGAGAGCGCGAGGGCGGCTGCAAGGCGGTGCGACCAGGGGCGGGAGGAGGGGAGGGGGGCGGCAAGGGCGGCGAGGAGGGAGAGGTAATCCGGCTCCGATAGGTACTGTTGGGGGTGGGCAGGGTAGGGGTTAACAATATGGGGGAGAGACAGAGAGGAAAGGGGTCAATTTTCTGTATGGAACCTCATCGTAAGTGCTCAATGGTAGTAGGTGGCAGGCTGAGTTCAGAGCAGTGTGGCGGAGGAAGGAGGAGAGGGCGAGGGCGGCTGCGAGGCGGTGCGACCAGGGCCGGGAGGATGGGAGGGGGGCGGCAAGGGCGGAGAGGAGAGAGAGGTAGTCTGGTTCAGCTAGGTACTGTTGGGGGTTGGGAAGTGGGGTGGGAAGGTGCGGGGAGGATTTTTTTTTTTTGACACGTCTCAGGGGCAGTGCCGTGAGCTACGCTTTGTGTACACGCAAGCACTGAACAAATTCTCAGGATTTTTTTTTAAAACAAATTCTTAGAATTCACACTAAAGACGCTCTCTCACCTGCGCAGTGCCTCCCAGGGCTCTAGCAGCAACGGAACGAACAACAGAGTCGTCATCGCTGTCAGAGGCGAACAGCACAGCCTGCAGCGACGAGGAGAGGCGCTCCAGAGAGGTCTGATCCCTGAACATAAACCCGTTATGTCACCCTGACCTTTGCTCTCCCTTTTTTTCTCACCTGTTCGGTGCCCCCAAGGGCTCTAGCAGCAACGGAGCGAACAACAGAGCCGTCGTTGCTGTCAGAGGCGAACAGCAGGGCGAGCAGCGACAAGGAGAGGCACTCCAGAGAGGGGTGCGATAAACCTCACTCCCCTCTGTCCTCTCTCTCCTCATTGCTCTCACCTGCGCAGTGCCCCCCAGGGCTCTAGCAGCGACAGAGCGAACAACAGAGTCGTCATCGCTGTCAGAGGCGAACAGCACCGCCTGCAGCGACGAGGACAGGCGCTCCAGCGATGCCGGAGAGGCTGCCTTGCCTCCGTGCCTCACCACTCCGCGGATGGCCATCAGCATCGACTCCTTCACTGCACCATCTGCAGTCTGTGAGGGGAAGAGGGGAGGGGGGGCGGAAGGAGGCACAATACGCACGACAGGGATCACCCAGCCTTGCCTCCGTGCCTCACCACTCCTTGGATGGCCATCAGCATCGACTCCTTCACTGCACCGTCCGCAGTCTGTAAAAGGGGAAGAGGGAAGTGTGGATGTGAGGTCGGTCAGGAGGGATGCCATGCCAGTAAGGTGCTGATGTGGACAGAACAGAACGCTGGACAGAATGCTGACGTTGCACAGAGTACTGACGTGGAAGAGTGCTGACCTGGAGACAACACTGACCTGGATGGAGTTGAGCAGGTCGGAGATGAGAGCATCCACTCGCGGGTTGAGCGCTGTCAGCCGCCCCAACGCCTTGGCTGCCCGCGAGCGCACCGTGCTGGGGAGATGAGTGGGGGGATGGGGGGTGAGTCTAGACGAGCTTTAGGAAACGAGGGAGATTCATAATGGTTAGTAGGAGTGTTCCTGGCAGCAGATGAAAGCAGTGCGCAGCTGCAGCAGGAAAAAGGGCTTGACGTGGTGCTCGACTCGAGGCACCCCTGCTCCCACCTTTGCCTGCCTGCGCCCATACAGACTAGACTCAAATGGTACTTGGCACGCGGGGAGAGAACAGGGGGAGAGCAGCAGGCACTCACCGGTTGGAGTCTTGCAGGCAGCGGATGAAGGTGGTCTGCAGCTGCGGCAGGAAGGGCTTGACGTGGTGCTTGAAGCGCCCCTGTCTGTCCCTACCACTTTCGCCACCCCTGTCTCTTCCACACATACTCAGACTGCAGGTGGGAGGAAAGAGAGAGGCTCACCGGTTGGAGTCCTGAAGGCAGCGGATGAAGGTGGTCTGCAGCTGCGGCAGGAAGGGCTTGAGGGCGATGCCACCCTTGGAGATGAGGATGGCGAGGGTGGAGAGAATGGCCGCCTTGACCTGCCAGGGGAAGCGATCCCCCACTATGCGGATGAGGGGGCTGTGAGGGGGGGGACAGAGGGCGGGTGTCAGGGAGAAAAGGAGGAGGGAGGGAGGGGGAGAGGGGATAAGATGTGTTGAGAGGGGATGGCCGCCTTGACCTGCCAGGGGAAGCGATCCCCCACTATGCGGATGAGGGGGCTGTGAGGGGAAGGAGGGAGGGGGGAGCACCAAGCAGGCAGGGGGAGGGGGGAAGGGAGTGGGGATAAGAGGGAAGGAAGGGCTTGAGGGTGATGCCTCCCTTGGAGATGAGGATGGCGAGGGTGGAGAGAATGGCCGCCTTGATCTGCCAGGGGAAGCGATCCCCCACTATGCGGATGAGGGGGCTGAGAAGAGGGAGGGGGAGAGGGGGAGCACGAAGCAGGCAGGGGGAGTGGGATAGGAAGCAGGGATTAGAAGGAAGGAAGGGCTTGAGGGCGATGCCGCCCTTGGAGATGAGAATGGCGAGGGTGGAGAGAATGGCCGCCTTGACCTGCCAGGGGAAGCGATCCCCCACCCCACTATGCGGATGAGGGGGCTGGGAAAGGGGGGCTGGGAAAGGGGGGCTGGGAAAGGGGGGCTGGGAAAGGGGGGCAAGAGGGAGAACGGGAAAGGGAGCGGGGGAGGGAAACGGGGAAGGAGAGGGGATGAGGGGGGATGGGAGGGGATGGGCATGCAAGAGCTGTTACTCATTTTGTTCTTTTGAGAATTCTGAAAGAAAACATTTACTGGTCCACTCTCACCCAGTAAAGGGCCGCACAGCTGCCTCACCCGCACGTCTATCACCCACACCCATCCACACCAATTGTGGTACCCAACTACTGCATTCACCCAGTGATGGGCACCACAAACGGCAGCAGAGCCACCTCACTGGCCACGTCTATGAGATCTGTGCCTGCAGCCACTATCACTCACCCATCCACACCACCCATGCAAACCCACCCATCCACACCAATTGTGGTACCCAACTACTACACTCACCCAGTGATGGGCACCACAAATGGCCGCAGAGCTGCCTCGCTGGCAACATCGATCAATTCCGCCAGCCCGTCTGCTGCCGCCTCCCGCATCTCCGCTGACCCCAGCATGAGCGCCTGGAAGGGGGAGGGTGGAGGGTGGAGGGTGGAGGGGGAGGGGGAGGGGGAGGGGGAGGGGGAGGGGGAGGGGGAGGGGGAGGGCATGAGACAAGCAGTCACGTGCGTTTGCTGCTGTACCTGTGGCATCTCTGGGGTGGGAACGTTTTGAGGCATCTCTACATAACTGGAGCCTGGTGGCACGTCAGGTACATCTGAAGCAGGTATATCTAAACCCCACAACAAGACAGGCTGAGATGCTCACCTGCAGGTATATCTGGAGCACCGGCTGCAAGCCCTTGGGCAGGCAGAAACCAGCAACGAGCATGGGAAGGCCCTGTGGGGTGATGGGTGCGTAAGGAGGGAGAGAGCACCAAGCGGTTGGAGTCAATATTGAAAAAGAGATAAAAAAGAAAAAAAAAAGGAACAAGTATGGTAACACAATGAAACGAGAGAAAGAGACCTAGAGACCTTACGTATGCAAGAGTGGCAAGGCAACCCACCTTCCTCTTCCTCCTCTCCCTGTCCCTGGCAGTGGCAACAGCGTCTCGAACCACTTTGAGGTGCACTGGCAGGGACTCCTTGGGGATGGTGCTTGTGACGCTGCCCAGCGCCTCCCATGCCACCTGTGAAGGAATGGACAGGATGTGAGTTTGAGATGAAGGTAGAAACGAACGATTGTGATCAGAGATGGTAGCTGCTGCCCATCCAGATGCATACATGCACTCAAGCACAACACACACTCCTCATCATTGAAGAAGGGTTTTGAGACGTCTCAACTTTTGAGGCGCCTCAAAAGAAGTCACACACTCCTCATCATTGAAGTAGGGTAATGCACTCATCATTGAGACGTCTCAAAACCCTTCTTCAATCTCATACATGCACTCAAGCACAACACACACTCCTCATCCCAGCATACCTTCACACATGCTTCCTCGGGGTCTGCGAGCATGACGATGAGGTTGGTCATCAGCAACACACGTGCACACACCCCATCTCATCCCATGTCACATCATACCTTCACACAGGCCCCGTCTGGGTCTGCGAGCATGACAATGAGGATGGTCATCAGCAACACACGTGCACACACCCCATCTCATCCCATGTCACATCATACCTTCACATAGGCCCCGTCTGGGTCTGCGAGCATGACAATGAGGATGGTCATCAGCGACGGCAGCTCCTCCTCCACCTCCTCCCAACCCACACATGCATAGTTGGCAGCACTCATCACATCACACCACACATACCTTCACGCAGGCCTCGTCTGGGACGATCAGAATGGTCATCAGCGATGGCAGCTCCTCCTCCTCCCAGCCCGCACACACATGCACTACAGAGAATGCGTCACGCACTCATCCCATTGTACCTTCACACAGGCCTCATCCGGGTCTGCCAGCATGACGATGAGGATGGTCATCAGCGACGGTAGCTCCTCCTCCAGATCCACTCGCGTGATCTTGCAGAACGTTCCGAGAAGCTTCGCTGCCCCACGCCTCATGACCGCCTGGGAAGGATAGGGAGAGAAGAGGACAGGAGAGGAGAAGAGAAGGGAGGACAAGGTGAGGAGAAGAGGGGAAGGGAAAGGAGAGACGAGCAGAGAAGAGAGGCGAGATAGGAGCACAAGAGAGTGTGTGGGTGAGCTCACCTATAAGAAATTGCAGCTGTGTTTTGAGTTGATTCAAAACAAGAGAGCGTGTGGGTGAGCTCATTAAAAAAAAATTGCAGCCCCTCCGCACCCGCCCCGTCTCCCTCCCCACTCACCCCCATCCTGACCTTTACCACCCGCCCTTACCTCTTCCCAGAACGTACCGAGTTATCAGAGAGAGCGTGCGTGAGCTCGCCAATAAGAGAGTCCAGCCCCTCCTCGTCCACCCCCTTCACCACCGCCTCTGCTGATGCCACCGCCATGGAACGTAGGGGGGACTGTTGGGAAGAAGAGTAGTGGCATGGGAGGGACGAAGGGAAAAGGGGAACAAACGGAGGGGGCGGGAAATGGTGTGCGTGAGCTCGCCAATAAGAGGGTTCAGCCCCTCGTTTTCCACTCCCTTCACCACCGCCTCTGCTGACGCCACCGCCATGGAGCGCAGGGGGGACTGGGGTGGGGGGAAGAATGGGGGACGTGGGGAAAAGGGGAACAGAGGGGGGAGGAAGCAGTGTGAGCTTGCCTATTAGAGAGTTCAGCCCCTCCTCGTCCACTCCCTTCACCACCGCCTCTGCTGATGTCACCACCATAGAGCGCAGGGGGGACTGTAGGGAGAGTTGATGGGCAAGGGGAGAGAGAGTGTGGAAGCAGGTTGGGGGAAGAAGGTTCTGGAAGAAGAGGTGCCAAAGAGAGTTTTCGAGAATGCCTTACATGAAACCACTGCAAAAACACTCAAAATCGTTGACAGGTCCCAGGACTGCCATATTGGTATGACTTTTGAGAATTCTCAAAAGTCATACCGAGAGAGTTTTCGAGAGTGTCCTACATGGAACCACTGCAAAAACACTTAAAATTGTCGACAGATCCCGGGACTGCCACCACAGCAGCATACCCTTCTAGCCTTGCTCACTTCCCTCTAGCCCCCCTAACCCACTCACCTCCTCAATCTGCCCCATCTCGTTGAGCAGTGGAGGCAGCACGGTTGCCAGATGCACACACATGCCCGCCAATGGACACACATTTCTTCACATTCCCACACATGAACACTCGCACACACTCGCACTCACCTCCTCCATCTGCCCCATCTCATTGAGCAGCGGCGGCAGCACCGTGGCCAGATGCACACACATGCCCGCCCCTGCCACCTCTGCCAGCGCCCCCAGTGCATGCGCCTTGAACTCCCTGTGTGGGCGAGATCCGGGGTGGGTAAAGGGGAGAAAGTAAACCCAAACATTGAGTCCGCCAATTAGACCTACTGGTGAATTGGACACAAAAAGGAGCAAGTGGAAGGGCAGTGTACGTACGTGAGAGGCGGTTTGACGAGCTTGGGCAGGATGTGAGGTAGTACGACAGTGGTGCGCACACTGCAGAGCATTGGGGGGGAGGACGAGGAGGTGGAGAAGGGGGATGAGGTAGAGGGGAGAAACGGAATGACTTTCAGGCGGCGTCTCAGAAAGTTTGACGAGCTTGGGCAGGATGTGAGGCAGTACGACAGTGGTGCGCACACTGCAACACAAGGGGGAGATGGGGAGAGGGGTGAAAGGCAGAGGGGGAGAAATGGATTGAGACTTAAGGTGAAAAATTTTCAGGCTGCAATCTGTTGCTATTGAATCTGGAATATAGCGCAACCCACCTGAGTATCCACCTGAACCCATCCGACCTGAGAATCACCATTCCACCTGAAAATTGACCTGAACCCATCCCACTTGAAAATTCACCTGAACCCATCCCACCTGAGGATCTGTTTGAGCCCATCGAGCGCCGTGGCAGACGTGTGGGGATCCTCCAGAGAGTGCAGCAGCGCTGGCACGATCTCATCGATTGCTTGCATTCCCGCACTCTGCGCAGGCAGGGGAAGCAAACGCAAGGAGAGAAGAGCAGCAGATTAGCGTCGCACTTCTGCGATACGAGTTCACTTAGACAGTCGCATACGGTATGCCCACAAGAGAAGGGACTGTCCTGAGAGGCACCCACCTTGTAGTGCGTGCTGAAGGCCTGTGCTGCTGCCTCCCTTTGGGGCGCTTAAAAAATCGTTCCTATACCCGCAAGTCCTATGCACATGAGAGAACGAATTTCCATGTGAGTGAGGCACCCACCTTGTAGAGCGTGCTGAAGGCCTGTGCTGCTGCCTCCCGCACTTCAGCATCCCTGCTCAGCACGAGAGACAGGGAGGAACGAACGAACAGAGGAGCAGGATAAGCATGAGGAGCAGAGAGAGCACGATGAGCAGGGGTAGCAAAAGGAGCAGGAGGAGGGAAACAGGAGGTGTGACAGAGTTGCCGCATATTACAGAAGCGTGTCTGACACTCACTCATCGCAGAGCGCAGTCCGGATGGTGCCGATAAGGTCGTCCAGGTGGGATGTGAGGTGAGGTTCTGCGGCCTAGAACACACCATCTATTACAAAGGCACAGTGCTTCACTGGTTGGTTGGACTCACTCGTCGCAGAGCGCAGTGCGGATGGTGCCGATGAGGTCGTCCAGATGGGATGTGAGGTTCTGCCGCCCCGCTGCATTCATCACCTCGCCCAGCCCACAGCACACACCCTGCAGACATATCAAGACAGGAAGGGAATCCATGATCGCATTAGTGTTCATGATCACAGAATGTTTGTGATCAGACAGAACGTGACAGCGGTGTCTAATGGAACGGAGCGAATGACCTTGATTGATGTCATGGAGAGACGTGATGACGTGGAACGAAAATACAGTAGTCTCGTGTGCAACAGAGGCAGCACAGGGCAGGCTTACATGCATGCGCACGCACACACACGTACGCACCTGTCTGGTGGCGGGGTTGGGGTCCTTGAGGCCGGCAGAGAGGATGGGCACCACCGAGGGCAGCACGGATTCAACACTCACCCACCTGTCACTGGGGCGAATTGCGGGGTCCTGGTTTTGAAGAGTCGCACCTGTCTGGTGGCGGGGTTGGGGTCCTTCAGCCCAGCAGAGAGGATGGGCACCACCGAGGGCAGCACTCGCTCTCCCAGCTTGCGCACCAACTCGCCTATGGCCCTACTGGCCATCTGGGGACACAGGAGAGGAGTCACAGAGAAGAAGAGGAGGATGAGGGGTGGGTGGGATAACTTGGGGGTGCGGTGGTTGACAGATGTGGATAATGGTAGCAGTATACATATTACCTTAGCAAAAACACTGGAAAACATGACGTGATTACAAGTGATGCAATGTGAATACAGCCCCATCCCCACTTGGCGGCGCTCGAAGGAGGGCGAGCCGAGGGAGTCGATGAGGAGGCGCATGAGCGTGGGCATGATCTCCTTGAGCGTGCGCGGGGTGTTGGCCACAATGGTTTTCCACACGTGCACCGCGGACTGCAAAGAGTGAGTGGGGAACACAGAGGAGAGGGAATGCATGAGCGTGAATGAGAGCGCATGAGTGTGGCGTGGGCATGATCTCCTTGAGCGTGCGCGGGGTGTTGGCCACGATGGTCTTCCACACGTGCACGGCAGACTGCAAAGAGTGAGAGGGGGAACACGGAGGAGAGAATTATTTGAATCACACACAGAGGGAGGAAAGGCATGAGTGGGCATGCATGCAGGTAGGTGGGCGGGCAGGGTGTTGGATTTCAGAGCCAGCATGTATGCACCTCAACAGATCCCCAGTTTTGAGGCGCCTCAAAAACCGCGTGAACTGAGACGAGTTTTGAGGCGCCTCAAAACTCATGCATGCAGGTGGGTAGGTGGGCGGGCAGGGTGTTGGATTTCAGAGCCAGCATGTATGCGCCTCAACAGATCCATTGGTGCGACTTTTGAGAATTCTAAAAAATGAGTGGGCATGCATGCGGGTGGGTGGGCGGGCAGGGTGTAGGATTTCAGAGCCAGCATGTATGCACCTCAACAGATCCCCAGCCCAGGAGCTCCTCCCTCTTGTCATTTCAATTCCTCAATGTCAGAATGTCGGTGCCTCAAACACTCGATACCTAAACTTCCTCACCTGTCGCACAGACAGCGACACGTCCGATCGCACGATGTACACAGCAGCCAGCACCTCGTTGCGCCTATCCAGCCCCAACACGTCCAGAATCGCCCGTCCCTTTTTGGGATGCCTCAAATTCACACCACGCGCTCTACACACCAGGACTGTTGACCCCGACCGAGAGCTCCTTCCTTTTCACTTCAAATCAACATGTACGCGCCTCAACAGATGCTCTTTCAGCTTTAGGTTTCCTCACCTGTCGCACGGACAGAGACACGTCCGATCGAACGATGTACACGGCAGCCAGCACCTCGTTGCGCCTATCCAGCCCCAGCACGTCCAGAATCGCCCGTCCCTGCGCCTCCGTGCTGGCGCCCTCGTCGTCGCTGCCTCCCTCCAGTACGACCTTGCCTGATGTGCCTGCGACCTGATGGGGAGGGAAGGGGAGAGAAGGAGCGAGCAAGAAAAGTGGAATGAGAAGGGAGTTACAAAGAGTGGTACTGAGAATCGCCCTACCCTGCGCCTCCGTGCTCGCGCCCTCGTCGTCACTGCCTCCCTCCAACACCACCTTACCTTGCCTGATGTGCCTGCCACGTGTGATGGGGGGGAGGAGGAAGAGGGAGAAGCAGGGCAAGAAGGAGAGCTGTGAACGCTTAAATCGAGGTTGCCACCTTTTGACATGGCCACCTTAAAGAGCAGGTCGCCAGGAAGTTTTATGAAGCCCTTCACCCCTCCATTACAGTCACTTCAATAAACGCCACTTCAAGACAGACGTCGCCACAAGAAATACCCCGCTCCTCCTCCCCTCGTTACTGTCACCTTGAAGAGCAGGTCGCCCAGCGGTTCAATGGAGCTCTCCCGCCCTCCATTACAGTCATTTCAATGGTCCCCAAATAGAAACGTAAGCTACCCCTCGTTATAGGCACCCCACCTTGAAGAGCAGGTCGCCCAGCAGCTCCACGGAGCTCTGCCTCTCCATTATAGTCACCTGCAGCAGTATCTGAAGATAAACGCCCCCCGTTTCTTCCTCCCCTCGTTATAGTCACCTTGAAGAGCAGGTCGCCCAGCAGCTCCATGGAGCTCTGCCTGATCCGCCAGCTGTCGCTGAAGAGTCCCTCCTCCACTGCTGGCAGCAGCAGCGGCAGCGAGCTGGGGGTGGGGAAGGGGAGAGGCACGGGGAAAAGAAAAGAAAGGAAAGAGGGCAAGGTGAAAGGAACATATCAGCTGTCGCTGAACAGCCCCTCCTCCACTGCTGGCAGCAGCAGCGGCAGCGAGCTGGGGGGGGGGAAGGGGAGAGGCACGGGGAAAAGAAAAGAAAGGAAAGAGGGCAAGGTGAAAGGAACATATCAGCTGTCGCTGAACAGCCCCTCCTCCACTGCTGGCAGCAGCAAAGGCAGCGAGCTGGTTGGGGGGAAAGGGGAGATGGGAAAGGGAGAGAGTTTTGGAGGGAACGAGAGTAAGGTGGAGGCAACGTAAAGGTTGTCGCTGAAAAGCCCCTCCTCCACAGCCGGTAGCAGCAGCGGCAGCGAGCTGGTATGGGGGAAGGGGGGAAAGGAGGAGGGAGAGGAGAGAGGAACATATCAGCTGTCGCTGACACGGTGAAAGATGGCACGGTGAAAGGAAGAGAACAGGGAGAGATAGAACAAACAGAAAGAGAGTATGGAGGGAGAGAGAACACACCTGATGGCGTATTCCTGCACCAGCACATGCCCGGCTGCCAATGCTGCATCACGCACACTCTCGCTCTCATCCGCCAGCCCTGAGGGGGGATGTGGGGAGGGAGGGAGGGACGGAAACGCGAATCAGGATAAGTACTCTCGCTCTCACCCGCCAGCCCTGAGAGGGGATGTGGGGAGGGAGGGAGGACATAGAAAGGCAATCCAGACTAGCACTCTTATCCGGAGGCAACAACAAGAAAGGGAAAATGAGAGGCAGGTGGATTTGGGGCATCACATGATCACATCACGTACCATCGAGAATGGCAGGCAGCACTTGGGGGAGGTAGTTCTGGAAGGGAGCCCCGAAGGACAGCGGTAGGTACTGCAATGCCGGGCAGGCAGGCACGAGAGGAAAGCAAGGGAGGAGGATTGCTTTTCGGCACCTCGAAATTTGAGGCGCCTCAAAAGGGAGGGCTTTTGAGGCGCCTCAAAAGGGAGCCCCGAAGGACAGCGGTAGGTACTGCAAATGCCAGCCAGGCAGGCACGAGGGGAAAGCAAGGGAGGAGGATCGCTTTTCGGCACCTCGAAATAGCAGTGTTGGAAGGCACGGCCGAACCGAAGTGCATAAAAGGTTTGAGACGTCTCAAAAATCTACTTTCTACACGTGGCTTTTCGGCACCTCGGAATAGCAGTGTTGGAAGGCACGGCCGAAGTGCATAAAAGGTGACGAGAACAGGGAAGGAGGAGACTTTTGAGTCGACTCAAAAGTCACAAGGGAGGATTGCTTTTCGGCACCTCGCAATCGCAGTGTTGGAAGGCACGGCCGAACCGAAGTGCATAAAAGGTGACGAGAGCAGGGAAGGAGGAAAGACGAGGAAGAGAAGAGGAGGAAGAGAGGACAGGAAGAGGAGACATGCGAGGAACGGGTTGGATTGGATGTTGAGGAGGCATTTATGAGAGCCTGAGTGATACATGTACAGTGTGGCCGTCTCTGACGGTCGACACCTTGTGCGAGCACCCCACCAGCAGGTCTGGCAGCAGCAGCTCGAAGCGGAACCTTCAAGCATTGACTCCCATTGACCAGCGTTGACCAGCGTTGACTCGCGTTGACTCACCTTGAACAGTGTCAAATGGCCGTCTCTGACGGTCGACACCTTGTGCGAGCACCCCGCCAGCAGGTCTGGCAGCAGCACCTCGAACCGGTACCTTCAGGCATTGACCAGCGTTGACCAGCGTTGACTCACCTTGAACAGTGTCAAATGGCCGTCTCTGACGGTCGACACCTTGTGCGAGCACCCCACCAGCAGGTCTGGCAGCAGCAGCTCGAAGCGGAACCTTCAAGCATTGACTCCCATTGACCAGCGTTGACCAGCGTTGACTCGCGTTGACTCACCTTGAACAGTGTCAAATGGCCGTCTCTGACGGTCGACACCTTGTGCGAGCACCCCGCCAGCAGGTCTGGCAGCAGCACCTCGAACCGGTACCTTCAGGCATTGACCAGCGTTGACCAGCGTTGACTCACCTTGAACAGTGTCAAATGGCCGTCTCTGACGGTCGACACCTTGTGCGAGCACCCCGCCAGCAGGTCTGGCAGCAGAACCTCGAACCGGTGCCGGCCCTGCGCCCCTAGCACCTCGCTCAACCCCTGAGCCGCCCCCGACCTTTCCACACTCGATGCGTCCGACCTGCAGCACAAAGGTGCGGAAGTGGTGGGGGAGGCGGGGAAAGGGGGGTGGAGTTGGTTGGGGGATGGGTGGGGTTGGCATTGGCAGCACGAAGCGGTGCTGGCCCTGCGACCCCTGCACCTCGCTCAGTCAGCCCCTGGGCCGCCCCAGACCTCTCCTCCACACTCGATGCATCCGACCTGCAGCAGGCAGGATGGGGGGGTTTGGGAAGGAACGGAGGGGAATGGGGTTGGCAGCTTGGGACGGCAACAACGACACCTAGAATGACAAAGCCCGTAGCTGGTTTTTGAGAATTCTCAGAAACCAGCTAGGGACGGCAACAACGACACCCAGACTGAGAAAGCCCGTACCCGATGGTCTCTAGCATCCAGGGCACGAGGTCAGGAAACTCGTGTTCTCCCACGCCACAAGCTAACGACCCAAAGACACTTAGAGCGAGAAGGGCCGTACATATCCAATGGTGTCCAGCATCCAGGGCACGAGATCCGGGAACTCGTGCTCGCCCACGCCGCGCACCAGAGACCCAAACGCCTTGGCTGCCACGGTGCGCACGTCGAGGTGCGGGTCCAGCAGGACCTTCTTGAGCCCGGGGAGCAGCAGGTTGAGGTAGGGCAGCAGCAGCATACCAGCAGCAGCAGCATACCAGCAGCAGCATCTTACCAGCAGCAGCATCTTACCAGCAGCAGAAAGTTCGGCTAGTCGGTTCCCAAGCAGAAAACGCACTCTGAAACCAACACAGATATACCTAGGAGAGCAGCGTACCCGATGGTTTCCAGCATCCAGGGAACGAGGTCAGGGAACTCTCTCCCACGCCGCGCACCAGCGACCCAAACGCCTTGGCTGCCACGGTGCGCACGTCCGGGTGCGGGTCTAACAACACTTTCTTGAGCCCGGGGAGCAGCAGGTTGAGGTACGGCAGCAGCAGGAGCAGCAGAAGCAGCAAGATTGGCTTACCAGCAGCAGGAGAACCAGCTTACCTAAAGAGAAAGAAGGAAGGGCTGTACGTACCCGATGGTCTCGAGCATCCAGGGCACAAGGTCGGGAAACTCGTGCTCCCCGACACCGCGCACCAGCGACCCAAACGCCTTGGCTGCCACGGTGCGCACATCGGGATGCGGGTCCAGCAGGACCTTCTTGAGCCCGGGGAGCAGCAGGTTGAGGTACGGCAAGAGGGAGCTGTGGTCGGTAACTAGGGAGACGGTGTTGCCGACGATCTGAGCGGCGCGCTTCTTGATGTCGGAGGAGCGCTCTCTCAGCGCGCGGTGCACAATGGGGATCACGAGGGCCAGGGAGGCCGCGTCGATGGAGTTCACGAAGGTGGTCTGGTGGAATGGGAGGGGTGCGAAAACGGGAGAAAACAACATGTAAGGGGCTTGAGACGGCTCAAGAAGGGGACCTCTCTTGCAGAGGGGTAGCTTCTTGATGTCGGAGGAGCGCTCTCTCAGCGCGCGGTGCACAATGGGGATCACGAGGGCGCGTCGATGGAGTTCACGAAGGTGGTCTGGTGGAATGGGGGAAGAGGGGTTGTGGTGCTTGTTGGGGTTGACAATTCCGGCCAGCAGCGACGACACAAGGGAGGCCAGCACTGCAAGTGTGAGGCAGGTGCGGGAAAGAAAGCAGATACACAGATATAACCTGCACTGTAACTGACGTGGTACCTGGAGCAGGAGGTCGAGGCAGGCGCGAGTGTGCTTGTTGGGGTTGGCGATGCCGTCCAGCAGTGACGGCACGAGGGCGACCAGCAATGGTGCCTCCTCCCAAGGCACTTTAGTGAATTTCACAACTGATGCGCTACCTGGAATGGAAAGCAGTGTTACCTCGAACTGATGCCGTACCTGCAGCAGCAGGTCGAGGCAGGCGCGGGTGTGCTTGTTGGGGTTGGCAATGCCGTCCAGCAGCGACGGCACGAGGGCGGCAATCTCAGGGTTGCGGATCACACTCCCCACTTGCTGCAGCGACGTGTGCGCTGCTGCCTGCACCTTGGGGTGCGTGTCTGTGAGCACCTGATGGAGGAGAAGGGAATGCATGGAAGAAACACAGACGGCACACAGAGAGGAAGTGGTCAGCGATCTCAGGGTTGCGGATGACACTCCCCACCTGCTGCAGCGACGTGTGAGCTGCTGCCTGCACCTTGGGGTGCGTGTCCGTGAGCACCTGATGATAGAGGGGAAGGGGATGCATGTGGAACGGAAGGAACGGGCACACAGAGGGCATGAGGGCGGGCAGCGATCTCAGGGTTGCGGATGACACTCCCCACTTGCTGCAGGGACGTGTGCGCTGCTGCCTGCACCTTGGGGTGCGTGTCGGTCAATACCTGATGATAGAGGGGAAGGGAATGCATGGCAGTGAGCACCAATGGTCGATGTGCGTTACAACGGGAGTGGCAGTGAATGTATAACTGTGTACTGCAGGGTGTGTGCGCTGCTGCCAGCACCTTGGGGAATGTGTCTGTCCACGCGACCGCTGCCACACGGAAGGCCATTGCTGCTTTACACAGGCTCAGCTCGCCCTCACTCTCCACATCATTTTCCTCCCTTTGTTTTTGAGGCGCCTCAAAATAGTTTCCTCCCTTTGTCACCTTTGAGACTCTTGCAGAACTTGCACTCTCGCACACACCTTGCCTTAGTAACTTTTCAAAGATCTGCACTCTCGCACGCACGCACCTCACTGAGCTTGGGCACCACGAGAGGCAGGCAGTGCGAGAGCTGGCGGGGCGCACAGAAGGCCATGGCTCCCAGTAGCTGCACACTGCCCTGCTTGCTGCGCCACGCCTTCTCCTCCAGACCCTGGTCAACAAGGAAAGGAAGGGAAGAAGGAGGGAATAGTGGTGGCAAATCGGACCAGGGAAGGGCGGGGGAATATGGAATGAAGGCCACAGAAGGCCATTGCTCATAGGAGCTGGCAGATCAAGAATCTAATCAAGTTGAAAGTGTTAGATTATAGCATGCATATGGCTAGACCTCACAGTGTACACCCAAATCATGGGTGTACACATTGAAGAAGTCTCCCAACTTTTGTTTGGGTTCCCACAACCCACGCGGCCATTATTGTTGGGGAGCCAACATTGGTGGCCAAACCCTCCAATGTTTTGGCTCCTCCAATAATTGGCTCAACCTCAATTATTGGACTGGACCCCCACCACATTGGTCAACCAATAATGGTGGGGGGTAGCCCTAACTTTGGTCACTCACCTCATGCACTATTTGTACTGCTCTTCTTTCTCAATATACTAACTCTTGAGTTCAACTCTCATCCCAACTGTGGGATTCTCACAGAAAGTGGGGATGCATGCGAGTATATGATTCTTTAGTCAACTTCATTATTTCTTACCTTGAGCAGCGCTGGGAGAATGAGCTTGACCCCAGGGGCGCTGAGCTTCCCCATGATGCAGCGAGACGCATGCACCGTGGCCTCCCTCACTGGCGTGGCATAGTTGGTGTGAGTGAGAGTAGCTGATTCAATGGTTGACTTATGGCTCTCACCTTGAGCAGCGCGGGCAGGATGAGCTTCACGCCAGGCGCGCTGAGTTGCCCCATGATGCAGCGAGATGCATGCACCAGGGCCTCCCGCACTGGCGTGGCTGTGTCTGAGCAGATGATATCAAGTGGACTAGATAAACCCTCACCTTGAGCAGCGCGGGCAGGATGAGCTTCACCCCAGGGGCACTGAGCTGACCCATGATGCAGCGAGACGCATGCACCGTGGCCTCCCGCACTGGCGTGGCATCGTTGGTGGTGTGAGTGAGTAGCTGATTTACAGTTGACTTGACTCAAACATCTCTCACCTTGAGCAGCGCTGGCAGGATGAGCTTGACGCCAGGCGCACTGAGCTGGCCCATGATGCAGCGAGACGCATGAACCGTGGCCTCCCGCACTGGTGTGGCTGTGTCAGAGTAGCACACCAGCAGGTACGGCAGAATGTGGATCACGTAGCTGGTGGGGGGAGGAAGGAAGGGGGGAGGGGAAGGGGAGGGGGGAAAGGGGGCGGGGGTGTTGTGAGACGATGAGAGGCTGTGTCAGAGTAGCACACCAGCAGGTACGGCAGGATGTGGATCACGTAGCTGGCGGTGGGAGAGGAGGTGGGGGAGGGAAACGGTTAGTGGGGGTGGGTGGAACAATGAGCAGCTGTGTCAGAGTAGCACACCAGCAGGTACGGCAGAATGTGGATCACGTAGCTGGCAATAGCAGACAGACGAGGGGAGACGGACGAGGGAGGGAAAAAGGGAAGAGAAAGAGGTGTGGCTGTGTCAGAGTAGCACACCAGCAGGTACGGCAGGATGTGGATCACGTAGCTGTCCGTGGGGTTGGGGTGAGGGGGGAAATGGGAGGGGGAGGGTCGATGAGAGGCTGTGACTGAATAGCACACCAGCAGGTACAGGAGAGTCAGATAACAACCAAATTTCATGCACAGATGATGATAATGGAGTTGAGAGAGGAAATGAAAGGTCAGGGGGGGGGGGCATAGGGCAACGAAAAGACGAATCGCGGTACAAAGGGGTGACTTACGGTTCAAAGAGGCGTCCAAGCTTCTCGGAAAGGCATTCGAAGCCAAAGAGTGCTCCTTCTCTTGCCTTCGGGGATGACCTAGTTGGGAATGAGAGTAGGAATAGCAGCGAGAGACAAAGAGAAGTTGGACACCAAAATTGAGACAAAGACTGCTCTGAGACGTCTCAAAACACCTTCGGGGATGACCTAGTTGGGGATGAGATGAGAGTAGGAATAACAAAAAAAGACAAAGAGAATTTGGACACCAAAATTGAGACAAAGACTTGATTGAGAGCCAGGAACTGGCTCTCCGCAGTATTTGAGAGCCAGCCCAACAGCCAACACTTGAAGCCTGCAAATCAGACGTACAGGAAACTCTCCGTAAGCAAATCCTTCAGCCAACCTCCTCCCTCACATCAGTAACATTACTCCGCCCCGCTCTAACCACCCCACTCACTTGTCCTCCACGCCCTTGATCAGTGCCTGCAGCACACCATAATCCCGAATGCTCCTCAGCCCCAGTCCCTTCACCACCCCAGCCAGCAAGCCACATTGCTGCACTCCCTTGGGACCTGACTGTGGACTTTTCCTACCTTCTTCACACCATCCCCCCCACTCACTTGTCCTCCACGCCCTTAATCAGCGCCTGCAGCACACCATAATCCCGAATGCTCCTCAGCCCAAGCCCCTTCACCACCCCTGCCACCCACCTGACTGCCACTCCCCTGACTGTACACTTTTCCTACCTTCTTCACACCATCCCCCCCACTCACTTGTCCTCCACGCCCTTGATCAGTGCCTGCAGCACGCCATAATCTCTGATGCTCCTCAGCCCCAGTCCCTTCACCACCCCAGCCAACAAGCCACATTGCTGCACTCCCTTGGGACCTGACTGTGGACTTTTCTTACCTTCCCTACACACCATCCCTCCCACTCACTTGTCCTCCACGCCCTTGATCAGCGCCTGCAGCACACCATAATCCCGAATGCTCCTCAGCCCCAGCCCCTTCACCACCCCAGCCAACCCAAACGCCGCGCCTCTCCTCTCGGCAAAGCGGTCGCTCGTCAGCAGCACCTTGAGCTGCTGGGCTATGAGCGCCTGGGCGCCACCCTCCTGTGAAAACGAGAAACGAAAAAAAAAAACAAGGAAAGGGATGGAGGGATAAGCCAAATTCAGCTTAGCACCACACCTCTCCTCTCGGCAAAGCGGCTTCCCATCAGCAGCACCTTGAGCTGCTGGGCTATGAACGCCTGGGCGCCGCCCTCCTGTATGCAAAGAGAAGATGGGAGGAGAAAGTGAGGAAAGGGAGAGAAGATTAAGCCACCTTCAGCCCGAGCGCCTTTCCTCTCGGCAAAGCGGTCGCTCGCAGCACCTTCAGGTGCTGGGCTATGAGCGCCTGGGCTCCCGCCCTCCTGAAGGGAGAAGGGGTGAAGAGTGAAAAGATAGGGGGACAGGTGACGGACGGGGTAGGAAAGAATCATCGAGCTGTCAGTCAGGTGAAAGGGAGACTGTGAGGCCGCGTGTGGCATGTCTACGACAAGGAAACGCACCTTGAGAGAGATGGCGGGCATGAGGGGCGGCAGGCAGTCGGAGACGGCCCTCTGCACAGCCCCTGGCTCTGAGACAGGCTCTGAGGTGAGGCCTCTAACACGCACACAGGCAGACGCACCTTGAGAGAGATGGCGGGCATGAGAAGCGGCAGGCAGTCGGAGACGGCCCTCTGCACAGCCCCTGGCTCTGAGACAGGCTCTGAGGTGAGGCCTCTAACATGCACACAGGCAGACGCACCTTGAGAGAGATGGTGGGCATGAGAAGCGGCAGGCAGTCGGAGACGGCCCTCTGCACAGCCCCTGGCTCTGAGACAGGCTCTGAGGTGAGGCCTCTAACATGCACACAGGCAGACGCACCTTGAGAGAGATGGCGGGCATGAGAAGCGGCAGGCAGTCGGAGACGGCCCTCTGCACAGCCCCTGGCTCTGAGACAGGCTCTGAGGTGAGGCCTCTAACATGCACACAGGCAGACGCACCTTGAGAGAGATGGCGGGCATGAGGGGCGGCAGGCAGTCGGAGACGGCTCTCTGCACAGCCTCTGAGGGCGTGTTGAGCACCTCCAACAGCCGTGCGAGAATGAGTGCCACCTTGGGGTCTTCCTGCATGTCCGCACAGGGGGTGGGGGGTAAGAAACAGCAGGGGTTAGATCGAGGGGTAGTAGGCAGTCGGAGACAGCTCTCTGCGCGGCCTCTGAGGGCGTGGTGAGCACCTCTAGAAGCCGGGCCAGGATGAGCGCCACCTTGGGGTCTTCCTGCACAGGGAAGAGTTATGGTTGGAAAACAGTTTTAGCCGAAGTGAGTTAAGCTGAACGGAGCACTGCAGGCGGTGTGGTGTTGCTGCGGATGGGAGAGGATTCCGAGAAACGTCAAAACGCATGCCAAACGGCATTCCTCCAAGAGGCGTCTGACAGAGAAACAGGTTAACGAGACAAACTGCGCGCAGGTACATTTGAGCCGTACCGGGGCAAGATGCTTTGCAAGGGCACCGAGGAAGACCACCACGCCCTCTCGCACGAGATCATAGCTGTGCTCGTTGTCCGCCTGCTCCACAATGCAATGCAGGGGCGCAAAGGGGAGAAGGAAGGGGAAAGGAGGTACGACTTTTGAGTCAACTCAAGGGCACCGAGGAAGACCACCACGCCCTCTCGCACGAGATCATAGCTGTGCTCGTTGTCCGCCTGCTCCACAATGCAATGCAGGGGCGCAAAGGGGAGAAGGAAGGGGAAAGGAGGTACGACTTTTGAGTCAACTCAAGGGCACCGAGGAAGACCACCACGCCCTCTCGCACGAGATCATAGCTGTGCTCGTTGTCCGCCTGCTCTCCAAGAGTGGAGGGTGTAGGGGAGAGTGGAGGGGGGGAGAGGGGTCTTGAGATCATAGCTGTGCTCGTTGTCTGCCTGCTCTCCAAGACAGAGAGAGGAGGGAGAGGAGAGAGGGGGGCGCAGGTGGGTGGAGAACAGAGGGAGGGAAAGGGGAAGAAGGGGGAAAGGACAGACCAGAGAGTAGATGTTGGGAACAGTAGAGCGCCAGACATTCTTCCCATGCCACACCTTCTTGTCACCATGCATACAAGCACACCTTTCGGTCGAGGTAGTTCTCAAAGATGGGCAGCAGCAGCAGCCCCACGTTCTCCTTGCCTTTGATTTCCTGCTCATAGCTCACTCACTACTACAATCCCCAACTGCTACAATCCCCTCACACTGCACCTTCTTGTCACCACGCACACACACAAGCATACCTTTCTCTCGAGGTAGTTCTCAAAGATGGGCAGCAGCAGCCCCACGTTCTCCTTGCCATGCCGGTTGATGATTGCCGAACCTGCCTCCACCATGCGCCTCCGAACCTCCTCGTTAGGATCGGCCTGTTCGAGAAAGAATCAGGGCGGATGAGAACGTTATATATAAGGGCTCAATTGACTAAGCTCACAATTTACAGCAAAACAAATCAGCACTCAGCCCAGAAGTTAGCAGAACCAAAGAAGAAACTTAGGAGCATGGGAAGTAAAATGTTCTGCTAACTTCTGGGGAGCATGGGAAGTAAAATGTTCTGCTAACTTCTGGGGAGCATGGGAAGAGAAGTCACCAGAGCCTTGGAGATGAGGAACGTGGCGACAAGTGGCAGCTCCTTAGTGGTCAGCACGTCAGCAGCAGCTCGCATCGCCAGAGCCATGCCCTCCCTGCTGTGCCACGTGGCATCATCTTGAGGCCGCCACATGGCAGACTGAGGTGGCGCATCCCGCACATACAGCGAGAACAGGCTCGTCAAACTGGTCTGGATCGTGCCTCGGTACTCATCCATAGCTGCCGCCATAGCCTCGGCAGCCGCCAGCCGAACCTCCTGGCTCGGGTTCCCGAGGCTGACAATCAGGTTCGGCGCGTACTCCGGGCCTAGCTGGTGCCCGTACATGTCCCAGACCATCTCGGCAGCCTCGGCGTTTTCAGGTTCAGGGTCGTATTGAGCCATCCAGATGGCACAGGCCACATATGGGTCTTGGGGGGCCTTGCCTGCTGCCAGGGTTGGAATGAACTTGACTGCTTCCAGACACGCCTCCCTCACATGTGCCTGCTCTGCAAACAGACCTTCTAGTGCCTGGCGGAGGGAGGGGAGGGGAGCAGAGGGGGAGGCGGTGTGCGTGAGCAAGAGTAGATTCTCATTGGAGGCGGAGTGGGATGAATTTGCCTGACTTCAGACACGCCTCCCTCCCATGTGCCTGCCCTGCAAACAGACCCTCTCGCACAGCACTGGCTGCACTCGCATCACAGAATCACAACACCCCCAAGAACCGCAACTCATCCCTCAAATTTCGTCCAACTTCAGGCCTCTGCACAGCTCCCTAGGATCGGCTGCACACGTGAGTGGTAGATGCGCACGCGGCCCAACACGTGGTAGAGCACCGAGATCACGGAACAGACTGACACACCAGAACCGCACAATACCCCAACCAACCACAACTCACCCCTCCAATCTCGTCCGACTTGAGGCCTCTGCACAACTCGCGCAGAATCGGCTGCACGCGTGAGTGGTAGATGCGCACGCGGCCCAACACGTGGTAGAGCACTGAGATCATGGCGAGGCGCGGCAGAGCGATGAAGGGCGAGGTGTGCAGCTGCAGGATCGAAATAATGGAGTCGTGCAAACGGGTCTTCTTGTTCGCCCGAAGCACTCGCTCGAAGATCTGAGGAGAGGAGGGATGGAGGGGACATAAAAGAGTGGTGAGACGTCTGGGCTATGAGCATGTGATGGAGGATGAGGTGTGCAGCTGGAGGATGGAGATAATGGAGTCGTGCAGGCGGGTCTTCTTGTTCGCCCGAAGCACTCTCTCGAATATCTGAGGGGAGGAGCAGGGGACAGAGAGGGAGGGAGGGAACAATTAACAACAATGAGGCGCGGCAGACATATGAAGGGGGAGGTGTGCAGATTGGTCTTCTTGTTCGCTCTCAGCACTCGCTCAAAGGTCTGACATGGGAGGAAACATAAAACAATCATGAGGCGTGGCAGAGAGATGACGGGCCGGGCGAGATGTGCCGCAAGAACCCCAACTCATTAATGAAGCAGACGGACACCGTCACTCACTTGCCATCAGATAGTTAGACAGACAACGCCCCACTCACTGGGAATACAGCACCAAACGTGGCAGCAGGCAGCGACCCTCCCTCCTTGCACGCCGCCCACACAGCCCTCACCACCCTGTCCACCACACTCTCCTCCTTCTTCCTCCTCCTCTTCCCCTCCCTTTCCTCCTCCTCGCCCTCCTCCGCGCTCTCCTCCTTAAGCTGCTCCGCCAGGCTCTCCCCTGCGAGGGAGACAGAGCAGAGGGCGGAGGCGACGTCCCAGGAGAAGGGCTGCAGCGCGGGGGAGAGGCAGCGCATCACCAGCGCCAGCGCGTCAAAGGCTTGCGAGGGGATGAGTGGCGAGCGCAGCAGCGGCAGTATGGCCGCCACCTGGGGAATTGGGGGCGATGGGTGGAGGGGGGAAGGGAGGGAGGAAGGAGGAAGGGAAAGATGATGGGGTTTTGAGTTGGCTCATCTTCCTCTGCACTCGCTCTCCTCCTTAAGCTGCTCCGCCAGGCTCTCCCCTGCGAGGGAGACAGAGCAGAGGGCGGAGGCGACGTCCCAGGAGAAGGGCTGCAGCGCGGGGGAGAGGCAGCGCATCACCAGCGCCAGCGCGTCAAAGGCTTGCGAGGGGATGAGTGGCGAGCGCAGCAGCGGCAGTATGGCCGCCACCTGGGGAATTGGGGGCGATGGGTGGAGGGGGGAAGGGAGGGAGGAAGGAGGAAGGGAAAGATGATGGGGTTTTGAGTTGGCTCATCTTCCTCTGCACTCGCTCTCCTCCTTAAGCTGCTCCGCCAGGCTCTCCCCTGCGAGGGAGACAGAGCAGAGGGCGGAGGCGACGTCCCAGGAGAAGGGCTGCAGCGCGGGGGAGGGGCAGCACATCACCAGCGCCAGCGCGTCAAAGGCTTGCGAGGGGATGAGTGGCGAGCGCAGCAGCAGCAGTATGGCCGCCACCTGGGGGAACGGGAAGAAGAGAGGGAGGAGAAGGGAACAGAGGGAAAGAAGATGGCAGGAATGGGGAATACAGATGGTTTGTTCGAGAATTGGGCCATTGATGAGACAAAATATCATCGTGTGCTGCAGCAATCAAATGAAACAAATCAGAGGGCACAGTCAGTAGTCAGAATTGAACAGCGTGATGGAAAGATTGAGGAGCGCTCACGAGCTGAGGCAACTCGTTGTGTGAGAAGGCCGGGTTGGCAGCAGCAGCAGCACCAAGCGTCCTTTTGAGTTGACTCAAAAGTCAGAGAGCACAGTTGCACAGCACTATCGTTGCATGGCAACACAGGATGCAAGAGATGTGAGGATTGAGGAGCACTCACAAGCTGAGGCAGCTGGTCGTGTGAGAAGGCCGGGTTGGCAGCAGCAGCAGCACCCAGAGCCCGCACCAGCACCCCTGTGTGCCTCTGAATCCCCCTCACTCTCTCCCTCACTCCGGCCTCCTCCAGCAGCAGAGCCTCCCTCGCCTCCTCCTTGGCTGTCTTCCCCTTCTCCCCCTCGCCTGCCGCAGCTTTCTTTGCCCCGGGCTTCCCAGTGTCCTTCTTGCCTGCTCCTCTCCCAGCTGCCCCCTTGGCTCCAGCGGCCCCAGCTGCTCCCCGTGCTGGTGTGGCCTGTATATATAAACAGTGGAACAGTGGGTGGAAAAGACGCAAGGGAAGAGTATAGAAATTTCTTTATTTGCTTCCACGCGTCCTTCTTGCCTGCTCCTCTCCCAGCTGCCCCCTTGGCTCCAGCGGCCCCAGCTGCTCCCCGTGCTGGTGTGGCCTGCATATAGAGGGTGGGTGGAAGAGAGGCAAGGGGATGGTACAGGAATTGCTTTCTTTGCCCCGGGCTTCCCCGCCTCCTCTCCCAGCGCCCCCATAGCCCCACTAGCTCCGCGTAGGGCTTGCTTGAAGCTTCCAAGAAAAGTTGCTGCCTTCTATGTGCAAATATTGCGCATGTGCCCAGCTAGTAATGGATGGCGGCGGTAACACGAAACGAATTGATGACGTGGAGTACGAAGTGATGACGTGGAGCACGAAGTGATGACGTGGAGCACGAAGTGATGACGTGGAGCACGAAGTGATGACGTGCAGCACGAAGTGTGGCGTGATGATGTGGTTGTCAAGGCAGCACCATGGTTTTGGGTGGCGGAAGGCGGGGAAGACCGATCAATCAAAGTTCATTTCTTTCATGATGGGGTTAGGCTTTGAACTTTACAACAGAGCACCAATCGCAGAAGCGGGTTTTGTCTCAGTAGCAATACCGTCGCCTTGATTGCACATGAACAACGGACTGATGGGGTTAGATATTTGGACTTGACAAAAGCGTCCCACTCACAGCAGCAGTTTTCTTCACAGCAGCAGCAGGGGTGGGTTTGCTCGGCACGGCTCCTCCTCCAATAATCGTCCAGCTCCGCACAGACTCAAAAGTCGGATCAGCACCAAACAACTTTTGAGGCGCCTCAAAAGTCGGCTCCTCCTCCTCCTATCATCGTCCAGCTCCGCACAGACTCAAAAGTCGGATCAGCACCAAACAATGCTCAGCTTGCCCCTTGCCTGCCTGCCTCACGGCCCTTACGTTATCAGAATCACTCTGCAAGCAACTCACAGCAGCACTTTTCTTTGCAGCAGCAGCAGGGGCGGGTTTGCTGGGCGGCTCCTCCTCCTCGTCATCATCATCCAGCTCTGCACCGTACAGCTTCAGCTTGCCCCTCGCCTGCCTCGCGTTCTTGTCCCTCACCATGACTTCCCTCACGCGTCTCAACAGTCATATCAGCACCAAACAGCCTTCAGCTTGCCCCTTGGGGGTTGCCTTGGCTACCTTATGATCCTTGGCGTTTTCAGAAACATCCTGCAAGCAACTCACAGTGGTGGTTTTTTTCGCAGCAGCAGCAGGCGCGGGTTTCTCCTCCTCCTCGTCATCGTCGTCCAGCTCTGCACCGTACAGCTTCAGCTTGCCCCTCGCCTGCCTCACGTTCTTGTCCCTCACCACCGCCGCTACGTACACTCCGTCCTCTGCTGATAGCATGCCCTCAGGTGTGTTAAATATCTGGAGGAAGGGAGGGAGGAACAAAGGAGACAAACATACGACGTCAGGGTCAGGGCAGGGCAGGAGGGAGATAGAGGCAGGGTATGCAACAGGTGTACCTCACGTTCTTATCCCTCACTCAACCACATCACATACACTCTGCCCGTCTGATGTGCAGAATATTTCGGGCAGGGGGGTAGGGAAGGACGATGAGAAGCAGTAGCAAGATACAGTCGTGTACATCGTTCTGTTGTTATCATGCGTTTACTTACGTCATCCTGATTCTACTGTGTGTCCCTCCCCGCCAGGCCATGCCATGCCATGCCATGCCGTGGCATGCGTACCTTAATCTCCGACTCTGTGAGAGCGTCATGCTCCTTCCGCTGTCCCACTGCCTCCAGCTCCTGCCATGACATGCATGTCGCACAGGGAGAGTCATGGTTGATTAGCAGCAGTGAGAACTTTTGAGTCGACTCAAAAGTCAGCTCAGCTCCTGCCATGACATGCATGTCGCACAGGGAGAGACATGGTTGATTAGCAGCAGTGAGAAGCATAGGTGGGTGACTTGCTGGCAGGGAGGCAATGCACAGTTGCCAGATGAACAGGCATGAGCTGTTGCGTTGATCATAGAAGGTACGGCATGCTTTTCAACAGAGAGATTGACGCCGATAAAAACAGCTCAAAAAGAGTAACTGTGAGAGAATGCAGCCTTTCAAGTGACTGACAGGTGTCGTCCTGCCGTACTCTTCACTCACGAATGTGCTGCCTGCTTTCCCCGCAATGCCACCATTGAGCACATTCACACTGCCACTCACAGCATGTTACGTACTCATCCATCCATACGTGTTTTGAGGCGCCTCAAAAGCCGTACTCTTCACTCACGAACGTACTGCCTGCTTTCTCCGCAATGCCACCGTTTACACTACACACTGCCACTCACAGCATGTTACGTACTCATCCATGCGTGCCATAGTGTAGTGGCATACCGTGTCTAGAGGCTGGAAAAACTCTGCGGGAATGAGGCGCATGGCGGATTGGATGGCTGAGATGGCAGCATCTGACTGAGCTGGACGGCTGGATGCGAGACCCGCTGGTCCAGTCAGAATCTGGGGAGAGTTCACAGGAGCACCATAAGCAGCAGCAAGGAGAGGGGGAAGATTGAGAGGTCACAATGTAATTGAATGGCCATTGAGACTTGGAAAAGGCAGATTGAAAAGGGGAATGGATGGCGATTGAGGCGTGTATGCATATAGTAACAGAGTCACTCAGCCAGTGCTTGGATGCATACCTTAGCCACAACAACAGGCTCCGCGGCTAGAGTGGCAGACACCTCATATACCCGACGCTGCCATGCCCTTATGAGCTCCTGGGGGGGTTGGGTTGGTGTATCGTATGGAGAAAGAAGCAAAAACTCGAAAGTTATCCATATAGAGCTCTAAGATGGTCTCGTATGAACAAGAGCCCTGAGATGGTCTCGTATGAACAAGAGCCCTAAGATGAGACCAAGAACTTCAACTCTAACATACAGAGTTCTCAACCCTGAAGGACCAATGATGGATTCCCACCCCAGATATAGTAAACCCAAGTGAGCGCATTCAACCGCACTGAATCCCCTCACGTGCTCACCTGCCAAACCACGTCTCTCCTCTTTCCACCAGCAACGAGCCCATGGTGTGCCAGCAGCATCACCCGTGCTGCCACGGCCCCTGTGCCTGCCACCACTGGCTAGGCATGCAAAACCACACTCAATTTCTCTAAACTGCACTGAACCGCACTGTAATGCTCACCTGCCACACGACATCTCTCTTCTTCCCCCCAGCAACGAGCCTATGGTGAGCCAGCAGCATCACACGTGCTGCCACGCCCACCCTCTCCGCCACGGCCCCTGTGCCTGCCACCACCAGCAGCGCCTGCCCCAGCAGCTGTGGGGGAGGAAGGCGGTCTGCGGCTGACTCTGGCGATGCTGCTGCCTCAGGGGAATCACTGGAGGGGAGACAGATCAGGGCAAGAGCAAAGAGAGAGCTTTATAGGTGAAAGGAGGGGCTGGGGTCAATGACGGATGCTGCTGACGAAAGTAGTGCTGAGAATACTCAAGGGCAGCATACACCCGGTGGTGCTGATGTCAGAAGCTGTCCTCCAGGGCAGGCAGTGAGAGGGAGAGAGCATCTGGTAAGGAATCCACTTTTGATATGGCGCTAAGAATGGAATGGAATGAAATGAGGCGAGGAGGGGATGAGACACAAAGACAAGCAGACAGAGCCCAACACCCGGTGCCGATGGCAGCAGCTGCTGCGAGGTCCTCCAGAGGGTGCAGGGAGAGAGAGGCAGCGCCCGCCCAGCATTGTTTCGACTGGCGAGGCGCCCCAAGAAAGGACTCAGATGAAGGGAATCAAATGACTGGGTTTGCCACAACACTCACCCCATACTGATTTTTGAGACGTCTCAAAAATAACCTCATTACACGTGGAATCAGATGAAGGGAATCAAACGACCGGGTTTGCCACAACGCTCACCCCATACTGATGGCCACAGCAGCTGCGAGGTCCTCCAGAGGAGGCAGGGAGAGGGAGAGGGCGTCCAAGAGAGAGTAGGAAAGGAGGGGCGCCTCGACTCCGGAATGGAATAAGAGGGGATCGCAAGGCAACCGTCACTCACCCGGTGCTGATGGCCGCGGCTGCTGCGAGGTCCTCCAGAGGTGGAAGGGAGAGGGAGAGGGCGTCCAAGAGGGAGTCGGAGAGGAGGGGAGAGATGGCGTGGAAGCGAGCAACCATGGCGTGTGCTGCCTTGCGCACTGATGATAAGGGGTGCCACAGCAGGTGCACCGCCAACTGTGTAGAGCAAGGGGGGGAAGGGGGGGAGGGTATAGTTGTGTACGAGGGTGCCATAGCAGATGCACTGCCAGCTGAAAGGAAGGGGAACACGAAGACAAGGGTAACTGCACAGAGGACGGGATGGAATGGCTATCGTCCAAGAAATAAGGGGAAAACAAAACGGACTTACAATTGAGGGACGAGCACAGTAGATGGAGAAGAGTTGCCAAGAAGAAGAAGCAGCTTAGAGGTGAGAGCAACAAGTGAAGCTCTGGGCGAGACTTACCCTGCAGAGTTCATTCGTGCTGACAGCAGCAGCATGGCCTGTGCTGACACTGCAGGCGAGGGAGAGAGAGAAGAGGGCGGGGGTTGGGAGGAGAGAGAAAAGGGAAACGAGGACCAGAGAACAATTTAGGCCTGAACCAGATGCAGCATGAGGTAACTTGAATCCACAACACATCTACCATTGAAAGCATGTAATCAGTTACAGCTTGCACTAGATACAGCCTGATTCAGGTTACCCAAACCCATACCTGGCGGGATGGTGCAGCAGCACCACCTCCACCACTTACAACCTGCACCAGATACATCCTACTCTACACTAGGTCAGTCAAGCCCATACCTGGCGGAATGGTGCAGCAGCACCACCTCCACCAGTTCAAGCAGTGCAAGCAGGTCCTCCTCTGCTGTGACCTTGGGCACCTGGTGGTGTTGCAGTACCAGAAGAAATCAGGGGTGGGGGGGACGGCACGTGACAAAAGAAGTGTTACAGTACCAGAAAAAATCAGGGGTGGGACAGCAGAGGAGAGTGCTTGAAGGAGGGATGGCAAAGGAAAGTAGACCCGTATGGTAAGGAGGATCTGCTACGCAGGTGGGTGGGTACCAGCAGAATGGACAGGAAACGCAGGATCTGTGAGCGACGCAGTGAGCAGAGGGAATGGAAATGGGCAAGCCGATGAAATGGCGGAAAGGGCAGAACGGGCAAGAGAGAGAGCAGAACGTACAATGGAGGTGGAGAGGAAGGGTGGGTCACCCTGCAGCACTAGCTGCCACACCTTCTCCTTGGTTAGCTTCTCCTCTGTTGGTGCACACACATTCACATGCACGCATGCATGCACACACACAACACACAAAGACACACACACAAACACACACACACACACACACACACACACACAAACACAACACACACACACACACACGCGCGCGCATGCGCACGCACACACACACACACCAAGTGACGTTGACACAGAGAGTGGATACAATGAGGGCAAGGCAAACGAGCAGACAGGAGAGAAGAAACCAGAACCGACAGATTCTGCCGACCCACATGCACAGGGTAACCAGTCAAGCACAGCAACAGTGGCTGGTGCAGCTAGAAGCAACAGCAGAAGCACCCTTCCAGCTGGATGGTCGGTAAGCAAAGGTAGAGGATTCAGGGTTTATGGCTTGGGATAGTGAGATACCAGATGGGATGTTTGACAGACTCAGATGCCGTACCTGATCCCAGGTCGAGGGCAGCAATGGAGGCAGCGAGCAGCAGCGCATACACACCGTCCAGCCGGATGGTGGGCTTAAGAGGTACATGGTGATGCATGCAATTTCAAACAAAATGCCGGACCGGATGGACCACCACCCAATTTAACTGTCCTACCTGATCCCAGGTCGAGGGCAGCAATGGAGGCCGCAAGCAGCAGCGCATAGACCCCGTCCAGCCGCATGGTGGGCTTAGCCACTCCACTCTTCACCAGTGCCACTAGCGCGTCCACACATGGCACGAGCTGAGGAAAGGGGGCGAGGAGGGGGGGTGATTTGAGTCTACTCAAAACTCGCATGGCATCAGCATGCTCCTAACATCTCAGTATACTCCTAACATCTCACTCTCTTCCCTCCTCCCCTCTTTCCCCTCTTTTTCCACCTTTTTCTCTCACCTTTTCTCGCACGTGTGGGTTGCGGAAGGCCAGGCGCAGACACCTCAGCGTGCACCGCCTGAGCGTCTCCTTCTCCTTCGCCAGCCTGGCAGTGACGAAAGCTGACGTGGCAGCAGGCGCCTGCCTTGCTGTCCGTGCAAGCCACTCGCCCAGAGCCGAGAGGATCGATGCAAGCACCTCCTCATTGGCTGGAATATGCCAGGGTGGGAATGGGGGAGGGGGAAGAAGGGGAAGGGGGAGGCGAAATAGGAGGGGGGGAGGGGTCAGGGAAGATGGGGGATGAGCAGTGCTGCAGAAGAGGACGTGCAAGGGAAGGAGAGAGAGCAGGAAGAGCAAGGGCTTGGGGAGAGCTTTGTTGGGCCGACGAGAAAGAGAAACTCTGTAAGGAAGTCGACTGGGATACATCCATTCCACATCCACCACTGATAGACACTGCATGTGAAAACTCTATTAACTGGCATGTACGCCTTTGCAAAAGTTGGGGTAGTATACAAAACACTCACTGTCGCCAGCATAGGCTGTCATCAGGAACTCCGCCACGTCAGCAGCGACAGCTGGCGCCATGGCATTGGGCCCTGGCGCGGAGAAGGCGGAGAGGGCCCGCAGAGTCTGGTAAACTCCCACCTTCTGATACGCTGACGTCAGCTTGCCCTCTTTGCCTGCAAGGGGTTGGGAAAGTGGGGTTAGGGAGGAGGAGGAGGAGAGAGGAGAAGTGAGGGAACGAGCATGTGGCATGGTCGTAAGCAACCTGTTGGGAACACCTTAAACTCGAAAGACCACCTGTCAGCACTCCTTTGCCGCATACAGGGCAACCTTTGAGGCGTTCAGAGCAAGGGAAGGGAAGGCAACCATGGGCCAATTGGAAGAGAGAACAGGTTTCATACTAGAGTCCTTGCACTGCTTGGTTGGCAGTGCTGTTGTGTGAGCTACAGCAGCAGGTCGTGACACATCTATAGAAACCATTCCGACTGAAAGCATGTGTCCCTGCCAGCTCACCTGCCAGCACCCCCTTGAGGTATGCAAACATGGTCCGGATGCTGTCAGAGTCGCTGCACTGCTTGGCTGCTACTGCCATCTGGGCTAGGGCGGGTTGTAACGTGTTAAGAAATCCATTCTACTTTGTGCCTGCCAGCTCACCTGCCAGCACCCCCTTCAGGTATGCAAACATGGTCCGGATGCTGTCGGAATTGCTGCACTGCTTGGCTGCTACTGCTGTAAGTGCGCGAAAGCAGGTGGCAATACCGCAATAGAGAAAAAAACATCTGATTCTATACTGTGACAAGTCAAGGGAGAGCGCTCACCTGCCAGCACCCCCTTGAGGTATGCAAACATGGTTCGGATGCTGTCAGAGTCGCTGCACTGCTTGGCTGCTACTGCAAACACTCCAATCGCTTCCTCCCTTGTGCCTGCATTCTGATGCCGGGCCTGCAGAGCTAGCGTGGGCAGCAGCTCTGGTGCATAGGCACTCAGATCAAGGCGCACAGTTGACAGCAGGTAGCCTGTGAGGTGGAGAAGAAGTGGGGGATGGGGGGAAGGGGAGGAAAGGGAAATGGGGGGAGGAGAGGGAGAGGGGGAAGAAAAGTCCACATCAATGGAAGGGGAGGAAAGGGAAATGGGGAGAGGAGAGGGAGAGGGGGAAGAGAAGTCCACATCGATTATGTCAACAATGGTGGGCACATCGATGGAGCATTAGAGCATATTTTGAAGAGAGTGAGAACTCACCAACAGCGTCCATGATGAGCTCGGGGTTGCGCTTGAGCATCTTGGCGGCAGTGGGGAAGAGTGTCCCCTTGAACTCCGAGTGCTCCAGCGAGTGCAGCAAAGCAAGGGTCACTACCCAGGCGCCTGTGAAGTGAACTCACCAATTGCATCCATGATGAGCTCGGGGTTGCGCTTGAGCATCTTGGCGGCAGTGGGGAAGAGTGTCCCCTTGAACTCTGAGTGCTCCAGCGAGTGCAGCAAAGCAAGGGTCACTACCCAGGCGCCTGTGAAGTGAACTCACCAACTGCATCCATGATGAGCTCGGGGTTGCGCTTGAGCATCTTGGCGGCAGTGGGGAAGAGTGTCCCCTTGAACTCTGAGTGCTCCAGCGAGTGCAGCAGAGGCGCAAACGCCTCTGATGCCACATGGGGAGGGCGCTCCCTGCTGCTCAGCACGAGCTTCGAATAGGTTTCCACGAAAAACGCCTGGTGAAAGAGGGAGGAAGGGACAGGGAAGAAGAAGTCAGATGGATGAACAGCAGTAACAGAAGGCGCTCCTTGCTGCTCAGCAGCGAGTACCAGCGTGAAACAGGCTTCCAGGATGCATGCCTGCAGGCTGCAGCAGGGGTAGTGACAGGAAGGAATCCATACGGGAAAAGAACCTCGTGTTGTGCTTAGAGAATATCCTGTCAGCGAACTACCAATATTGATCCGTTATAGGCAGACAACCATCGGACTGCTTTCCTACCTTGGCATCTGCTGTGGAACCAGGAGCAGCTGCTGCTGCTGCTTCTCCAGTCCCGTTCGCTACGCCATCTGCTGCTGCAGCACCTTCTGCTTCGCGTGCCTTAGACTCGAGGAAGTAAGTGAGAAGGGGATGGGCGATGCCAACTGTGGTGAGGGTGACAGGCGTGGATTTTATCTCTGCCAGATATGCTGGTGCAAGGGAGGGCACCTGAAAGTGCAAGGGAGAAAGTGAGAGGTGGAAAGAGAGGGTGCAGGAGGGGGGGGCGGGGGGAGGGAGGGGAGGAAAGAGGACGTAGTGTTAAGATTCCACCACGCTCATATATGTTTTCTAAAAGCAGACTCAAGCTCTCAGTTTTGACATCAGGCGGCATGCCATATTGTTTTTGTACAGTAATGGAAGCTCCTGGTTACTCAAACGAAAGTTATACTACTACATATTTCAATTGTATTCAGGGTATTCGTAATACTCACTGCGCCAAGCATCTCGTTGACAGCATGCAACGAAGCGCGCTTCAGCCTGGGCTCATCTCCCAGTGCCACCGTCAGCAGCGTCCCCTGCGCCACTACCAGACGAGAGAACGCCGCCCGCACCCCCACGATCGCATCCCCCCTCTCCCTCAGCAGCAGACACGACCACTTAAGCAGCTTGTACCGAACCAAGCCGGCCACCGAGGCTGACACTGAGCCTGGCTTGGCGCAGGCTTGGACGAGAGCTCCGGCGAATGCCTTGACAAAGGCAGTTTCGCGCTTGAGAGATTTGGTTAGAGCTCGCTCAACAGAGGCTTGGGAGCGACGGTCGGAGTAGATGGGAAGGGTCTGGAAGATGAGAGAGGCGAGGCGAGGTGCTGCTGATGCGACATCCACAGCTGAGAAACGGGAGAGGACGGAGGGAGGGGAGGGAGGGTAGGGAGGCGAAGGAGCGGAGGGAGGGAGGTTGACAACAGATGACGGGAGGATGGAGAAGAGATTGTGAAAGACCAGATTTCCAGGAAGATGCAGAATCGGGCGAAAATGGAGGAGCGGAATGATTTGTCATCCAGATTTTAGTAAGTACTTTGAGGGGAATAAGAGAAATCAAGGTTTCATCAGACGAAGCCATTGTTCACAGAATCCTGGCTGGTTGTCCAGGTCTTATTAAACGACGCCATATGCCGCTGAATCATGGCCGGTTATCCAGGTTCTATCAGACGACGCAATCAGTCATCTAATCATGGCCGGTTATCCAAGTTTTATCAGACGATGCCATTGGTCATTGAATCATGGCTGGTTATCCAGGTTTTATCAAACGACGCCATTGTCCACAGGCTCCTGGCTGGTTGTCCAGGATTTATCAGACGACATATGCCATAGAATCAGCCGGCTATCCAGGAGCACACTGAATCCTGGCCACACAGAATAGCGAACGCGAAGCTACCTGTCTGCTCAAATTTGTTCAAGAATCAGCGACGACGACGATAAACCAATCCAGGAAATCGAACTGGCTGTTGCGCGAAGTTCAGCCGGTTCAGTGTAGAACCCTCCGAAACCCCTCATTCTGTAAGAATTTGGTGACCTGGTTAGCCAATGTCGCGTGGATAAGGAAACCAACTAATTCCAATTATCTGTCAGACTATACCTCGATCTGATACCATAGTTCGTTGCCAGAAACTTCAAGCATCATGTTCCACCAATCCTGTTCTAGATCCGTCCGTCATCATCACATTCCTGAAATCAAAACAGTTTAGTGAATCGTTCTCGCGTAACTAGGTTGATAATGCCTTCGTAACGAACCTTTGCTGTCCAGCGCTGACGAAATAGATGCGTCGAACACACCGACACGGTCGTTCACCGAACACGAGCACACTTTAGCCTCGGCAAGCTCCAGGATCGGCACCATGTCGATCACCGGAAGAGCTTCGGCATTCGCCTCCGCTTCCGAGCCTGACGCTTTCTGGACAGGCTCGGAAGCGGCTGGAACTTCCGAAGCTGGTGCTGATGCGTCCACCATGACTGCTGCTAATCAGACAGTGAAGCCTGCTGCACCGTACGACAAAATATACGGAATGGTTACTAGAAAATGATGAAACTGCAAGGAATTCAGGACATTGCTGGAAGGGAAACGATGTCCTGGTCTATGGAGCCTGACTGACAAGCAGCGAATCCTCCTGGTGCCTGATACTGATGGCGGAGGTTGAGAAAAGGAAGAATCGAGGGTCGGTCAGCAAGAATCTGCTGCTGTGGGCTGACAGGGAGGGGCTTCAGTATTGAATTTTGACACGAATTTATTGAACCACCTGTACATGTTTCGCGCTGGAAATGATGTAGTCTGTAGAATGTCTGACTACCCAACACATAAAATTGGATGTTAGTCAGCCTATAAACTTCTTTAGCACGCAATATATTTTCCAGAATGTATTTTACTTAGCATCAATATGCTCGAATGTTGTCTGAATATTATATTCACCAATACTGTAAAGTGAACCAGATATGGGAACTGATTCAGAGAAACAAACTAGCATGATATCTTGCACACTTTCAGGTATGTTCAATTCACTAGCACTATTCACCAGCTTGCGAGGCCGGCTGATGCAGCTGCATGCACCTGTCCCTTGGCTTCCTTTGCTCGACCACCCACAGATTGCGTCCCATCTGCTGGCGATCGCAGTGTCAGCGCGCCCGATTTACCTCACAAGGACGATGCCTCCACGGCCTGAGGTTGTGGAGGCTTTCCGCGACTGGGACACGAAGCTTGAGGATTGTTTTGAGCAGCTGTTTCCAGATAGCACCTGGGATCATGATTCGGCAAGGTCGCAGATGGCCCGTCTACAGCTGCACCTTCCAGCCAGACTTGGAGGGTTTGGCATTCGATCTGCAGCTGACCTTAGCCCTCTGTCGTATGCATGTGGTTGGTGCCAGGCAGCGAGCGATGTGGCTCGGATGGGGGTGGCAGGGGAGGAGCGGATGTTTGAGGAGTTTTTCCGCACGCCCGAGGCTACGACCTTGCTGGATCCTTGGTTTGCGAGAGCAGTGGAGCTGCTGCAACAGTCGGTCAGGCAGGAGATGCCACCCCTAGCCTTATGCACCGCTGACCCCCCTGTGCTGCTTTTCCCCACACAACACCGTCGCCTAGCGGTTGAGAGTCTGCAGACTCTTCGGGGTATGGCCCACGACGACGCCACCCTGGCCCGTTTCACATCCCTTCAGGGCCCGGGGGCAGGGGCGTGGGTCTCCGCCGTCCCTTCGCACGAAGAGGCTACCTTCACCGCAGCCGAGTGGAGCATCTGTGCGTCCATGCGCCTAGGCCTCCCCATACAGCAGCTGATAGTCGCCGGCAAGTGCGCGTGTGGGTTTGAGTTTGCTGATCCCTCTGACCCGCATCATGCCCTTCGCTGCAAGTACCAGTATGCACCTTCTCGTGTTCATGACGCGGTTAAGTTTGTGGTGGCGAAGATAGCTAAAGGGGCGGGTGGGGTCGTGACCATGGAAGACGACACGTTGCTGCCAGGGAAGAGGGTGGATGTGGCAGTGCGGAGACTGAGGGAGGGGGAGGAGCATGCGCTGGAGGTTAGTGTGGTGGACCCTATCTCGTTGTCCGCGCAGCACCATGGACAGATTGGTCGCAAGGTGGGTTTTGCCGCTAGAGAGAGGGAAAAGCGGAAGGCGGCGGACTACAAATTGCTTCTGCAGCGACATAGGGGAGTGCAGTTTACACCTCTCATTGCTGAGACATGGGGTTGCCTGGGGGGGAGTTTTGGGCGGTGGCTTAAGAAACAGGGCGACGCGCAGATCGAGGTAGCGAAGACGAAATTGGCGGCGAGAGCTACGGGAAAAGGTTTCTCGGCTTACTTGCTTGGATCACTTAAAGCGGCCATAGGTGTGGCTTTGCAGCGGGCTCAGGCGCGTATGATCTTGTTGCGCGCGGCGTCGACGATGAGAGGCCCAGAGGCTGTTTCGGTGGAGCGGGAGGATTTTGAGGAGGAGATGGGATGGGATGCTCCGTGGGCGGATGCGCCCTATTTGGTGGACATGCGGGTTTAGAGGGTGGGTTTAGATGAGGGGGGTGGGGGGTTTTGGTTAGATGGGGCGTATTGTTGGGGTGTCTCGTTGGGGTGTCTCGTTGGGGTGTCTCGTTGGGGGTATCTCGTTGGGGTGTCTTTTGGGGTTCCTTATGTGCTGTTCTACTGGGGTGTTCTTGAGGCTGCGTTTTCCGTTCTTCTTTCATTTAAAACTGAAAAAGATGTATCTATGTATCGATTATGAATGGATTTACAAAATAACGATGAAAAAAAAAATTAAACACATTATGAGAAAGCGTTCCTATGCACTCACGATATGTGTGTACAAGGAGGTTTATCAGAACCTAGCTTCAAGAGCTATTTTATCCGCAGGCCCACAAATTCCTGAGCTGGGGCTACGATGCCAGGTCCGGACGAACAAGGACGTGGTTCTGACTTGGCAGCTGGGCCTGCCAGCATGACGTGTACGGAATCCGTCTTCCTTGAGACTTCATTTTCTGCCAGCTCCTCAACCTGTGGTGCGAAACACAAAGCCAAGCGAAAATGTATTGAACGAAACAAATTTGGTGGTCGTGAAGTTATTGCGCCCTCATTAGTTTCACATCATCAGTACCTTGTAACCAGTCATGGCCTCGTGCCATTAGAGCCAGACCGCCTAAAGTAATATATTTTCGCATTGTCCTTGCTGAGTCATGTATCCTAGAATCATTGTGGCTCTAGGCATTCCGCACGTGTGGTTGCCTTGAAATATGACCGCAGTTTAGCAATTTCTTTCAGGCCGACCGACAATCACGACGGGTGCTCTCTATTTTTTCTCCAGCTCCTCGCAAGCGCAGGGGAAATTGTCGTATCAATCACGACGGCTGCGTGCCGCAGGAGCGCTGGGAGTTGAGCATTCAAAGCAACAATCTAGGGTATCGTCTGTGATAAAGTCGAGTCGCCGTCACAGCCCTGAAGTCACCAGCAATTGTAATTCTCCAGACAGAATCTGCAGTTCCACTTCGTCGGATAAATTCCTCAGATTCTCATGGCTCTCGTGAGGGAGAATGATCAGCTGGACAAGTTTGTGACATTTCTCGCGAAACGCGACGGCATCGACAAGCTGGTGAAGACGTTTCAGTATGTCTTCAAGCTCGCTCACTGGCAGCTCCTGAGAACAAATAAAGGTGAGCATTGGCATCGCTTCAGTGGAGCAGCACCCTGGCATGTGCTCCAATATTCGCTTCTTTCTTTCAACAGGAAATTCCCAGGCGCGTGACATGATAGGGTGTGTCCACTATCACGTTAACGCTATCCACTTGCATTCTTGCTTGGTTTCTCGCAGATTTGGCCGACCGGGCTCAAAAATTTGAGATTGGTTGTGGGCTAAGCCGGAAGGCGTTCCGACTGGGTCGATTCCTGACCGGTTTCAACAATCTCCGGACAACTCAGTACTCCGACTGGAAGGTGAGTCGAAGGCAGGCTGTAATTTAGGGTGCGCCTTGCCTCTTTACATGCATGCGCACTCGGTTCTTGTTGAGTGATACTTGTTGAGCGGACGTTCCAATTGTTTTTCCTGCACATCTGTGGTCTGGCTTTCTTTTCAGATACATTCCCCTTTCGGTTTCAATCTCTCTGCTTTCAGGTGACAACTCTTTCCGTGGTCGGCAGTGCTGGTGAAATGGTTTACTTCTTCTTTGATCACCTCACATGGATGTCCAAAGTCGGCCTACTCGAGCCAAAACTAGCCGGTAAATTGTAGATAAGTGGCTTGCCTTGCCTAGCTAATGTTTCTTCGTGGTGTGGTGTGGTGTGTAGTGGTGTGTTGTGCTGTGGTGTGGTGGCCGACCATTTTCCAATTCTTATGTCTGCTTTCCAGCAATCTTTTTACGCCTTTCCCTTCTTCCACCTTCTGCCGTGCAGCCAAGGCCGCATACATATCAGCCTACGGCGAGACCGTTCTCTACCTGTGCTTCATCTCGCTGGATATCATAATGATCAAGAGGGGAATGGAGCAGGAGAAGCAGCTCCAGGCGAAGCTGAAGGAGCTGCACCGTCGAGCAGAGGCCCTTGCCCTCACAGCAAAGAACAGCCCCCGCCATGGAAAGAGCAGTGGTGGTGGTGATGATGGCACTGACAGCAGCATGTGTGCGTTCAGTATTGATGCGTCGCGGCGAAGCAGCTTTGAGAGTCAGAGTCATGACTGTGGGAAGAGCAACAGCAGCCAGGGAAGCGAAGGTGAAAACGGCTGGTTGGCAGCAGCTGCACCAGAGGGGAAGGTAGGCCCTCCTGCTGATGTTCCAGAGGGGAAGGCTGCTGAAATAGCGGATGGAGGGCAAGGAAGTCACAATCTGCCGCTGCTATGCACGTGCAAAGAGGCTTACATTGAGGAATTGAGAAGGCTGGAAGGGGAGGCAATGAAGATCAAGATTGCGCTGAGCTCCATCAGAATGGAGAGGCTTATGCGTGTTCTGAGCATTGCTGGGCAGTTTGGCGATCTCCTGATTTCCGTAGCTCAAGTGGAGCCTAATCCGGTGTGCTGCCACCCGCTTACATTGGGCTTGAGCGGATTGCTGTCAGCATGGACTGGCTGGTACCGTTTGTGGCCCGCCAAGTAGGCTTGTTAATATAATATGCTGTTAATAGTTATGGCGAATGTTATAGAATGTGCTGCTGGCTGTCGTCAACCATTCTGTTGCTGTAAAAGTGTGTTTTATTTTGTCAAAGCAGAGGTTTGGTGGGAATGCCTAATCTTGCTGCTTGCATTCATTCAATCGTGCATGTGTCCTTCATTCCGCCTTTGCCGAGGATGCCACAATCACGGATAAAGCCTTCCCCGTCCCCCAACCACCACCAGTGCGTGCTGCTGGTGCAACGTGGCTGTCACGAAAAAGGTGTTCACCGAACAGCGAAATCGAAACCGAGTACAAACCTTCCCCATTCTCGTCGTGGCGAAACCAACCGACAATTCGCAGACTGGTTTGCGGGTTCCGACATTCGGTCGCACCAGAATGTGTTTCTGTAGAGACCACGTCGAGCTCCCTGTCGCGATGAAATCAAAACAACCAACATGTCATGGGTAGTTGCGTTGGTTGGAGCGCAAAAAAATTGGGTAAGTAGCTTTCGTAGGGGTACTACAAGCGACCCTGCGCTTTCAAGGGGACTACAGTGCTACTTGCGGGCACTTTCCTCCACTCCGCCACTCCGACAGGAATATTATGGCAACAACACAGAACTCGGTCCCACATTCACCCACGTGTCATTCATTGTGGCGCCTCAAAAGTCCGCACTCTCAATTCGATTCGATTCCTCGCTGGTGAACACACTGCGATGGCAAGCTTCATAGTATGAGCCACTTTCCAGCGGCTGGTCACAAACTGGCTCGATTTGCTCTTAAGGAAAGAAACCTGCAGCACAGTATCTCGCATGCTGCTCTCTTTACCCCCCACCACTCTCCCACCCACCCCCGCCCCCCCTCTCTCCCCCTCTCTCCCCCCCTTCCCACCCCCCTCCGCTGCCCGTCTGCTTCGCGTGGGACGATGCGGCCTGCTACCTCTTGCCCGCACCCCTGCATTTGTTTATTCTCCTTATCCCACGCGCCCAACTTTCCCTCTCCAGCTCTCACAGGGCTTTCCCTGTCCACCTACCCTCCACCCACACCCTCTGCAATCCTTCCTTATCTTTCATACCCCTCTGATCACCAGCTCCCTCACCCATCTCTCTGTTACAATCTCACCTCACTTCATTTTTTAATTAACAGAGAAATCACAACATTACCTCTGCTTTCTTGAGTCTCCCGTCAACTCCCTCCCTCTCCTTAGTTTCCGCACATAACCTTCGCTCACCCTTTCCTCCATCCCATCACAGCCTGACTTTTGCAGTCGCTGCTCTCGTCATCGCCTCCTGTGCTACCATTGTGGCTGTCGCTTCTATCGATCGACTCCCTCTCCTTGTTTTCTTTACCTAACCCTCCCCGCACCCTTCTCCTGCCCCGCACTCCATCACAGGCTGACTTTTACAATCGCAACTCTCGTCATCGCCTCCTCTGCTATCATTGTGGCTGTCACTTCTATCGACTCTCTCTCCTTGTTTTCTTTACATAACCCTCCCCGCACCCTTCTCCCGCCCCGCACTCCATCGCAGGCTGACTTTTACAATCGCGGCTCTCGTCATCGCCTCCTCCGCTGCTACCATTGGGCTTCCACTGACCCCCTCGCAACACGCCAATGCCAAACCGACCGCTTTCACAGACAGCTCAAGAGATCTTGAGTCGAGAACTCTCTATCCGGACCCCTCCAAACCGAGCTTTACCCACCAGAACTCAAAGAACGGAGAGACGAGGAACGATGGCACAACTGATCCATGGCTGGAGAGCCTCTGCTTGGGATCTCATAACAAGAACTGTGACCCTGATCCACGGGTACAAGAGAGAGGACAAGAGACGGGACAAGCGACGGGACAAGCAACAAGCTCACGATTGGGAAGGGCTCATGAGTGGAGTGGCAGTAGAAGCCGTTTCAGACACGTGCATGGGAAGTCCTCTGGTCTGCAGGACAGGAAGATCAGGAAGACACGTGCATGGGTGAAGCCCATAGATGATGACCCCCAGTCCGAGATAGAAGCTATCTGGGCTTTTCATGCTGCCCATAATCTCGCATTCAGCAGGCTGCACCACCCAAGGCGGTCGCCACAGCCGTCGAGTCCCTTTTTGAGTCCGAGTTCCGTTCCTGGGCCAAGATGCGAGGGGCAGTGCTGCTCCAATGCTGCACCTGTCATCCCACGTGGCACTCCCAAGATGACGTCCACGTGGATCAGCAGCCAGCTGGCACACGGGGCTAGGGTGAGTGAAGGAGATAAAGGATGAGGGGAGGGGGTTGAGGCAGTGTGAGTGAACGGGTAGGTATTGATATGGGGGGTAAAATCCCAAGATGACGTCCACGTGTATCAGCAGCCAGCTGGCACGCGGGGTTAGGGTGAGCGAGCGGTAAGGCAGCCTAGAAGAGGGGGAGAGGTGGAATGGAGAGGAGGTTTAGTTATACATGGGTACGAATGAGCGTGGGTGGGCACGGGTGTGATTATGGGAGGGGATGATCCCAAGATTGCGTTGACGTGACTCAGCAGCCAGCTGGCACACGGGGCTAGGGTGGGTGAAGAATCGATAAAGGGGTTGGGACACCTGGTTTAAGCCAACACATTACCTTCTTTCTTCTCCAATTCACGTAAAAATGCAAAACCCCGCGGGGCGGCCCCCCTGCTGCAGGTGATGATTCGGTCCAAGAGGTGGGGCACCTTCTGGACGGCAGCAAACGGGGAGAAATGGGAGGGCCGCGTTGCTGGCCGGGTTTTGAGGCGCCTCAAAAGTCGTCTTTTGAGGCACCTAAAAAAACCCCCCCTTCCTTCCCCACTCTGTCCCCCTGCTGCAGGTGATGGTTCGCTCCAAGAGGTGGGGCACCTTCTGGACGGCAGCAAATGGGGCGAAATGGGAAGGGCGCATTTCTGCACGAGTCACTGCCATGCCAGAGCCGTCACAGGCGCTCACTGTGATCAGAGTCTCGAACACAGAGGTAGGGCTGGGTTGTCACAAAGGGATTCAGAAGCACCAAGGGTGGACGGCAGCAAATGGGCTGAGGTAGGGTGGGCTTGTTGTGAACTGCTTGAGCTTTTTTTTAAGAATTCTCCCACGTAACACCGCCATGCTGGAGCCGTCCCAAGCACTCACTGTCATTAGAGTCTCCAACACTGAGGTAGGGCCAGTTTGTTGCAAAGCACCTCCGGTCCGGACCAGATAGGTTGGTGGACGGCAGCAAATGGGGCGAAGTTGAAGGGGCGCATTGCTCGGCGAGCCGCTGCCATGCCAGAGCCCAGTTCTAGTGGAAGCGCGCGGGCTAGTGGGAGCGGTATGATGTGCGCGAGGTCATGGAGGTTCAGACCAGACCACCTTCCAGTTTGTTTCATCCCCCTTCGCCCATCCCAACCAGATCAAGTTTCTGACCCCCAGCAACACGTATCTAGCCAAGGCCAAGGTCGCGTTCGGCTACCTCAGAACGACCCGAAACACGTCCAACCCGCGCGCCGTCTTCACCATAAGATACATCCCGAGAACAGCCTACGTCGCGTTCCGGTCCTCCGACGGGTATTTTGTCACTCAGGACGGCAAGAGCAACCCGCAGTTCCGGTGGAAGCGCGCGGGCGAGTGGGAGCGGTATGTCGTGCGGGAGGTGATGGAGGTGCCGGCGATCCGAGGGGCGAATCTGGGGTCGTGGCTCATGACTGAGCCGTGGATGAACCGCGACGTTTTCAAGTTTGCTGGCTATGGTGATGGCACTCGGGTGAGTGGACAGGGGGAGGTGGAGGAGTAGATGGGGAGGAGAATGTGTGAGGTGTGACTGTGTCATCGTATAATACATCGTATGGTACAATCTAGGGAGAATTTAGAAGAAGTCCTTCTGACATATTGACACTAGGTGTTGACAGAAGTCACTTCACTTGTTTCAATCTAGGTGTGAACTCCATAGCTATGTGCATGGCTTTGTTAATTTTGTCTGGGGGGCTTTTCCTGATTTTTTCTTCTTTTGTGTTCATTTCTTTTTTCTGGCTTCTGTCTTCTGTCGTTGCAGTTCACCTTGCGATCAGTGGTAACGGGAAAATACGTCACTGCACCTGGTGGGGGCGGCACAATTGTAAGTGCACTGCACTGCACCGCATCACACCGCACCAGATGAGGTACTTTGATTCGCTCATCAAGCACACCCACCTCCACCTCACCTCCATTCTCTGGTGTTTCATTCTTGCGCTTTTCCCTATTGCACGCCCTCTCGCCTCTCACTTCTCGCCTCTCACTTCTCGCCTCTCACCCCTCTCTCCTCAAGCAAATGAGGTGCAACGATTCGCTCACCATGCACACCCGCCTCCACCTCACCACCGTTCTTTGGTGTTTCATTGTTGCGCTTTCCCCAGGTGCACGCCCTCTCGCCTCTCATCTCTCACCTCTCGCCTCTCACCTCTCTCCTCTCTCCTCTCTCCTCTCCCCTCTCGCCTCTCACCTCTCCCGTCTAGCAGATGAGGTGCAACGACTCACTTACTAGCAAGGACACCTACCTACCTACACCTCACCACCGTTGAGAATGCCAACACTCGTGCACCAACCCATGCGCTCTTTTCCCGTGCACCCTCATTGTTGTGTTGTGAGCGAGCAGATGAGGTGCAACGACTCACTCACAACCAAGGACACCTACCTCCACCTCACCACTGTTGAAAATGCTTCCCCCAACACTCGCAGAGTAAGGCACTGCCGTCTAGTCTCCCTGTAGGTTCTGGCTGGTCAAATTTCCCGTGTTGAACTGAAAAACAATTATTCAACAAGGTTATGTCATGTTATATTCATATAACCTGCTACCCGGTTTGCTCTCCTCTCTGCACTTGGCTCATCATATATCTCTGCACTGGCTGCAGTACTGCGTCGTGACCTTTTGAGAATTCTCAAAAAACGTTCTGCTCTCCCCACCACACTTGCCTCACCAGATATCCGTGCCGTGGCTGCAGTACTGGGTCGTGACCTTTGACGGCCCTGAACGTCTTCCCTGTGTTTCTGCTCCCCCCTCTTTACTTGCCTCATCAGATATCCGTGCAGTGGCTGCAGTACTGGGCTGTGCGAAGCAACTCAAAATACGTCTGGGTGCAGTCCACAAAGCCCGAGGTACACAGCGGTGTGGTATGGTACGGTGTATTATGGTATGGTCTGTGATGTGCCAGAAAGAAGGTCAGGTATTTTGTCTGAAGCTCATATACCACTAGTCATACTGACCGAATCACTAAAGTTAAGTGAATCACCTGTCTGAAGCTTTAAAGAGGTAGCATGCATGCAAGCAACTATGGTTTCCCCCTAGGCATTATTTGCACCATCCTTTCGCCCTCTTCCCTCTCAGGGTGCAGCGAGCAACTTTGAGCTCTTCATCTTCAACACGCCGCTTAACGAATCAACGGAGCAGAGCAGCAGCAGTGTGCGCGTGGTGCTGCGCGCTCCCAACGGCCTCTTCCTGCAGGCCCGCACCGACGGCTCCCTCACGGCTGACCTCCAACACTCCCTTAGCAACGACGCCATCTGGACCAGCGCTGCTGCATTCAACCTCACTGTGGTGAGTGCTTGCTTGGGAACTCCTCGCTCCTTCCTTCTTTCCTTCCCTTTTTCCCACGTGTACAAAGATTATTGTTGAGACGTCTCTTTTTTCAAAAATAATATTTTTACACGTGGCCTCTTCCTCCAAGCGCACCTCGACGGCTCTCTTACCACCGACCTCCAACAAACCCTTAGCAACGACGCCATCTGGACCAGCGCTGCTGCTTTCGACCTCACCGCACGCGCCTTGGTCCACGCGCGCGCCTGTGGTGAGTGCTTCCTTCTTCCTCGCGCCTCCTTCCCCCTCCTTTCCTCCCGCTTCCCTTTTAGCTTAGTGGAGCCTACACACCGACCCTCGCTTTCTGGCAACCACCCTTCCCCAAGTCCAATTCGTTTCTCTCCCCCATTTCCCTCTTGACCTTTCTCTCTCCCCTCCCCTCCCGCTCCCAGTTGTGGCGGGTGGAGGGCGATTTTCAGGCGGATTTTACAGCCGGTGCAGCAGCACCAACCCTCTACGTGCTTCTTACCCCCCCTTCTCTCCACTCTCCCCCTCTCCCCCTCTCCCCACTCTCCCCCTCTCCCCCTCTCCCCCTCACCCCCCCTTCTCCCCACTCTCCCCCTCTCCCCCGCCCTCCACCTCCACCTCCACCTCCACCTCCACCTCCACCTCCACCTCCACCTCCACCTCCACCTCCCCGCTCCCAGCTGTGGCGGGTGGAGGGGGATTTTCAGGCAGCCTACACAGCCGGTGCCGCAGCACCAACCCTCTACGAGAACATTCGCCGAAACTTCATGACTGAAGCAGACTGGGCAAAAATGCAAGAACTGGGGATCAACACGGCCCGCATCCCTTTGCCCTACTGGATTGCTCTTGACGCCACCCCAGAGTTCCCCTTTGTGCCCGGCGCAGCAGCATATCTAGACTGGGCGTTTGAAATGGGGAGGAAGTACGGAGTGAGGATTTGGTTCAGTGTGCATGTGGCGCCAGGGTCGCAGGCAGGAAGGGGGAATGCGAGGGATGGGCTGATTCGCTGGCGAGGGGAGAATGTCAACCGCACGCTCGACTTTGTCACTTGGCTCGCTGACAGGTGAGGCTACCTCTTGAGTCGCCTCAAAAGGGGAATGCGAGGGATGGGCTTGTTCGCTGGCGAGGGGAGGATGTCAACCGCACGCTCGACTTCGTCACCTGGCTTGCTGACAGGTGAGGCTACCATTTGAGTCGACTCAAAAGTCACCTGAGAATGTCAACCGCACCCTCGACTTTGTCCCTTGGCTTGCTGACAGGTGGGGGTAATTACTTGCTTGCTTTTGTTGTGTGGGTTATTTCCATGAAATCTGTTAGGCTATTAGGGTCTCTCGATCGTTTCTTCGATTCTCACTCGCTCCAACTGCTTCTTGCTCCTGGCTTCCGAACCTCAGGTAGGGCGCCGACCCTATGTGGCTGGGCATGGGGCTGCTGAACGAGCCAGTAGTCCCCGGAGCCAATGGGTACGCGGGGGTGGATCTGGAGGACATGCGGGGGTACTACTCGGCGGCCTTCAACACCATCCGCGCGCGCTGCCTGTGCTGCTCCCTTTTCCCCACCCCCCTCCCCCAGATGTCTACACTCCCGCACCTGAAAGCCGTGAGGTTTGGAGAGCCTTCCTCGCCTGATTCTTCACCAATTCTCGCCTCTTGATTCCCTCTTTCTGCCTCCCCGAACCGCCCAAACCTCGCAGGTACGGCACCGACCCTATGTGGCTGGGCATGGGGCTGCTGAACGAGCCGGTGGTGCCGGGGGCCAACGGGTACGCGGGGGTGGATCTGGAGGACATGCGGGGGTACTACTCGGCGGCTTTCAACGCCATCCGCGCGCGCTGCCTGTGCTGCTTCTTGGCCATGGAGGGCCGCGTGGGCAGCAACCCTTGAGGAGGAGATGTGTGGGCTCCTGCACCTGAGATGTGTGCAGCTTTGAGGCCCTCTCACCTGCTTCTTCACCCATTTTCGCCTCCGTGCTTCCCTCTCCCTGCTTCCCCGAACCACCCGAACCTCGCAGGTACGGCACCGACCCTATGTGGCTGGGCATGGGGCTGCTGAACGAGCCGGTGGTGCCGGGGGCCAACGGGTACGCGGGGGTGGATCTGGAGGACATGCGGGGGTACTACTCGGCGGCCTTCAACGCCATCCGCGCGCGCTGCCTGTGCTGCTTCGTGGCCATGGAGGGCCGCGTGGGCAGCAACTTTGGCGACGTGATGTGGCACATGAGCGACGCGTGGCACAACAACGTGATCCTGGAGCAGCATATCTACGAGGTCTTTGGCAACTTCTTCAGCTCCCAAGGCGTCGACTGGGAGATTGAATACGCGCACACGACCCGAAAGGAGAACATCATCGCGTTTCAGCAGGTGGATTGCCCTGTATGGACCGTGGTTTTCCCTTGCTTCCAGGAAACAAAACGAAACAAGAAAAGGGAACTTCCTAAAGGTGGGTCTGGAGAACGACACACGACACATACTGGCACGCCTCTGAAGTGGCGCGTGGCACAACAACGTGATCCTGGAGCAGCATATCTACGAGGTCTTTGGCAACTTCTTCAGCTCCCAAGGCGTCGACTGGGAGATTGAATACGCGCACACGACCCGAAAGGAGAACATCATCGCGTTTCAGCAGGTGGATTGCCCTGTATGGACCGTGGTTTTCCCTTGCTTCCAGGAAACAAAACGAAACAAGAAAAGGGAACTTCCTAAAGGTGGGTCTGGAGAACGACACACGACACATACTGGCACGCCTCTGAAGTGGCGCGTGGCACAACAACGTGATCCTGGAGCAGCATATCTACGAGGTCTTTGGCAACTTCTTCAGCTCCCAAGGCGTCGACTGGGAGATTGAATACGCGCACACGACCCGAAAGGAGAACATCATCGCGTTTCAGCAGGTGGATTGCCCTGTATGGACCGTGGTTTTCCCTTGCTTCCAGGAAACAAAACGAAACAAGAAAAGGGAACTTCCTAAAGGTGGGTCTGGAGAACGACGCACGACACATACTGGCACGCCTCTGAAGTGGCGCGTGGCACAACAACGTGATCCTGGAGCAGCATATCTACGAGGTCTTTGGCAACTTCTTCAGCTCACAAGGCGTCGACTGGGAGATTGAATACGCGCACACGACCCGAAAGGAGAACATCATCGCGTTTCAGCAGGTGGATTGCCCTGTATGGACCGTGGTTTTCCCTTGCTTCCAGGAAACAAAACGAAACAAGAAAAGGGAACTTCCTAAAGGTGGGTCTGGAGAACGACACACGACACATACTGGCACGCCTCTGAAGTGGCGCGTGGCACAACAACGTGATCCTGGAGCAGCATATCTACGAGGTCTTTGGCAACTTCTTCAGCTCCCAAGGCGTCGACTGGGAGATTGAATACGCGCACACGACCCGAAAGGAGAACATCATCGCGTTTCAGCAGGTGGATTGCCCTGTATGGACCGTGGTTTTCCCTTGCTTCCAGGAAACAAAACGAAACAAGAAAAGGGAACTTCCTAAAGGTGGGTCTGGAGAACGACACACGACACATACTGGCACGCCTCTGAAGTGGCGCGTGGCACAACAACGTGATCCTGGAGCAGCATATCTACGAGGTCTTTGGCAACTTCTTCAGCTCCCAAGGCGTCGACTGGGAGATTGAATACGCGCACACGACCCGAAAGGAGAACATCATCGCGTTTCAGCAGGTGGATTGCCCTGTATGGACCGTGGTTTTCCCTTGCTTCCAGGAAACAAAACGAAACAAGAAAAGGGAACTTCCTAAAGGTGGGTCTGGAGAACGACGCACGACACATACTGGCACGCCTCTGAAGTGGCGCGTGGCACAACAACGTGATCCTGGAGCAGCATATCTACGAGGTCTTTGGCAACTTCTTCAGCTCACAAGGCGTCGACTGGGAGATTGAATACGCGCACACGACCCGAAAGGAGAACATCATCGCGTTTCAGCAGGTGGATTGCCCTGTATGGACCGTGGTTTTCCCTTGCTTCCAGGAAACAAAACGAAACAAGAAAAGGGAACTTCCTAAAGGTGGGTCTGGAGAACGACACACGACACATACTGGCACGCCTCTGAAGTGGCGCGTGGCACAACAACGTGATCCTGGAGCAGCATATCTACGAGGTCTTTGGCAACTTCTTCAGCTCCCAAGGCGTCGACTGGGAGATTGAATACGCGCACACGACCCGAAAGGAGAACATCATCGCGTTTCAGCAGGTGGATTGCCCTGTATGGACCGTGGTTTTCCCTTGCTTCCAGGAAACAAAACGAAACAAGAAAAGGGAACTTCCTAAAGGTGGGTCTGGAGAACGACACACGACACATACTGGCACGCCTCTGAAGTGGCGCGTGGCACAACAACGTGATCCTGGAGCAGCATATCTACGAGGTCTTTGGCAACTTCTTCAGCTCCCAAGGCGTCGACTGGGAGATTGAATACGCGCACACGACCCGAAAGGAGAACATCATCGCGTTTCAGCAGGTGGATTGCCCTGTATGGACCGTGGTTTTCCCTTGCTTCCAGGAAACAAAACGAAACAAGAAAAGGGAACTTCCTAAAGGTGGGTCTGGAGAACGACGCACGACACATACTGGCACGCCTCTGAAGTGGCGCGTGGCACAACAACGTGATCCTGGAGCAGCATATCTACGAGGTCTTTGGCAACTTCTTCAGCTCCCAAGGCGTCGACTGGGAGATTGAATACGCGCACACGACCCGAAAGGAGAACATCATCGCGTTTCAGCAGGTGGATTGCCCTGTATGGACCGTGGTTTTCCCTTGCTTCCAGGAAACAAAACGAAACAAGAAAAGGGAACTTCCTAAAGGTGGGTCTGGAGAACGACGCACGACACATACTGGCACGCCTCTGAAGTGGCGCGTGGCACAACAACGTGATCCTGGAGCAGCATATCTACGAGGTCTTTGGCAACTTCTTCAGCTCCCAAGGCGTCGACTGGGAGATTGAATACGCGCACACGACCCGAAAGGAGAACATCATCGCGTTTCAGCAGGTGGATTGCCCTGTATGGACCGTGGTTTTCCCTTGCTTCCAGGAAACAAAACGAAACAAGAAAAGGGAACTTCCTAAAGGTGGGTCTGGAGAACGACGCACGACACATACTGGCACGCCTCTGAAGTGGCGCGTGGCACAACAACGTGATCCTGGAGCAGCATATCTACGAGGTCTTTGGCAACTTCTTCAGCTCCCAAGGCGTCGACTGGGAGATTGAATACGCGCACACGACCCGAAAGGAGAACATCATCGCGTTTCAGCAGGTGGATTGCCCTGTATGGACCGTGGTTTTCCCTTGCTTCCAGGAAACAAAACGAAACAAGAAAAGGGAACTTCCTAAAGGTGGGTCTGGAGAACGACGCACGACACATACTGGCACGCCTCTGAAGTGGCGCGTGGCACAACAACGTGATCCTGGAGCAGCATATCTACGAGGTCTTTGGCAACTTCTTCAGCTCCCAAGGCGTCGACTGGGAGATTGAATACGCGCACACGACCCGAAAGGAGAACATCATCGCGTTTCAGCAGGTGGATTGCCCTGTATGGACCGTGGTTTTCCCTTGCTTCCAGGAAACAAAACGAAACAAGAAAAGGGAACTTCCTAAAGGTGGGTCTGGAGAACGACACACGACACATACTGGCACGCCTCTGAAGTGGCGCGTGGCACAACAACGTGATCCTGGAGCAGCATATCTACGAGGTCTTTGGCAACTTCTTCAGCTCCCAAGGCGTCGACTGGGAGATTGAATACGCGCACACGACCCGAAAGGAGAACATCATCGCGTTTCAGCAGGTGGATTGCCCTGTATGGACCGTGGTTTTCCCTTGCTTCCAGGAAACAAAACGAAACAAGAAAAGGGAACTTCCTAAAGGTGGGTCTGGAGAACGACACACGACACATACTGGCACGCCTCTGAAGTGGCGCGTGGCACAACAACGTGATCCTGGAGCAGCATATCTACGAGGTCTTTGGCAACTTCTTCAGCTCCCAAGGCGTCGACTGGGAGATTGAATACGCGCACACGACCCGAAAGGAGAACATCATCGCGTTTCAGCAGGTGGATTGCCCTGTATGGACCGTGGTTTTCCCTTGCTTCCAGGAAACAAAACGAAACAAGAAAAGGGAACTTCCTAAAGGTGGGTCTGGAGAACGACACACGACACATACTGGCACGCCTCTGAAGTGGCGCGTGGCACAACAACGTGATCCTGGAGCAGCATATCTACGAGGTCTTTGGCAACTTCTTCAGCTCCCAAGGCGTCGACTGGGAGATTGAATACGCGCACACGACCCGAAAGGAGAACATCATCGCGTTTCAGCAGGTGGATTGCCCTGTATGGACCGTGGTTTTCCCTTGCTTCCAGGAAACAAAACGAAACAAGAAAAGGGAACTTCCTAAAGGTGGGTCTGGAGAACGACGCACGACACATACTGGCACGCCTCTGAAGTGGCGCGTGGCACAACAACGTGATCCTGGAGCAGCATATCTACGAGGTCTTTGGCAACTTCTTCAGCTCCCAAGGCGTCGACTGGGAGATTGAATACGCGCACACGACCCGAAAGGAGAACATCATCGCGTTTCAGCAGGTGGATTGCCCTGTATGGACCGTGGTTTTCCCTTGCTTCCAGGAAACAAAACGAAACAAGAAAAGGGAACTTCCTAAAGGTGGGTCTGGAGAACGACGCACGACACATACTGGCACGCCTCTGAAGTGGCGCGTGGCACAACAACGTGATCCTGGAGCAGCATATCTACGAGGTCTTTGGCAACTTCTTCAGCTCCCAAGGCGTCGACTGGGAGATTGAATACGCGCACACGACCCGAAAGGAGAACATCATCGCGTTTCAGCAGGTGGATTGCCCTGTATGGACCGTGGTTTTCCCTTGCTTCCAGGAAACAAAACGAAACAAGAAAAGGGAACTTCCTAAAGGTGGGTCTGGAGAACGACGCACGACACATACTGGCACGCCTCTGAAGTGGCGCGTGGCACAACAACGTGATCCTGGAGCAGCATATCTACGAGGTCTTTGGCAACTTCTTCAGCTCCCAAGGCGTCGACTGGGAGATTGAATACGCGCACACGACCCGAAAGGAGAACATCATCGCGTTTCAGCAGGTGGATTGCCCTGTATGGACCGTGGTTTTCCCTTGCTTCCAGGAAACAAAACGAAACAAGAAAAGGGAACTTCCTAAAGGTGGGTCTGGAGAACGACACACGACACATACTGGCACGCCTCTGAAGTGGCGCGTGGCACAACAACGTGATCCTGGAGCAGCATATCTACGAGGTCTTTGGCAACTTCTTCAGCTCCCAAGGCGTCGACTGGGAGATTGAATACGCGCACACGACCCGAAAGGAGAACATCATCGCGTTTCAGCAGGTGGATTGCCCTGTATGGACCGTGGTTTTCCCTTGCTTCCAGGAAACAAAACGAAACAAGAAAAGGGAACTTCCTAAAGGTGGGTCTGGAGAACGACACACGACACATACTGGCACGCCTCTGAAGTGGCGCGTGGCACAACAACGTGATCCTGGAGCAGCATATCTACGAGGTCTTTGGCAACTTCTTCAGCTCCCAAGGCGTCGACTGGGAGATTGAATACGCGCACACGACCCGAAAGGAGAACATCATCGCGTTTCAGCAGGTGGATTGCCCTGTATGGACCGTGGTTTTCCCTTGCTTCCAGGAAACAAAACGAAACAAGAAAAGGGAACTTCCTAAAGGTGGGTCTGGAGAACGACACACGACACATACTGGCACGCCTCTGAAGTGGCGCGTGGCACAACAACGTGATCCTGGAGCAGCATATCTACGAGGTCTTTGGCAACTTCTTCAGCTCCCAAGGCGTCGACTGGGAGATTGAATACGCGCACACGACCCGAAAGGAGAACATCATCGCGTTTCAGCAGGTGGATTGCCCTGTATGGACCGTGGTTTTCCCTTGCTTCCAGGAAACAAAACGAAACAAGAAAAGGGAACTTCCTAAAGGTGGGTCTGGAGAACGACACACGACACATACTGGCACGCCTCTGAAGTGGCGCGTGGCACAACAACGTGATCCTGGAGCAGCATATCTACGAGGTCTTTGGCAACTTCTTCAGCTCCCAAGGCGTCGACTGGGAGATTGAATACGCGCACACGACCCGAAAGGAGAACATCATCGCGTTTCAGCAGGTGGATTGCCCTGTATGGACCGTGGTTTTCCCTTGCTTCCAGGAAACAAAACGAAACAAGAAAAGGGAACTTCCTAAAGGTGGGTCTGGAGAACGACACACGACACATACTGGCACGCCTCTGAAGTGGCGCGTGGCACAACAACGTGATCCTGGAGCAGCATATCTACGAGGTCTTTGGCAACTTCTTCAGCTCCCAAGGCGTCGACTGGGAGATTGAATACGCGCACACGACCCGAAAGGAGAACATCATCGCGTTTCAGCAGGTGGATTGCCCTGTATGGACCGTGGTTTTCCCTTGCTTCCAGGAAACAAAACGAAACAAGAAAAGGGAACTTCCTAAAGGTGGGTCTGGAGAACGACGCACGACACATACTGGCACGCCTCTGAAGTGGCGCGTGGCACAACAACGTGATCCTGGAGCAGCATATCTACGAGGTCTTTGGCAACTTCTTCAGCTCCCAAGGCGTCGACTGGGAGATTGAATACGCGCACACGACCCGAAAGGAGAACATCATCGCGTTTCAGCAGGTGGATTGCCCTGTATGGACCGTGGTTTTCCCTTGCTTCCAGGAAACAAAACGAAACAAGAAAAGGGAACTTCCTAAAGGTGGGTCTGGAGAACGACGCACGACACATACTGGCACGCCTCTGAAGTGGCGCGTGGCACAACAACGTGATCCTGGAGCAGCATATCTACGAGGTCTTTGGCAACTTCTTCAGCTCCCAAGGCGTCGACTGGGAGATTGAATACGCGCACACGACCCGAAAGGAGAACATCATCGCGTTTCAGCAGGTGGATTGCCCTGTATGGACCGTGGTTTTCCCTTGCTTCCAGGAAACAAAACGAAACAAGAAAAGGGAACTTCCTAAAGGTGGGTCTGGAGAACGACGCACGACACATACTGGCACGCCTCTGAAGTGGCGCGTGGCACAACAACGTGATCCTGGAGCAGCATATCTACGAGGTCTTTGGCAACTTCTTCAGCTCCCAAGGCGTCGACTGGGAGATTGAATACGCGCACACGACCCGAAAGGAGAACATCATCGCGTTTCAGCAGGTGGATTGCCCTGTATGGACCGTGGTTTTCCCTTGCTTCCAGGAAACAAAACGAAACAAGAAAAGGGAACTTCCTAAAGGTGGGTCTGGAGAACGACACACGACACATACTGGCACGCCTCTGAAGTGGCGCGTGGCACAACAACGTGATCCTGGAGCAGCATATCTACGAGGTCTTTGGCAACTTCTTCAGCTCCCAAGGCGTCGACTGGGAGATTGAATACGCGCACACGACCCGAAAGGAGAACATCATCGCGTTTCAGCAGGTGGATTGCCCTTTATGGACCGTGGTTTTCCCTTGCTTCCAGGAAACAAAACGAAACAAGAAAAGGGAACTTCCTAAAGGTGGGTCTGGAGAACGACACACGACACATACTGGCACGCCTCTGAAGTGGCGCGTGGCACAACAACGTGATCCTGGAGCAGCATATCTACGAGGTCTTTGGCAACTTCTTCAGCTCCCAAGGCGTCGACTGGGAGATTGAATACGCGCACACGACCCGAAAGGAGAACATCATCGCGTTTCAGCAGGTGGATTGCCCTGTATGGACCGTGGTTTTCCCTTGCTTCCAGGAAACAAAACGAAACAAGAAAAGGGAACTTCCTAAAGGTGGGTCTGGAGAACGACACACGACACATACTGGCACGCCTCTGAAGTGGCGCGTGGCACAACAACGTGATCCTGGAGCAGCATATCTACGAGGTCTTTGGCAACTTCTTCAGCTCCCAAGGCGTCGACTGGGAGATTGAATACGCGCACACGACCCGAAAGGAGAACATCATCGCGTTTCAGCAGGTGGATTGCCCTGTATGGACCGTGGTTTTCCCTTGCTTCCAGGAAACAAAACGAAACAAGAAAAGGGAACTTCCTAAAGGTGGGTCTGGAGAACGACGCACGACACATACTGGCACGCCTCTGAAGTGGCGCGTGGCACAACAACGTGATCCTGGAGCAGCATATCTACGAGGTCTTTGGCAACTTCTTCAGCTCCCAAGGCGTCGACTGGGAGATTGAATACGCGCACACGACCCGAAAGGAGAACATCATCGCGTTTCAGCAGGTGGATTGCCCTGTATGGACCGTGGTTTTCCCTTGCTTCCAGGAAACAAAACGAAACAAGAAAAGGGAACTTCCTAAAGGTGGGTCTGGAGAACGACGCACGACACATACTGGCACGCCTCTGAAGTGGCGCGTGGCACAACAACGTGATCCTGGAGCAGCATATCTACGAGGTCTTTGGCAACTTCTTCAGCTCCCAAGGCGTCGACTGGGAGATTGAATACGCGCACACGACCCGAAAGGAGAACATCATCGCGTTTCAGCAGGTGGATTGCCCTGTATGGACCGTGGTTTTCCCTTGCTTCCAGGAAACAAAACGAAACAAGAAAAGGGAACTTCCTAAAGGTGGGTCTGGAGAACGACGCACGACACATACTGGCACGCCTCTGAAGTGGCGCGTGGCACAACAACGTGATCCTGGAGCAGCATATCTACGAGGTCTTTGGCAACTTCTTCAGCTCCCAAGGCGTCGACTGGGAGATTGAATACGCGCACACGACCCGAAAGGAGAACATCATCGCGTTTCAGCAGGTGGATTGCCCTGTATGGACCGTGGTTTTCCCTTGCTTCCAGGAAACAAAACGAAACAAGAAAAGGGAACTTCCTAAAGGTGGGTCTGGAGAACGACACACGACACATACTGGCACGCCTCTGAAGTGGCGCGTGGCACAACAACGTGATCCTGGAGCAGCATATCTACGAGGTCTTTGGCAACTTCTTCAGCTCCCAAGGCGTCGACTGGGAGATTGAATACGCGCACACGACCCGAAAGGAGAACATCATCGCGTTTCAGCAGGTGGATTGCCCTGTATGGACCGTGGTTTTCCCTTGCTTCCAGGAAACAAAACGAAACAAGAAAAGGGAACTTCCTAAAGGTGGGTCTGGAGAACGACACACGACACATACTGGCACGCCTCTGAAGTGGCGCGTGGCACAACAACGTGATCCTGGAGCAGCATATCTACGAGGTCTTTGGCAACTTCTTCAGCTCCCAAGGCGTCGACTGGGAGATTGAATACGCGCACACGACCCGAAAGGAGAACATCATCGCGTTTCAGCAGGTGGATTGCCCTGTATGGACCGTGGTTTTCCCTTGCTTCCAGGAAACAAAACGAAACAAGAAAAGGGAACTTCCTAAAGGTGGGTCTGGAGAACGACGCACGACACATACTGGCACGCCTCTGAAGTGGCGCGTGGCACAACAACGTGACCCTGGAGCAGCATATCTACGAGGTCTTTGGCAACTTCTTCAGCTCCCAAGGCGTCGACTGGGAGATTGAATACGCGCACACGACCCGAAAGGAGAACATCATCGCGTTTCAGCAGGTGGATTGCCCTGTATGGACCGTGGTTTTCCCTTGCTTCCAGGAAACAAAACGAAACAAGAAAAGGGAACTTCCTAAAGGTGGGTCTGGAGAACGACGCACGACACATACTGGCACGCCTCTGAAGTGGCGCGTGGCACAACAACGTGATCCTGGAGCAGCATATCTACGAGGTCTTTGGCAACTTCTTCAGCTCCCAAGGCGTCGACTGGGAGATTGAATACGCGCACACGACCCGAAAGGAGAACATCATCGCGTTTCAGCAGGTGGATTGCCCTGTATGGACCGTGGTTTTCCCTTGCTTCCAGGAAACAAAACGAAACAAGAAAAGGGAACTTCCTAAAGGTGGGTCTGGAGAACGACGCACGACACATACTGGCACGCCTCTGAAGTGGCGCGTGGCACAACAACGTGATCCTGGAGCAGCATATCTACGAGGTCTTTGGCAACTTCTTCAGCTCCCAAGGCGTCGACTGGGAGATTGAATACGCGCACACGACCCGAAAGGAGAACATCATCGCGTTTCAGCAGGTGGATTGCCCTGTATGGACCGTGGTTTTCCCTTGCTTCCAGGAAACAAAACGAAACAAGAAAAGGGAACTTCCTAAAGGTGGGTCTGGAGAACGACGCACGACACATACTGGCACGCCTCTGAAGTGGCGCGTGGCACAACAACGTGATCCTGGAGCAGCATATCTACGAGGTCTTTGGCAACTTCTTCAGCTCCCAAGGCGTCGACTGGGAGATTGAATACGCGCACACGACCCGAAAGGAGAACATCATCGCGTTTCAGCAGGTGGATTGCCCTGTATGGACCGTGGTTTTCCCTTGCTTCCAGGAAACAAAACGAAACAAGAAAAGGGAACTTCCTAAAGGTGGGTCTGGAGAACGACGCACGACACATACTGGCACGCCTCTGAAGTGGCGCGTGGCACAACAACGTGATCCTGGAGCAGCATATCTACGAGGTCTTTGGCAACTTCTTCAGCTCCCAAGGCGTCGACTGGGAGATTGAATACGCGCACACGACCCGAAAGGAGAACATCATCGCGTTTCAGCAGGTGGATTGCCCTGTATGGACCGTGGTTTTCCCTTGCTTCCAGGAAACAAAACGAAACAAGAAAAGGGAACTTCCTAAAGGTGGGTCTGGAGAACGACGCACGACACATACTGGCACGCCTCTGAAGTGGCGCGTGGCACAACAACGTGATCCTGGAGCAGCATATCTACGAGGTCTTTGGCAACTTCTTCAGCTCCCAAGGCGTCGACTGGGAGATTGAATACGCGCACACGACCCGAAAGGAGAACATCATCGCGTTTCAGCAGGTGGATTGCCCTGTATGGACCGTGGTTTTCCCTTGCTTCCAGGAAACAAAACGAAACAAGAAAAGGGAACTTCCTAAAGGTGGGTCTGGAGAACGACGCACGACACATACTGGCACGCCTCTGAAGTGGCGCGTGGCACAACAACGTGATCCTGGAGCAGCATATCTACGAGGTCTTTGGCAACTTCTTCAGCTCCCAAGGCGTCGACTGGGAGATTGAATACGCGCACACGACCCGAAAGGAGAACATCATCGCGTTTCAGCAGGTGGATTGCCCTGTATGGACCGTGGTTTTCCCTTGCTTCCAGGAAACAAAACGAAACAAGAAAAGGGAACTTCCTAAAGGTGGGTCTGGAGAACGACGCACGACACATACTGGCACGCCTCTGAAGTGGCGCGTGGCACAACAACGTGATCCTGGAGCAGCATATCTACGAGGTCTTTGGCAACTTCTTCAGCTCCCAAGGCGTCGACTGGGAGATTGAATACGCGCACACGACCCGAAAGGAGAACATCATCGCGTTTCAGCAGGTGGATTGCCCTGTATGGACCGTGGTTTTCCCTTGCTTCCAGGAAACAAAACGAAACAAGAAAAGGGAACTTCCTAAAGGTGGGTCTGGAGAACGACGCACGACACATACTGGCACGCCTCTGAAGTGGCGCGTGGCACAACAACGTGATCCTGGAGCAGCATATCTACGAGGTCTTTGGCAACTTCTTCAGCTCCCAAGGCGTCGACTGGGAGATTGAATACGCGCACACGACCCGAAAGGAGAACATCATCGCGTTTCAGCAGGTGGATTGCCCTGTATGGACCGTGGTTTTCCCTTGCTTCCAGGAAACAAAACGAAACTAGAAAAGGGAACTTCCTAAAGGTGGGTCTGGAGAACGACGCACGACACATACTGGCACGCCTCTGAAGTGGCGCGTGGCACAACAACGTGATCCTGGAGCAGCATATCTACGAGGTCTTTGGCAACTTCTTCAGCTCCCAAGGCGTCGACTGGGAGATTGAATACGCGCACACGACCCGAAAGGAGAACATCATCGCGTTTCAGCAGGTGGATTGCCCTGTATGGACCGTGGTTTTCCCTTGCTTCCAGGAAACAAAACGAAACAAGAAAAGGGAACTTCCTAAAGGTGGGTCTGGAGAACGACGCACGACACATACTGGCACGCCTCTGAAGTGGCGCGTGGCACAACAACGTGATCCTGGAGCAGCATATCTACGAGGTCTTTGGCAACTTCTTCAGCTCCCAAGGCGTCGACTGGGAGATTGAATACGCGCACACGACCCGAAAGGAGAACATCATCGCGTTTCAGCAGGTGGATTGCCCTGTATGGACCGTGGTTTTCCCTTGCTTCCAGGAAACAAAACGAAACAAGAAAAGGGAACTTCCTAAAGGTGGGTCTGGAGAACGACACACGACACATACTGGCACGCCTCTGAAGTGGCGCGTGGCACAACAACGTGATCCTGGAGCAGCATATCTACGAGGTCTTTGGCAACTTCTTCAGCTCCCAAGGCGTCGACTGGGAGATTGAATACGCGCACACGACCCGAAAGGAGAACATCATCGCGTTTCAGCAGGTGGATTGCCCTGTATGGACCGTGGTTTTCCCTTGCTTCCAGGAAACAAAACGAAACAAGAAAAGGGAACTTCCTAAAGGTGGGTCTGGAGAACGACGCACGACACATACTGGCACGCCTCTGAAGTGGCGCGTGGCACAACAACGTGATCCTGGAGCAGCATATCTACGAGGTCTTTGGCAACTTCTTCAGCTCCCAAGGCGTCGACTGGGAGATTGAATACGCGCACACGACCCGAAAGGAGAACATCATCGCGTTTCAGCAGGTGGATTGCCCTGTATGGACCGTGGTTTTCCCTTGCTTCCAGGAAACAAAACGAAACAAGAAAAGGGAACTTCCTAAAGGTGGGTCTGGAGAACGACGCACGACACATACTGGCACGCCTCTGAAGTGGCGCGTGGCACAACAACGTGATCCTGGAGCAGCATATCTACGAGGTCTTTGGCAACTTCTTCAGCTCCCAAGGCGTCGACTGGGAGATTGAATACGCGCACACGACCCGAAAGGAGAACATCATCGCGTTTCAGCAGGTGGATTGCCCTGTATGGACCGTGGTTTTCCCTTGCTTCCAGGAAACAAAACGAAACAAGAAAAGGGAACTTCCTAAAGGTGGGTCTGGAGAACGACACACGACACATACTGGCACGCCTCTGAAGTGGCGCGTGGCACAACAACGTGATCCTGGAGCAGCATATCTACGAGGTCTTTGGCAACTTCTTCAGCTCCCAAGGCGTCGACTGGGAGATTGAATACGCGCACACGACCCGAAAGGAGAACATCATCGCGTTTCAGCAGGTGGATTGCCCTGTATGGACCGTGGTTTTCCCTTGCTTCCAGGAAACAAAACGAAACAAGAAAAGGGAACTTCCTAAAGGTGGGTCTGGAGAACGACGCACGACACATACTGGCACGCCTCTGAAGTGGCGCGTGGCACAACAACGTGATCCTGGAGCAGCATATCTACGAGGTCTTTGGCAACTTCTTCAGCTCCCAAGGCGTCGACTGGGAGATTGAATACGCGCACACGACCCGAAAGGAGAACATCATCGCGTTTCAGCAGGTGGATTGCCCTGTATGGACCGTGGTTTTCCCTTGCTTCCAGGAAACAAAACGAAACAAGAAAAGGGAACTTCCTAAAGGTGGGTCTGGAGAACGACGCACGACACATACTGGCACGCCTCTGAAGTGGCGCGTGGCACAACAACGTGATCCTGGAGCAGCATATCTACGAGGTCTTTGGCAACTTCTTCAGCTCCCAAGGCGTCGACTGGGAGATTGAATACGCGCACACGACCCGAAAGGAGAACATCATCGCGTTTCAGCAGGTGGATTGCCCTGTATGGACCGTGGTTTTCCCTTGCTTCCAGGAAACAAAACGAAACAAGAAAAGGGAACTTCCTAAAGGTGGGTCTGGAGAACGACGCACGACACATACTGGCACGCCTCTGAAGTGGCGCGTGGCACAACAACGTGATCCTGGAGCAGCATATCTACGAGGTCTTTGGCAACTTCTTCAGCTCCCAAGGCGTCGACTGGGAGATTGAATACGCGCACACGACCCGAAAGGAGAACATCATCGCGTTTCAGCAGGTGGATTGCCCTGTATGGACCGTGGTTTTCCCTTGCTTCCAGGAAACAAAACGAAACAAGAAAAGGGAACTTCCTAAAGGTGGGTCTGGAGAACGACGCACGACACATACTGGCACGCCTCTGAAGTGGCGCGTGGCACAACAACGTGATCCTGGAGCAGCATATCTACGAGGTCTTTGGCAACTTCTTCAGCTCCCAAGGCGTCGACTGGGAGATTGAATACGCGCACACGACCCGAAAGGAGAACATCATCGCGTTTCAGCAGGTGGATTGCCCTGTATGGACCGTGGTTTTCCCTTGCTTCCAGGAAACAAAACGAAACAAGAAAAGGGAACTTCCTAAAGGTGGGTCTGGAGAACGACACACGACACATACTGGCACGCCTCTGAAGTGGCGCGTGGCACAACAACGTGATCCTGGAGCAGCATATCTACGAGGTCTTTGGCAACTTCTTCAGCTCCCAAGGCGTCGACTGGGAGATTGAATACGCGCACACGACCCGAAAGGAGAACATCATCGCGTTTCAGCAGGTGGATTGCCCTGTATGGACCGTGGTTTTCCCTTGCTTCCAGGAAACAAAACGAAACAAGAAAAGGGAACTTCCTAAAGGTGGGTCTGGAGAACGACACACGACACATACTGGCACGCCTCTGAAGTGGCGCGTGGCACAACAACGTGATCCTGGAGCAGCATATCTACGAGGTCTTTGGCAACTTCTTCAGCTCCCAAGGCGTCGACTGGGAGATTGAATACGCGCACACGACCCGAAAGGAGAACATCATCGCGTTTCAGCAGGTGGATTGCCCTGTATGGACCGTGGTTTTCCCTTGCTTCCAGGAAACAAAACGAAACAAGAAAAGGGAACTTCCTAAAGGTGGGTCTGGAGAACGACACACGACACATACTGGCACGCCTCTGAAGTGGCGCGTGGCACAACAACGTGATCCTGGAGCAGCATATCTACGAGGTCTTTGGCAACTTCTTCAGCTCCCAAGGCGTCGACTGGGAGATTGAATACGCGCACACGACCCGAAAGGACAACATCATCGCGTTTCAACAGGTGGGTTGCCCAGTATGGACCGTGGTTTTCCCTTGCTTCCACCAAGCAAAACAAAACAATGAAAAGGGAACTTCCTAAAGGTGGGTCTGGCATGGCTCTGAAGCGGCGCGTGGCACAACAACGTGCTCCTGGAGCAGCACATCTATGAGGTCTTCGGCAACTTCTCCAGCTCCAAAGGCGTCGAGTGGGAGATCGAGTACGCGCACACGACCCGAAAGGACAACATTATCGCCTTTCAACGGGTGGGTTGCATATGATCCCTGTTTTTCCCTTCCCCATTTTGAGCCATCTTAGTAATGCCCGGGTTCCCTTGCAGTTTCTCCACGTTCTCAACACCTCACCTGATTTCCACACACCACATGGCACATGCCACATTGCGTTGCGTTGTCTAAACATTGTGCTATGTCCCATCACGCTGGGTGCAGAAGGTGGGGCGGAACTTGCTGATCGGGGAGTTCTGCAATGCGATGGGCAACAGTGCGACGTCAGAGCAGCAGGCCAACTTCTCTCTCGGACAGATGAAGGCATTCAGCCACGCCAAGGCCGGCTGGTTCTTCTGGTCCTGGAAACTCAACACCACTGGTACGTGCTCTTGTCAGTGCTCTTGTCAGTGCGCTTGTTGTGCTCCTTTCCTTCTGGATTTTCCTTCTCACAATCGCACCGGCTGTGAGTGATCTCCTCGCTCTTCTTGAATCTTCCCTCTTTTCATGCCCAGCAGCAGTACCGGTACTGGTACCCCATCCCTGGTTTCTCACCTTGAACTGTGTGTCCCTTGTCAAACCTTCAGTATTTTCCCTACTGTTTTTATGCTGCTGTCTTTTTTGAGTCGACTCTTAAGTCAGCTCTTTGCATGCCCAGCAGTACCGGTACCCCATCCCATCCCTGGTTTCTCACCTTGCATAATGTGTCCCTTGTCAGAGCTTTTTCCCTCCTGTTGTTTTCCTGATGCGTCCACCTGATGCAGGCACTCATCACTGGCAGTTTGTCAACAGCTATGACAGAGGCTGGTTACCCAAGAAACCAGATGGTAACTGGTATTGATGCACTTGTGAAAATTCTTTAGTCATGTTGTATTGTATCTATTAATTTATTTATTCATTGAACCCCACTGCTGCCTGCACTCGCATCAGTGGTAAAAACCAGTTTTCACCCCGTAACAACCATCTGGCTGGACGGAATGCTCTTATTTCTTCCCACACGTAGTCAAGCGTGGTGAGTTTTTGTAGGTACAATCATGTGTTTTACCTGGAAAATCCATACCATAGTAGATGAGACAGAATAGTCTGCTCATTCACTGAAACTGCAAACGTCAGTGCTCTTTTGTGTGCCTTCACCACTCTATTACACGGTGCTACTAACCTGTCATCCTGTCCTGAATGCCACTTACGGTACCGGTACTTCTTCCTCTGTGATCTGATGTGGGGTTGAAGTACCAACACCAACACTTACGGTAATTCGATCAATTATTATAAAGAATGCCATGCATATGCATTGCAGGCTTCATAGAATGTCATGTGGCACGGGATGGATGGGACTCAAATACACGATAAGCCATCTATTGTGTCCCCCCCACCTTCAGAACAGAAGTCTCAGCTTCACTTTCGTTGCTCAGAACTGGAGAGCAGGCAACCAACCAAAGTGGAATCCTGGCACTTGCTCCAGGATGAGCCCTCGTAACCCGCAATTGGGGCAGCCAACCAGGAGGAAACTCTAATACATGTACAGTAGCGACTATTGCAATTCAACAATGTGACAAAACTACACCCGTAGGTCATCCCTTCACACCTATCGCTCCCCACGTTGCTCCGGGGTAAGCCCTCCTGACCCGCAGGTAGGGCAGCCAACCAGGCCGAACCCCTGGCACTTGTAGCACCTGCAGCAACCAATGTGCATGGACAGAGAGATGGTGGTGAGAAGCGGTGACACATCAGCGTTGAGGAGTGGATATGTCTGATTATATACAGTATCAGGTTACCATATTATAGACATGTGGCAACGGGGGAAGGAAAGAGGAGGTAGAGGGAAGGGGGGGGTGTACGGGGCAAGAGGGTGTGGGGGAAGAGGGTTTGAAAGGAGGGAGGAGGGAAGGTTTTGGGGGCAAGAGGAAGGGGACAGACAGGAAAGATGGGGGAAAGGATAGGAGATCACAGCGCATATGCAATTCTGGCTCACTTCCATCTCTCCAAAATATTGCCATTGGTCTTGCTCTTCCCCGTCCCCTGTGAATCATAACAAGTTTTGAGACGTCTCTAAACGCGTATGCTATGCTGACTTACTTCCATCTCTCCAGCATGTTTCCCTTGGTCTTGCTCTTCCCCGTCCCCTGCAAATCATGCGACCACCAAACGGGAGAATAGCTTCACAACTTACAGGACAACCATACCGGAGCGAAGAAATGTGAAGAATTTAGACAGGACATTGCATTGAAAAGAGGCACGAACAGAAGATAGGAATCCGACAAATCAAACCACGACACGTTAACGTCTCAGAATACAAAAGGTAGGCGCATTTAGATGCGTCATCTCACTGCACCTATCATGTTCTCCAAGGTTAACGTCTCAGAAGTGGATTACCTTGCAAATGGGGCAATATAAGCCTCCCGTCTCTATGACTTGCGGGATTAGCGATGTATTAACAGTGCATTACCTTGCAGACGGGGCAATCCACACCGCCCGTGCCCCTGCAGGTGCTACACGAGGCTCTGGACACCTTTCCCTTAGCCGGAGGTGACTTTTTCGAGGGAGACTTGGACGGCGGGTCGGCCTGCAAGCGACAGGCAGGGACGGGAGGAGGCAAAGATGGTGGATTTCGAACAGTCAAATTCGGCAGAATGCACTTACAGAATCGTCGAATTCAGGTTGATTTGCTTAACAAAATGCATTGATTGATTTCTCGGGAAGAATGCACATGATTAAATGTTCAGAATCAGGAGAGCGTAAATGAAAATCCATGGAAAGAAAAATTAGGGAACCTGGCATATGCAGAGCGTCGAGCACATGGAATCAAAGTGCATGGGATTTGCCAGATTCTTAAGGAACGCCCAGATTCAGGTCGTGCAGCAGAATGAACGGTCATTACGAACCTTGGGCTTGCCCCAGCCGAAGAGCGCCTTCACCGCGACTGAGCGCCGGTTCGCGGGTTCGTCTCGTGAGCACGGATAATTTATCATGAGCAGCTGTGGAGCTAATAGGTTGGTTCCGGATGAAAGCTGCCCATTGGCTGCTTGTGACTGGCTCAACGAGCCAGCGAAAGAGACAGTGGCTACTGTAGATAGAGCCATAGGTGCGACGCCGGAAAGGCAATCCCTGAGTTGGCACGCTGACGCGGCAAACCCGCAGCGGTTTTCGACAACCACAATGTAATATTGCTATGATACTGGACGAACCGGCCCCACTACCAGCAGCTACTGTTTTCTTTCTTCCTATGGTAAGGTAAGGTACTTGGCAGAATTTAGGTCAAACTGCCTGCCTCACGACCAGATTGGCTATTTCTCAATCAACCTTCCTAAGGCGAGTCGCGACCAGCTTTCCTTCCCTTCCCACAGCATGTGATTCTCATCCACTACGTGGTTAGTTGGCCGTTGATTGGATGTCAGGTAGCGCCACGTGGACTCTGTAAGCGCGTTACAGTGAGCTCCGATTCAACGTCTGTCATGTCAATGGACAGAAGAATGAAACACTATCAATTTTCAATGAACTTATCCAAGGTGGGTTCGCTATTATCGATGAGTGCCGCGAGTCCATCTCAACCTCCTTTCCACGTGTGCTCGACAGCGTGTCTGTTTCAGTCAGGAAGAGCCAAATACACGTTTGAGTGACTTGGCTCGGGCTACAACGAAGGGCCGCAGTCTGCTCATTTCTGAGCCTCGATAATTTCGTGCCTCCTCACGTGATTGGGAAGTCGCTCTACTCCCCCCCGGTGTCCTTTCAGCAGTTTGAAAATATCAAGAACATCAAGTGCCATCCCTGCCCAGAAGTCTCATCTTCTGCCCAGAAATAGTTGTATAGTGTCAAAAACCAGCACGCAAACCAGCTACATACATTTGTGTTCTTATTGGAAAAAATCACGCTAACAATCAAAACGAACAATCACGGCTAACAAACAGTGTTCTTAGGCATTACGGAATGGGCATACATGTGACAAAAGGGAAATCCCTCTCCTACTTCATCTCCTCTTGCCCTCCCTACAGTTCAGTCTCATCAGTAGTAACATCAATTTTTCCCCATGGCTGCCTCTCGATGTTGTCGTATCGCGCTCACCAGTTCCACAGCTCCCGCGTGCGACGTTTCCAGAGCAGCCATTGCTGCTGCTTATCCCAATCTTGCTCTCGTCGGCGTCGGCTGAAAGGCACCTTGCTCGCTCCGTAGCCTAACGCGACAGAAACAACTCAGACTCTGCCTTCCGAAGTCCTAATTTGTCTGACAGAGAGCGTCGGAGAACCCGAGCATTCAGCGTTTCACGTAGAAACTTCTGGAGGCAGCTTCGTACTACCGTATTTGTCGGAGGGACTGATTGCACCTGCATCACCCCTGCCGTCACTACTTCCCGAATCACTACTGGTTGACTCGACCTAATCCACAGCCACCGCCACTGGCGCACTGTTTCGCGAATCGCGATCGCTTTCGTGTCCCGGTCACCCCTGATCAAACGCCGGCCTTTCGCGTTCCTACAAGCCACCGGTTGACGACACTGCCCGATGCCAGGCTAATTCGGCTTCAATCCTGTATACCGGAACAGTGCTCTGAGGAATTATTCTAGGAGTTCTCCTCCTTCCCCCAGCCTGGAGTTTAGACCGATCCATCGACTCCTGTCGGGGCCTCACGAGTCTAGACTTTTCCTCCTCTTCACTTTCAACTTCGTCGTTCAGTTTCCGAGCAGTTGTTTTAGGAGCAGTCCTCCTGCCTTCAGCGACTCCTATCATGACATTACGAGTCTAGACCGATCCTCCTCGTCTCCCTTCATGAAGGACCTCGCTCCATGGTTCTTCTGTTAGCTTCACGCTCTCCGCCGCTCATTCCTCTCCAGAGGTTTCCCCGTCTCCGCCGAGCTTCGGTTCGACTGCATCAGTAACTCTTTTGATACTGGCCTAGCAGGACTAGGACTAAAGTCTAGGACGGATTAAGGATAAGGACCTCTGAGATGGAATCTTCGAGTCTGACCGGCCGTCAGCAGCCGGACACGTCTGCTGCTGACGTTATCGGAGTAGGTTCTTCCACGACGGGTCGATGTGATGGTACTGAGGCTGTTCTCGATATAAGGCTCCCCGTCAACGGTGTTGAGTCGTCCCCGTGCGGGTTACGCGATGGCTCTGGTGAATTGGCGGAGCTTTGCGACCGGGTATATGGAAACGGGTTACCAATTTCGCCAGACCAGCAAGGCTGCGAGCTTCCCCCGAAAAGTTCCCCGCAGAATGATGCGAATGAACGCGGAGGCTTCGGCGGAAAGGGCAGCGGGACCGGGGCGCGCCCTGCGCCTGCCTCGGAGCTGGCAGGCGGGCGCGTTTGTGCTTCCGCCAAGGTGGCTCTGGGGGTACTTTCGGAAGTTCCGCGGAATCGGGGAGGGTCTTTTTCCGGCGTACCCGAGCTTTATCGTCGTCTTCTGGTCCTTCATCGCCTCGTTTATTGGTGCGCGCCTCGTTCCCTTTTTTCTTTCACTGGCTCTCACAAGGTTAGTTAGTCATTTCAAGCAAGGCTTCAGTTACTGGTGTTGAGCCCCTTTGCCTTCAAACCAGCGTTGGTGCATGCATTGATTCATAATGTCTGGCTGCTGTTGCCTATGGAAGATCATCCTCTCTCACTTCCATACTCCCTTCCCACAAATTTCTACCCACCTTCTCCTTTACATACTCCCATCAACCCCCTCCCGCCTACCCCCCTTTTCTTCCGTCGTTTATGATTGGCTCGTTTGGCGCCACAGCGGTGTGCTCATCTTCGGAACCATCGACTCGCCCTTTCATCTTCCGCCCCCCTTCCCCCCCACACTTCCTCCCTCAATGTTTGCAGGCATAGCCCTGTGCGCGTTTCTCGCGTTCAACACGAGCATGCAGCAGACCCTGAGCCTCTACCCGACAAGCACTAGCAGCAGCACAACTGAAACCGGCCAGCAGCAGCAAGCGTCGTTTATGATTGGCTCGTTTGGCGCCACAGCGGTGCTCATCTTCGGAACCATTGACTCGCCTCTCTCGCAGCCCCGGAATGTGGTCCTCGGGAGTGCCGTTTCAGCGGTGATCGGCGCGCTTATAGCGGAGATCTTCGCTATAGGCGGGCTCGCGTTTTCTAATACGTCGTGGCTGTGGCTACAGTGCGGTCTTGCGGTTTCCTTATCCATAGTGGGTACGTCCGTGGTTTCATTTTTCACTATTTGTGCAGCCAGCTGTGTAACTTCACGCGTTCTTTTGGGCGCGTTAGAAGGATTGTTTTCACTCTCTCTGCAGCTGTATAACTCCACATTTTATTCCTGATCTCGCCCATCCCATCCCCCCAATAACACTCCCCCCTTCCCCTTCCCCTCCCCACCCTTCCACCTCCCAGCCATGCAGCTGCTGCGTATCGTCCATCCCCCTGGGGGTGCTTCAGCACTCATTGCTGTCATGTCGCCTCCCTCTCTGCGCTGCCACGGCTTCTTTGTGCTCACTCCCGTGCTGCTGGGAGTGTGTATCATGCTCACTGTCGCTCTCTTTGTCAACAATATCGCCCGACAGTAAGCCAACACACGGCTTCTTTACTTTCTCCCTCTTCATCTCATTTCTCATCCTCATGCGTTGGTTTTCCCGTATCTCCACCACCCTATTGTTTTTTATTTCCAGCCTTGCTGCCGAGTCCTTGCTTCTCTCTCCTGGTCCTTTTCTTCGACCCTGTAACCTCCCCTCCCGCCTTCCACTCCACCTTTACTCACCCTCACCCCCACCCCCAACCTCACCGCCAGGTACCCTCTGTACTGGTGGCGGCCAATCATCCTTGACATTCCCGTGCCAGAGGGCTCCACGCACCACTCCCTGTGCTCACTCACCCACCTGTGCCTCTTCCCTGCTCTTTCCCCATTCCTATCCTACCCTTTCTCACCAGGTACCCTCTGTGCTGGTGGCGGCCAATCATCCTTGACATTCCCGTGCCAGAGGGCTCCACACATCACTCCGCCTGCTCACTCACCCACCTGTGCTCTTTCCCCTCTCCTTCCCACTTTCAACCCACTCCACCCACCAGGTACCCCCTGTACTGGTGGCGGCCACTCATCCTCGACATTCCCGTGCCAGAGGGCTCCACACACCACTCTCTGTGCTCTCTCACCCACCTGTGCCTCTTCCAGTTCACTTACCTTCCAACCATTCCTCACTCCTTCCCACTCCTTCCACCCCCCCCTCACCAGGTACCCCCTGTACTGGTGGCGGCCAGTCATCCTGGACATTCCCGTGCCAGAGGGCTCCACGCACCACTCCGCCGTGACAGCAGGCGAGGCATACCACACAATACAGCACCTGCACGCCGTGCACTCCTCCGTGCACCACGCCTCTTCCCAGCTGCCCTCCCAACAGCCCTCTCAACCGCCCTCTCAGCTGCTGCCACTGTGCCTGCCTTCAAGCGATGCACAGCGCGTCCACGCCGTACACTCCCCTGTGCAACCCTCCGTGCAACCCCTCGTGCAACCCGCCGTGCAACCCCCCGTGCACCACGGTATGGGCCATGCCGCGGGCCATCGCAATAGCAACAGCAGCAGCAGCAGCAGCGCTCGAGAGCATGGCATTCATGTGACTGCAGGCGAGGCGTACCACACGATTCCGCACATCCACGCCGTGCATTCCCCCGTGCACCATGCCATGCCGCATCAGCCCCTCGGCCTCCACTCAACCAGTGACGCTGCGACAGCTGGCGGGGTGCTTCACAGGGTAGGGAACACCCATCCGCTGCCAGCGCTTTCACAGCATGTCCATCCGCAGCAATCATCGGCGCATGCGGTGCAGAGCGGTACAGATGCTGAGGAGGACGGGTCAGCGAGTCGTGTTCATGGCGGCACGGCGTACATTCAAGGAGGGCGTGCGAGAGCGGTAACATGTAACGATGCTGGTTACGCGTGCACGCAGCAGGGCACGCAGACGGCAACCGCGGCAGAAGCATTGGCAGCAGAGCTCACCTTTCGTGGCGGGCCGTTCCGCCACGTCAGCAACTCAGCAGTGCGCCACGTCAGCGTTCCCCCGCTGAGTCACCAGCAGCATCGCGACAAGGACAAACAGCAGGTCGAGCAGCAAACGCAACCTTTTTTCGGGCAGTACAGAAAAGTTTACCTGCTGTGTTGTCGATGCCACGTCATCACACTCCTCTCTATCTGATGACCAAGCAGTTGATGACAGAAGAGAGCACAGCAACACTACACGGGACAATAATTCAGCGGGCATTGAACAACTGAGTCCATTTGCTGTCTGTCAAGCTGGAACCGTTGATCAAACTGCTACTGATGCATTTGCACGCGTTGATTCGCCAGCTGATACTGATCCAGCGGCTGGGGTTGATGCACCTCCTTTCCTTGGGGACTCCATTAAGGAAGAACCACATCCAGCTAAGGCTGTGGGTGATTCTGGGAGTTCTGTAACTGACTCGCCAGCACACACCAATGTGGACTCAGTCAAAGATTCAGCAAGCAGCAGGGAGCAGAGAGTATTTGGCGATGACTCTTTGAACATAGATGGCCTTTCGGCCGCTGGAAGGGCATCTAGAGAAGGTTTAGAGGACTCAGCAACTCATGATGGCCGGACGACACCAACGTGAAGATGGATCAGCATGAGTGATAGGTAATGAATACTGTAGCAGTGGGTAGTGGTTATGTCAAGAAGCTTTTTCTTTATTTCAACGAGTTGTCTATGCCGTAGCATGAAAGCATGTGGGTGTGGTTCATATAGTGGAAGGACATTCTCATGTCAATAGTTTGTTCCAAGATTGGAACTCATGGTAATGACCACAAGAATATGTGTTTTTGCCAAAGACTGGTGCTGGTCGCCAACAGGCTAAAAAACAGAAAATATACTACCCGTATCATGCAATCCATCAGGTCAGCTCAACTACCATTCGTTACCTCTACACTCCCAGTCACTGTATCCGCATCGGTTTCATGCCTTACGAGCAAGCCCCCATGTCCCTTCGCATTCCCATAGCTACAGCGATTAGTTAGTATCGCAAAGCTTGATTAGCTAGCATCCCAAGTAGCGAGTCGCGGCGCGGTGCTCGCTCTAGTTGACGAAAAAACACATTTATTTGAAGTTCTAGGAAAAAAAACGTTCCGAAGAAATAGCGCGGGATTGGCTTACTTTTTTTATGGTTATCCTATATAGGATACATAATCACCCTAGCTTCACATCCCTTGAACGCGCAGTGAACAGATGGCGAAGGTGGCGGCTCCATGGTGGATGGGTGACCCTAGTCGGCCTATAACGGATCAACCGGAAGGCACTTTCGTTTGGGCTAAGGTGCGATTTGGTCATGGTTTTTCTACCCTAAATGGACTCACTTGTCCTCACACGTGTATATTTAGGTCAACAGGCGTTAACTGCGTGCATGTTCATGTCATTCCTTAACTAAGTGGGTCATGTCAGACTCTCGAAGTGCTTCACAGCAAAATTAAATTGCTCTTTACGTGGCTATGGGGTTCCAGTAACCTAATAACTGCGATTTTACCGCTCCAGACCTCTAACTCTTCAGAGTCTCGTTTTACTTCGTGTTCCTTCTCATCCACGCATTTCTACTGACTCTCTGCTTGGTCTCTGTCCTTTGCAGGGATTCTCCCTCCTTGTTCGACTCCCGTTTCTCTTACCTTTCCTCCCCTCTCTCCCTGTTTCTCTTCCCGTTTCCTGTTCTCCACCTCCCCACTCCTCTCCCTCCCTCCTCCTCTCTCGTTTTTCTTCCAGAAACGCGCTCAGTGGCATGCAGGCATCATAGCGTCGCCCCTCAATTGCTCCACTCCCGCTCCTGATGCTCCCAACACTCCTTCCCATGCACTCACCACCACCACTCGAGCACGCTCCTCCCATGTCTGCGTCTTTCTGCCCCGGGATGCCACCTTTGTTTGGAGCTCTCCAGACTCTGTGCTCCACGTGTGGATCAAGCCCGACCCGCTTGGCCCGTATGCTAGGCCCGTACTCAGGAAGCTGGTGTCTATGTGTGAGGGAAGTGGTGGGGAGGAGCGGGAAGCTGTTGGTAGTGGTGGTGGTTCTGCCTTTGGTGGTGGTGGTGGTGCTGCTGCTGCTGCTGCTGCTGCTGCTCGTTTTGGTGGTGCTGTTGGGTTGAAGAATGCTGGCGTGTCAGCAGGAGATGCTGCCACGTCAGCTGGGCGAGGGAGGGAGGCCAATCCGCTTCCTGCTTGGGCGAAGCCGGCTAAGCAAGCAACGGAGGGCAGGGGTAGTGGAGGCGGGGAGGGAAGCGGGCAACGAGGAGATGACAGTGAGAACGCGGGTGGAGATGGGGAAGATGATGGAGGGAGTGAGGGAGGGAGAGGAAGGAGTGACGGTGTGAGAAAAGGGAAGGAGAATCAAGAAGTGGGAGGGAATCAGAGAAGGAGTCGAGGTGGTGGTGGTGGTGGGAGTGAGTCAGGCAAGGAGTGGATTCTGAGGCGCATGAGGAGGGTTGGGGTGCTGACAGTGGCGACAGAAATACTCGACTTGAGTGACCAGGTCCCATTAGAGGTATGCTCGATCGAAAGAAAGAAGAAAGAAAGAAAGAAAGAAAGAAAGAAAGAAAGAAAGAAAGAAAGAAAGAAAGAAATAATAAATAAATAAAGAAATAAAGAAGGAAAAAAAGAGTCTCATGAATTTTTGTGTGTGGCTCGCTTTCGCTCTCATATTCCACCCTGATTCCAAACTTGAACAGCGCTGAACAAACAAAGAGTACGGCTCTTCCTTCTCTCCCTTCCTTCTCTCCCTTCCTTCTCTCCCTTCCTTCTCTCTCTTCCTTCTCTCCCTTCCTTCTCTCCCTTCCTTCTCTCCCTTCCTTCTCTCCCTTCCTTCTCTCCCTTCCTTCTCTCTCTTCCTTCTCTCCCTTCCTTCTCTCTCTTCCTTCTCTCCCTTCCTTCTCTCTCTTCCTTCTCTCCCTTCCTTCTCTCTCTTCCTTCTCTCCCTTCCTTCTCTCTCTTCCTTCTCTCCCTTCCTTCTCTCCCTTCCTTCTCTCCCTTCCTTCTCTCCCTTCCTTCTCTCTCTTCCTTCTCTCCCTTCCTTCTCTCTCTTCCTTCTCTCCCTTCCTTCTCTCTCTTCCTTCTCTCCCTTCCTTCTCTCTCTTCCTTCTCTCCCTTCCTTCTCTCCCTTCCTTCTCTCTCTTCCTTCTCTCCCTTCCTTCTCTCTCTTCCTTCTCTCCCTTCCTTCTCTCCCTTCCTTCTCTCCCTTCCTTCTCTCCCTTCCTTCTCTCTCTTCCTTCTCTCCCTTCCTTCTCTCTCTTCCTTCTCTCCCTTCCTTCTCTCTCTTCCTTCTCTCCCTTCCTTCTCTCCCTTCCTTCTCTCCCTTCCTTCTCTCCCTTCCTTCTCTCTCTTCCTTCTCTCCCTTCCTTCTCTCTCTTCCTTCTCTCCCTTCCTTCTCTCTCTTCCTTCTCTCCCTTCCTTCTCTCTCTTCCTTCTCTCCCTTCCTTCTCTCTCTTCCTTCTCTCCCTTCCTTCTCTCTCTTCCTTCTCTCCCTTCCTTCTCTCCCTTCCTTCTCTCCCTTCCTTCTCTCCCTTCCTTCTCTCTCTTCCTTCTCTCCCTTCCTTCTCTCTCTTCCTTCTCTCCCTTCCTTCTCTCTCTTCCTTCTCTCCCTTCCTTCTCTCTCTTCCTTCTCTCCCTTCCTTCTCTCTCTTCCTTCTCTCCCTTCCTTCTCTCCCTTCCTTCTCTCCCTTCCTTCTCTCCCTTCCTTCTCTCTCTTCCTTCTCTCCCTTCCTTCTCTCTCTTCCTTCTCTCCCTTCCTTCTCTCTCTTCCTTCTCTCCCTTCCTTCTCTCTCTTCCTTCTCTCCCTTCCTTCTCTCCCTTCCTTCTCTCTCTTCCTTCTCTCCCTTCCTTCTCTCTCTTCCTTCTCTCCCTTCCTTCTCTCCCTTCCTTCTCTCCCTTCCTTCTCTCCCTTCCTTCTCTCTCTTCCTTCTCTCCCTTCCTTCTCTCTCTTCCTTCTCTCCCTTCCTTCTCTCTCTTCCTTCTCTCCCTTCCTTCTCTCCCTTCCTTCTCTCCCTTCCTTCTCTCCCTTCCTTCTCTCTCTTCCTTCTCTCCCTTCCTTCTCTCTCTTCCTTCTCTCCCTTCCTTCTCTCTCTTCCTTCTCTCCCTTCCTTCTCTCTCTTCCTTCTCTCCCTTCCTTCTCTCTCTTCCTTCTCTCCCTTCCTTCTCTCTCTTCCTTCTCTCCCTTCCTTCTCTCCCTTCCTTCTCTCCCTGTCCTTTGAGTCGACTCAGAAGTCGCCGCTGAACGAATAAAGAGTACGACTCTTCCTTCTCTCCCTGTCCCTCCGCCCACTGCTCCTGCTCCTCCTCCCGTTTTCTTCCTTCTCTTTCTCCTTTTGCTCCCTTGTACTATTCCTGCTCCTCTCCCGAACCTTCCTTTTCTCCCTTCCATCTCTCTTGCTCCTCCCCTGTTGCTCCTCCTGGCCATCCCATCCCCAACGTCCCTCCTCCTTCTGTTAGGCTGTGGTGCTGACGGCTCGCTCCATCTCGTTCTGGTCTGGCTTTGCTGAAAGGGGTGCTGGAGCCGAGTCGTATGAGCAGCAGGGAGAGCTGTTGAGCGACCTCTGCCAGGCAGGTGATTTGCTTTATAGATGTCAATGAGAGTGGTTGAGAGCGGTAAGAAGCGATGAGAAGGACATTGCTGGAGCCGAGTCGTATGAGCAGCAGGGAGAGCTGCTGAGCGACCTCTGCCAGGCAGGTGACTTGCTTTTCAAGGTCGAGAGTGGTTGAGAGAGGTAACTCGTGGTGACTACGATGGTCCTGGAGCCGAGTCGTATGAGCAGCAGGGAGGGCTTCTGCTGAGGTATCTCTGCCAGGCAAGTGACTTTCTATACATGCTGTTGAGAGTGGTTGAGAGCGGTAAGGAGTGGTGACTAGGATGGCCAGGGAGGGCTGCTGGTATCTCTGCCAGGCAAGTGGTTTGCCTTTCAAGGGGGGCTGGCAAGTGTGAAGGGTGGCTGAGATTCGTTGGGAGTTGTTTGTTGAGACCTCTTATCCAACCCCTCAAGTTCAGTTCAGCCTATCAGACAGCACAACACATCTGTGCACACCGGCATCATCAGTCAGATGTTCAGCATCAAGCTTTGAGGCGCCTCAAAACTAGATTCGTGGGTAGTTGTTGAGACCTCTCATCCAACCCCTCAAGTTCAGTTCAGTTCAGCCTGTCAGTCAGCACAACACATCTTTGCACACCGGCATCATCAGTCAGATGTTCTTATCATTCAAAGCATTTCTTACCCGTATCCTCAATATTGTTTGACCCATTCTTTCCAACCTTTTTTACTTATCTTCCCGCCCGCCCCTCTGTCCCCTCCTTCCGTCCATTCCCCTCCTTCCTTCCATTCCTTCCGTTTCTGCCTCCCTCCCTCCGTCTTTCCATTCTTGCAGATCATCCTGCCACAGCTGCTGCATCCTGATTGGCTCTCATCCCGCCACGCCAGCTGGACCAATGAATGCCTAGCTACCAACTCAGCACCAGCAGTGCATTCACGCATCCAGGTAACAACACCAGAGTACACTCAGTCCCTCAGGTACACTAAGGTCCCTCAGTCCCTCAGGTAAACAACACCAGAGTACACTCAGGTGAAAGAAGAGTGTTTTTGAGACGTCTCAAAAACGCCAGAGTACATTCAGTCCCTTAGGTACCCTAAGGTCCCTCAGTCCCTCGGGTCCCTCAGGTAAACAACACCAGAGTACACTCAGTCCCTCTGGTAGGGTTGAGCACAGGCCGGGCCGGGCCCTCAGGTCCACTAAATTCTCCTCATATTCATTCTCTGAAAGCACCTTCTCTTTCCTTCCCCTTTCATATTCCTTACCTCTTAACTCCCATCTACTGCCCTTTTCCCCCTCCCTCTCCTCCAGGAGCTCTCTTCAGCCATCCTCTGATCGCACGTCTCAGACCTCTGGAAAGTCTCCCTCCCGCCGCAACCAGCAGCAGCGCGGGGTGCCTTCAAGCGCCCTCTGTTTCCTCCCTTGCTATTCATTCACTCTGTCTGTACCCCCGTCTCCCCCCACCAGGAGCTCTCTTCAGCCATCCTTTGGGCAAACGTGGAAGACCTCTGGAAGGTGTCTCAGCCGCCGCAACCAGCAGCAGCGTGGGCGGCCTTCAAGCACCCTCTGCTGGCCGCAGTGGCAGCGTGTGTGGTGACGGGCACGCCTGGCAGGGAGAGGCTCTGGTCCAAAAACGGAAGGAATGGGAGGATCTTTGGGGATCTCCAGTCTCTTCCCTTAAATTTTCTCTTCCTCTGACCCATGCCTCTCCCCTCCAGGAGCTCTCGTCAGCCGTCCTCTGGGCGCACGTGGAAGTGCTCTGGAAGGACTCTCTCCCGCCGCAACCAGCAGCAGCGTGGGCGGCCTTCAAGCGCCCTCTGCTGACCGCCGTGGCAGCGTGTGTGGTGACGGGCACGCCTGGCAGGGAGAGGCTCTGGTCCAAAAACGGAGGGATCTTTGGGTTCCTTCCCTCTGCTGTGGGCGGTGGCGGTGGTTCTGCTGGTGGTGGTGGCGGTGGTGGTGGCGGTGGTGGTGGCGGTGGCGGTGGCGGTGCTGGTGGCGGTGCTGGTGGTGGTAACGGTGCTGGTGGCGGTGCTGGTAATGATGGTGGTGCCACTGCTGCAATTCTCGCATCTCCTGGGACTGTGAACCGTAATGTTGTGGGCACAGAAGCTGATGCTGCTGCTGCTGCTGCTGCTGCTGCTGATGCTGCTGCTGCTGCTGCTGCTGCTGCTGATGTTGCTGCTGCTGCTGCTGCTGCTGCTGCTGCTGCGGCTGTGCCGGCTGGTACTACCTGTGCTAAGGTAGCATCAGGAGTCGGAGCAACAACAGCAGGGGCAGCAGCAGCGGAAGCAGCACAAGGGGTGGCAGCAGCAGCGGCAGTAGTGGCAGCAGGAGCACCAGAGGGGCCAGCGGGCAGTGGTGTGGTTAAGTGTTTTGGTTTGCTAAGCAGCGGCAGAAAGTGCCCCCGCAAGGCCAGGCCTGGGGAGCTTTTCTGCAGTGCTCATGCTGATGCAGGGGTGTCAGGGGGGGAGGGGGTGGGAGTGAGAGATGGGGTAGTGAATAGTGAGGGGGACAGGGGGATTGAGACAGCACGAATGCAACGGGGAGGGGGGGAAGAAGCTTTAAGGGAAGGAGGGGGGAGAGGAGGAGATGGAAGGGTGTTGAGAGGTGGAGAGGGGTTGAGCGATGGGGAAGTGGATTTGGGGGAGTTGGAACCCATTGGTGACTTTTCCTTAGGCATGTATGGTTCTGGTGCTGATAGTGTGTGTGAGCGAGCTGTTGGCATTGGTTCTGGTGCTGATTGCAATGGAGGAGAAGGAAGAGGAGGATTAGAAGAGGAGAGAGCAAGAGCATGGGCAGGAGCAGGAGCAGAGGCAAGAGCAGAGGCAGGAGCAGAGGCAGGAGTAGGAGAAGCAGCAGGAGCAGCAAGAGGTTTGAGCTTTGGCAGTGTGAGGAGCTCGTTTCAGCGGAGGAAAGAGAAGCTGATCGTGCTGTGCAGTGGCGTTACGAAGAGAGGCGGGCCGTGCCAGGTGCCGGTGCTGCCCCCCTCCGCGCTGTGCCAGTTCCACAGGCGACAGCAGCAGGATCATCATCAGCAGCAGCAGCAGCACGCAAGGGAGCATGTGCAGCAATCAGAGCAGCAGAGATGGCAACAGCAACAAGAGCAGCAGCAGCAGCAGCAGCAGCAGCAGGAGAGGCAGCGGCAGCAGCAACGACAAGAAGACGCAAGACAATGGCAGCGGCAGCGGCTGCAGCATCGAAAACAAGCAATGGATATGTACTATGAGGATAAGGATGCGGAGTATTATGAAGGTGATGAGGAGGAGGAGGGCCGTGGGAAGACCCATGAGGAGGAGGAGGAGGAGGGCCGGCACATGACGGGTTGTGATGAGGAAGGTTACCATAAGTATGGTGGTTACCACAAGGATGGTGGTTACCACATGCGCAGTCAGGGGCTCTGCGAGGAGGCACATCGTGACAGTGATGGCACTGCTCGTAACCGTGACTACAACGAAAGTGATTCTATCCGTGGTGACTATGATGAAGCTGATGATGGTAAAGAAGGTGAGAGTGGTACCGAAGTGAGAGAGCTGAAGCTCCAGGTGAGGCAGCTGTTTGGAGCGTTTGTTGAGGGAGACGTAGGGCAGTGGGCTGCCCTGGCTGGTGGGTGGGCAGCCTTGGCAGGCGGACCGGGATTTGAGGCGCCCCGAAAGCTGTTTGGAGCGTTTGTTGAGGGAGACGTAGGGAAGTTGGCTGCCCTGGCAGATGGACCGGTAGCAGTTGGTGGTATTGCGGAGAGTGGTATGAGGGATGGTGATGTGAGGGAGGGTGACATGGGGGACGGTGATATGAGAGATGGGGAATCAAGGGAGAGAGGTGTGAGAGAGAGTGGCTTGCGACAGGGTGATGGGGTGCCTGCCCTCAGCGCGGCTCCGCTGTGTCGTCTGTCAGAGAGGATAGATACCCTTGTGACTCGAGCTGCTGCTGCTGGCGATACTTCTGGTGGTGGTGGTGGTGCTGCTGCTGCTGCTGCTGCCGCTGCTCCTGCTGCTAATACTTCTGGCGATGTTAACTCTCAAGAGAACCCTCAAGTGAACCCGGGCCTATGGCAGCTGCTGCAGCTGGTGTCTGCTCGGTTGAACGCTCTGCGGCCAGTGGTAGAGCGCCAGCGGAGCAGAATGGACGCTGGCGATTGGTGGAGAGAGGACTGGAAGGGGTGGAGGGAGTTGGTGCTGAGGGGAGGTAGCAGATGGAAGGTGAGAGATGGAGTAACTGAGAGGGGGACAGAGCGGGGAATTCAGAAAGGGAGGGGGGAAGAGGGCGGGATAGAGAGCAGGAAGCAGGGAGACAGAGAGTGGGGACGGGAAACAGAGGGAGAGGAGGAGGAGGATGGTGATTCTGGTGGTGATGGTGAGGATGATGCTAATGATGGTGATGATGTTTCACAAGGTCGGAGAACCGTTGCTCGAAAGGCCGTTCAAGATTTGCATGAGTTCAGGAGGATGATTAGGGCAAATACACGGAGAAATAGAGAGGAGGATAAAGGAGAGGTTGAGGGCACATGTGTGGGGGCGAAGAGGAGAAGAGACACCCGAAGGGATTCTTCGTTTTTTCCGGCAAAGGGAGCGAGAGAAGCTGCTGGTGGTGCAGAAAGGTTTGCTACAGCACGATTGGCAGCTGCAGCGGCAGGATCAGAGGCACACCCAGCAACAGCAACAGCAACAGCAGCAGCAGCAGAAGCAGCAGCAGCAGCAGCAGCAGCAGCAGCAGCAGCAACAGCAGGGGCATCGGTGTCAGAATCTGTTGGGAGGAACAGTGCTGTCACAGACGGATGTTCGCGAACCAGAGGGGACAGACGTTCCACCGCTGCTACAGTTGCTACTGCTGCTACCGCTGCTACAGCTGCTGCAGGTGCCAAAGCTTCTGAAGCAGCTACAGCTGCTGCTACAGATGCTACAGCTGCCACAGCTGCTACAGGAGAGGCTGGTGTGATCGTGTACCAGAGAAAAAAGCTTCGTGAAGCAGGTGGTGCCATGTCCAAAGGAGAGAGAGATTCCCTGGTGGTGTGTGCGGATCTGAGTGGGGGGAAAGAGCGGGTGCCGATACTATGTGTGGTGGACGGGGCAGTGATGCAGGGAATGAGGGGTGGGGAGAGGAAAGGGGAGGAGGAGGGAGGGGGTTGGGAGCGGTGGAGGGAGTTTGAGTACATCACGCAGCGGTACTTCGACCCCAACCTTGGGCTCGATCTCACTGTGAGTTGACTTTTCAGGCGCCGAAATCATCCCCCTGACTCAGGAGGACACGGAGGTAGGTGGGAGCGTGCAAGATGAATGACTTTTGAGACGTCTCAAAAATGACTCAGGAGGACACGGAGGTAGGTGGGAGCGTGCAACGTGAACGGGAACGTAGGCTCCCTTCTTTCTTTGTGAATTTTCTCCTTCACTCCTTCTTTCCTCCTTTCTCTCCTCCTCCAGAGCTGGCAGCTGGGCTGTGTGTGCGAGGGCCCTGCATGTGATTTCAGGGTGTGCGACCAACCACGTGGCGCACTCACAGCAGCACACGGAGAGGGGTGGTGGCTGAGAATAAAAAGCTCAGACTCCCATTTTCGCTTCAATCTTCTGTTCCCAACCCTGAACTCTCTCCTCCTCCAGAGCTGGCAGCTGGGCTGTGTGTGCGAGGGCTGTGCCTGTGAGTCCAGGGTGTGCGACCACCCACGTGGCGCACTCCCAGCAGCACACGGAGGGGGGTCGGAGTGATATGAGAAGGGAGTCGGGAACCCATTCTCCCTCTTTCACTCCTCTGTCCCCTTTCTCCTCCATCAGAGCTGGCAGCTGGGTTGTGAATGCGAGGGCCCTGCCTGTGATCCCAGGGTGTGTGACCACGTTGCGCACTCCCAGCAGGACACGGAGGGGGAAGCGTGTGACGTGAATGGGGAGTCCATGCGAGGACGCTTTGCCTACGACAGCAACGGCAGGATCGTGCTTCAGGTAGGAAAAAAGATTGCGTGCTTCGGGTATGGGAAAAATGGAGAAGGAAAAAAAAAAAAAAAAAAAAAAAGAGAGAGAAAAGAACAAGAAAAAGAGCGACTTCTGAGGTGTTTCCGGACCGAATGAACTCTTTGCTCGTCTTTGGCAAAGTGTCCTGGCATGGACTGTTTTTATCATTGCATGGATGGACCCTCGCTGACTGCAGTGTGTTGCCACTTGCACTGTACTTGCAGGGACTTGTTTCTTTTGGAAAGAAAGAAAGAAAGAAAAAAACACACAAAAAAGTATGTGTTTATGTTTCCTGCTTAGCATGCCCTGCTCTCATCCCCTCCGCCCATCAGAGAGGCCTCCTGGTCTACGAGTGCAATGCACGCTGTGGGTGCGATGCCCTCAAGTGCCCCAATCGGGTGCTGCAGCGGGGCATTCAGCATCGCCTTGAGCTCTTCCTCACTCCTCACAAGGTCAGCCCCTCTCAGTTTGCTGTCTGACTGACTTGACTGACTGGATGCCACATGGCATGGCATGGCTTCAAGTGCCCCAATCGGGTGCTGCAGCGAGGAGGCATCCAACACCGCCTTGAACTCTTCCTCTCTCCACACACAAGGTCAGCTTTTTCCATTCTCCTGACTAACTAACTCACTCACTCACTCACTCAATCATTCACTCACTCACTCACTCACTCACTCACCCACTCGTCCCTTCACCCTGTCGCTTCCTCACTACTCACGAGGTCAGCTTCTTCCATTCTACTCACTCTCTCACTCACTCACTCACTCACTTGTCCCCTCACCCAGTCGCTTGCTCACTCCTCACGAGGTCAGCTTCGCTCACTCTGTCTCACCCTCTCTCAACATGATTGTGCCGTTGCTTACACATGTGCTCCTGCCCCTCATGCAGGGCTGGGCCGTGCGAGCGAGCAGCAGAGCCGTTAAAGCGAGGCACCTATGTGTGCAAGCGGTTTTCCCCTCAATACGCCTTTCTTCGTATCTCCCCCTTCACCTCTGCGTGCAGTGCAGGGCTGGGAGGTGCGAGCAGCAGAGCCGTTAAAGCGAGGCACCTATGTGTGTGAGTACATTGGAGAGGTGGCGGGCAGTACAGAAGCCAAGCCGGCAGACACTCTCACACCTACTCTGAGTGCCCACTATGCTCCCCTCATGCAGGGCTGGGCGGTGCGAGCAGCAGAACAACTGAAGCGAGGCACCTTTGTGTGCGAGTACATTGGAGAAGTGGTGGGCAGCACAGAAGCAGCCACACGCGCACAGGCATACCCTGAGATTGGCTCTTATCTGTACGATATAGACGCACACATGGACGCACCCCGTGCTGCTTTGCACTGCGGTTCAAGTGGGAAATTATCAAGAGAAGAGACGCGTAGTTCAAAGAACCAGGGCAATGCGTTGGTCAAGAGAAGAAGGAGGTTGGCGCGGACTGGTGGGCGTGCTGCTGGGTGGGTGAGGAGAAGCGAGCAGCTGGAGAGGGAGAGAATCAAAGAGAAATGGAAGAGGGGTGAGGAGGGATGGGAGGATGAGGAAGAGGAGTTGGAGGAGAAGGGGGAGTGGTGGGATGTGGGGAACATGGAAGAATGGGAGCTCGAGGAGGTGGGGCTGAAGAAGCCGCTGCGGCAGCAGCAGCAGCAGCAGCACTTTGTGATTGATGCGACGCGGCAGGGAAACATCGCAAGATTCATCAACCACAGGTGAGTGGCATATTGAATCTGGCAGAGGAGTGGTGGGATGTGGGGGACGTGGAAGATTGGGAGCTGGAGGAGGTGGGGCTGAAGATGCCGCAGCAGCAGCAGCAACAGCAGAAGCACTTAGTGATTGACGCCACTCGGAGGGGGAACATTGCAAGATTCATCAACCACAGGTGTGTGGCATGTTGGAGGAACCAGAACTCTCTGAGCATTAGAGCAGTTGCGGTAGTGGCAGCAGCAGCAGCAGCACTTTGTGATTGACGCCACTCGCCAGGGGAACATTGCAAGGTTCATCAACCACAGGTGTGTGGCATGTTGGAGGAACCAGAAATCTCTGAGCATTAGAGCAGTTGCGGTAGTGGCAGCAGCAGCAGCAGCAGCACTTTGTGATTGACGCCACTCGCCAGGGGAACATTGCAAGGTTCATCAACCACAGGTGTGTGGCATGTTCGATCTAACAAAACATTCCCGGGTATTCGGGACTGCTGTTTGTTTCATGATCCCCTGATTGTTGGTTTTTCCTGACCTAATATTCCATAATCCACAATATTTTCTCACTCCTGAAAAACCAACAATCAGGACCTGATTGTTGTTATTTTCTCTGAATTTCAGCCCCAATCCCCGAATCTCACTCCTCCCTCCACCTATACCCGCTCCCCTGGGTCCTTCTCCCAGCTGTGACCCCAACCTGGTGAACTACTCGGTGCGTGTGGGGAGCATGGACTGCCATCTCGTATATTTGCACCTCCCTCTCTTTTTCCCACTTCTGCGCCCACTTCTCCACGCTTTCCCCCTTCCCCTGGGTTCTTCCCCCCCCCCCCGCAGCTGTGACCCCAACCTGGTGAAATACTCGGTGCTTGTGCAGAGCATGGACTGCCAGCTCTGCTCTTCGCATCTTCTGCGATTTTTTCTGACCCACCCCACTTTAACCCCTCACCCTCCATACTCCCCCTCCCAGCTGCGACCCCAACCTGGTGAACTACTCGGTGCTTGTGGAGAGCATGGACTGCCAGCTGGCGCACATCGGCCTGTTTGCCGCCCGAGATGTGAGTCCTCTGGTGTGCTTGTAATGAGCAAGTGTGCTCTGTGGTTTTGTAATTGAGCGTTTGGATATCTCCAGGTGTTACTGATTGGACTAGGTTGGAAGTTTTTTTTTCTAGATGCGCTGCTGTGCTTCTGACAATTGTTACTACTACTTTTGATTTCACTTACCCCCTCTGTTTGCTGTTGATTTCTCTTTCCGTTTGCTGTTCGTTTAACGATCTGTTTGTCATTTTGTTTGCAGATAGCAGCAGGAGAGGAGTTGTCATATGACTATCACTACAGTTTAGTGGATGGTCCGGGTTGCCCCTGCCATTGTGAAGCCAAGAAATGCCGTGGTCGTCTTTATTAGCATGCGTTAGGCAATGTTGTGCGTTTCAATTGGCTATACACATAGGGGAAGTGTTTTGTGATCGGAGCTTGTAAATATGAGTTTTTTTTCTACTTTCGAAATGTATCACTATATAACACTATTCAATGTGACAATGGGTTATAGGTATGTACTTTTTGTAACAGTCCCAAGTCGTAAATCTCCATCTCCCCTTGTCGAGGCATCTCGAACCGGAGCCGCGACAACATCAGTGGATGACTGCTTTGATCTCAAGTTCTTCCTGTGATCATTCGCCGTTTCCTGTTTGCTGATACCTGACTCGTCGCGCTTTAGTTAGGAACTTAGGGTTAGATCCTCTCCTGTAGACTTAGTTAGAACTTATAACCAATAATACCGACAAGTTAGCGCCATTAACTTACTTATCAGGCAGTGAGCATTACGTTGATTGTAAGCTAAGTGTTTTTTTCACCCGGAACCCAGCGTTTTGTTTACTGGGGATCAGAGGGGCTCCGGATGGCGGAGGGCAGTGGCGCGGACGACGATGCGCTGCTGCGGGAGTTCTTCGCTGAGGTCGGCGCGGTGGAGAGGGATAACGAAGTAAACAGGTGCGATGCAGAGCGGTGACGAAACGAGCAGGTACGATGCAGAGTGGTAACGAAACGAGCAGGTCCGATGCAGAGCGGTGACGAGATGCGAAGATGCGAAGCAGGACATCACGGCTGAAGGTTGCCTACATTCCTGGTTATTGCTGGTTTGAGATTAGCCTACTTGCCGGGAATCTTTTATTCAGGAAATTCTGCCTGTTGAGAAATGAAGAAGACCGTAGCATTCTCTCACAGCGTCGAACGAGAGAGAAGTTCCGAGCAAAAAAATAGCAGTGAGAGAATGCTTTTGGCTTCTCAAGTCTCGGACTTTGAGACTTCTCTCGTTCCTGAGCCGTCCCTCAATACCTTCCCTCTCTCCGTCTACCTTCCTTCCCTTCCCCTGTAACACAACCCCCCCTTCTCTCGTTCTCTCACCTTCCTCATGTCCCTCAGGGTCCTGGCATGTTTCAAGCTGAGACCGTTCGAGCAGCTTAACCTGCCGTTCGATGTAGGACTCGAAGAAGCCATACCTCCAACACCTCCCTTTCCCCCCCCTTCTCCCTAACGCTCTTGACACCTCATTCTCTTCCTCATCTTTTCCCCCAGAGTCCTGGCGTGTTTCAAGCTGAATCCGTTCGAGCAGCTGAACCTGCCGTTTGATGCAAAAGTGGAGGACGTGAAGAAGCAGTACCGCAAGGTACGTTTCTTAGGCGCCTCAAAGACTGACGCAAGGTACGAGTGTTGGCTGGCAGCTGTCTTGTCGAGGCACCTCGTTACGATGTCACTAGCTGATTCCGTTCGAGCGGCTGAACCTGCTGTTTGATGCAAAAGTGGAGGACGTGAAGAAGCAGTACCGCAAGTTACGTTTCTTAGGCGCCTCAAAGACTGACGCAAGGTACGAGTGTTAGCTGGCAGCTGTCTTGTTGAGGCACCTCGTTACGATGTCACTAGCTGATTCCGTTCGAGCAGCTGAATCTGTTGTTTGACGCCAAAGTGGAGGACGTCAAGAAGCAGTACCGCAAGGTGAGAATACAGGCTGGCTTGGCTTAAGATGCACGGTACAGTTTTGGTCCCCTTGTTACAATGTCAGCAGCTGAACCTGTTGTTTGACGCCAAAGTGGAGGACGTCAAGTCAAGAAACAGTACCGCAAGGTATGGCTTGCTTGTGGGTTGAATTTGAATTCTGGGTTGACTCAATAAGAGCAGCTGAAATGAACCTGCCATTTGATCCAAAAGTGGAGGACGTTAAAAAGCAGTACCGCAAGGTACGATTTTTGGCTGCCAGCTGGCTTGTGAGGCAACTTCTAGGACAACCTCATCACAACGTCACGCGAAGCACTGTAGCAGGTGCCGTTCTGTATTCCCCTCTGGCTTTCCTTACGCGCATAAAGGATTGCCTCTAGTCTTTTGTGTCCTGATTCTGTGTTTCCATCTAGAATAATGCACTCTCCTATTAACCCATCTCGTCTCCTTGATCCGTCGCTCCACTCTGATCCCTCTCCCAGGTGTCTCTGATGATTCACCCGGACAAGTGCAAGCACCCTCAAGCACGAGAAGCATTCGATGGTGATCATACAAGCTTACCTGCTGTGAAAGCCACACTCTCTCTTGATTGTACACCTGTGTCGCCATCCTTGCATGGTATTCTCGTCCATTGCACGAGTACCGTGTTGACCGCTGCCCCTCTCTGTTGTTCGCACTCCAACTGCCTTTCCACTCTCCCATATCGGTGGTGGCCACAGCACAGAAAGGAATACTTCACATTACACCCTGAGCTCAGACGAATGGAATACCTCACATTACATTCCTTTGTGTCTTCCCATCCGCCCACCCACCTCATTGTCCAATGCCCCTTACTCTTCACATCCTCGTGTCTTCCCATACGCCCACCCACCTGCAGTGGTGGCCAAAGCACAGGAGAAGCTTCTGAGTTCAGACGAATGGGGTTACCTCACATCACAGTTTGCAGCCGCCAAAGGTAAGCTCGGTCGGACGGACCCGACCCCAAACAGCCATGGGCTTCAAGAAGTGAATGTAAGCTTGCTTTGAGACATCTCAGAGCGAGTGGGGCTACCTCACGTCACATGCATGCAGCTGCCAAATGTATGCTCCAACTTTTGAGACGTCTCAAAAGTACTTCACTCACGTCACATGCATGCAGCTGCCAAATGTATGCTCCAACTCGAACTGAAACAGCCATGGGCTTTGGGTGTGAATCGTGATAGTGATTCTTCTTCCACTCTTTCACTCTTCACCCCCCCCCCCCCCCACGCAGCACACCAGAGGACGTGCCGAAGGAGTGCAAGAGGATGCTGAGACGGTTCATTTTTTATTTCTCAACCACCCCACCTTCCTTCCATTTCTGCCATTGATCCCCGCCCCCCATTTCGTCACCGCACACCAGAGGATGTCTTGAGAGAGCGCAAGAGGAGGCTGAAGAAGGAGAGGCAAGGCAAGCCGGCTGCAGACGGGCTGTCTAAAGCAGAGGAGGTACAGTGAGGGGAGGGCCATGGTCTAGGCGCAGAAATTGCTTTGTTAATTGTCAAGTCAGAAGGAGAGGCAAGGCAAGCCGTCAGCAGACGGGCTGTCTAAAGCGGAGGAGTTACGGTGAGAGGAGGGCCATGGTCTAGGCGCAGAAATTGCTTTGTTAATTGTCAACTCAGAAGGAGAGGCAAGGCAAGCTGTCAGCAGACGGGCTGTCTAAAGCGGAGGAGGTGCAGTGAGGGAGGGGAGGTGGTTTAGAGGCAACCCATAAGCAGCACTTTCAGGCCTCACTCGAGTTACAAATTTTGATGTGAGGGAAGGTTTTGACTTAAATCCCCGTCTCCCTGTGCTCGCTCACAGGAAGCGGCCTTCCTGGCATCATCAGAGTTCAAGGAGCAGTGGCGGTTGAAGGCCCGTGAGCTGTCAACACCAGTGCCTCCCTATCTTACTTTTTATCAATCTGCATATCCCTGTGTTCACACACAGGAAGCGGCCTTCCTGGCATCATCAGAGTTCAAGGAGCAGTGGCGGTTGAAGGCCCGTGAGCTTCTCACAGCGAACGAATGGAGGCGAAGAAAACTCTCCAAGCGGGTGCGCATGGTTTTGTTCTTTCACGTTTTCTGAAACATTTCATTCTCCTATTACTTTTTATGTTGTTTTTTTTTCTGAGACCATCTCATTTCTTAAGCACAGTCGGAGTTAAGGCCTTTTGGAAGTTTGTAACCCTTATGCTTGTATGTGGGATGTGGGGAGCAGATAAAGGAAGAGGAGGTGAAGATTCAGCAGGAGGAGGAGGAGACCAAGGAGAAGACGCTCAAGGAGAGGGAGCACACGCAGAAGTGGGAGGAAACCAGAGAGACGAGGGTGAGTGGTGCTAGTGTGGTAATATGAAGCGTTGCACAGGTGCGCTAATAGTAAACACGAGAGACGAGACAAGGCCCTGAGGATGAGTGATGTTGGTGTGCTTTCATGAAGAATGGAAAACATGGTGCAGAGAGGATGTCTCCTGGCCGCTGCTGTCGTTTTCTTTGGGATGATTTTCGGTGCCTTTCCCAATATTTTTAGGTATTATTCTTATCTATGACGTTGGATTTGTTTCTTTTTTACCTCAAATGGTTCGTGCCACCCCTTTGTTCTCCTGTCATTCTCCTCTCATGTTTTTGTTTTGGCCGCATCTGCTCCCATTGCCAGGTCAGCAGCTGGAGAGACTTTCAAAAGAAGGGCAACAAGGTGATCTATGTGCTGTGCTGCACTGCATCAATTTCAACCATGAACTACACTAATGTTGACTCCATTTCACTGGCATTCTGCACTCGTTCATACCTCGCTCGTGGTTGGGCTACAATGCACCTATCGTATATGTGCACTGAGCGAATATGCATTCGCTCAGCCTTTTGCACTGTCGTCTAGTTGAGAAAGCGTGAGCTATTCGTTTTTTGCACTCCCTGGTGCCCATCCTTCCCCCCCCATGACCATCTTTTTGTATACCATTTATGTGTAACCTTGTTTTTGTTCTCGTCCTACACAATCTCGTACCCACAGAAGGCGAAGGGTGAGCTCAAGCCTCCAGCCATGCGAGCCGAAGATCCAAATAAATCATACGTGAGGCGACCTGCGAAGAAAGGATGATACGGTAGAAAGCCGCGTAGCGTGGCTTCTGAAGCCGCGTAAATGTACTGCGATGGCAAGTGGTGATGCCATCACAGTGAATGTAACTTCGTGTACGGTATTCTTATTTTGCTATGAATGCATGCCACTCGTTGCCTAAACCCGCTGTAAGCGTACGAACAGCTTATCCGTGGACTGAAGCGAGTTGAGGTGCGTATCGAATATGTCGTCCCATCTTTTCCGTTGGCCGAGTCGTGTGCATTTTGCGAGCCGTTGATGTTTCGGCTGAGCTGATGCGTCCCCGTCAACAAGGACCATCTGGCGCGAAGCGCGTCAGCTTCGAAAAAGAACATCCTGTCAACCCCCAGGTTCCAAGCACAAGCAGCCGCGGTGAGAAGGGGTGAAAAGTGTTTCGCGGTAGTTGTTTAGGGGTAATTTATAGACCTAGCATAGTCATTGGTCAAGCCTGTGGAACCACCAAAGACGACGGGCAAAACTAAAGCCTTCGTCTGCTGCTGTCTTCATTTGAGGCACAATCAAGCGCAGCGGAATCGAGAGAGCGAACACAATGGTAGTTCTCATCCGAAGACCAGCCAAAATCCATCACTCTTTGCCTTGGCATTTGATACTGTACAACCCCGAACAGCGGCGCTTTATTGTCGTCGGGAGCAGGCAATTGACGTTTTCCTGAAGTGGAACCTCGTTTGGCGCACGGGTAAATGAAAGCAGTCCCGTTTTCTGGCGTTAGACTCAGCCGTTGCGCTTAAAGAACTGTCTGGGCAATCTTCCTGAGAATTTCGCTCTTTGGAGTAAGCGTCAGTCACTCTTTAGTCCATCGTTTACTTACTCGCATGGTGCTGGAAATCAGGTCTCGTTGAGCAGGGTAATAGTTGCATACTACCTTATCAGAACGACGATGGCGATGGAGTATTTACGAAAGCTAGACGACGCGGCCTTCGCGACTCAAGAGATGGACCTGGTTCTGGAGCTGGAGTCGCGAGTCGAGCAGTTAGAGAGCGCAAATAAGGAGCAGGAGAAGGAGATATCCTCTCTAAGAACACAGGTAAGCGTGATCATCATACTGCGGTTATTGCGGTGCGTCTTAGTGCTTCAACGCTCAAATGTTTAGAACTTCCGGGCTAGTCCATTTAGGATATTATACGCAAGTAGTAAAACCTTCTCGTTTATCTATCTTGCTGAGATTCCCCGTTTATTTTTCCGACAGCTCTCTATGACAGAGGAGAGTCTCCAACGCGAAAAGGAGGCGTCAGTACGTCTCTTGCAGCTGCTGCAGCAAGAGCGCGAGGCGCGATCGGCCATGGCGGCGGTGAGGGAGGAGGACCGGGTACTATCGGATGCGGATATGGCGGCGCTGATGCAGAAGAACAAGGAGCTTGAAGACGTGCTCCGGAGATTAGAGGAAGACGTGGAGGCGATTTCGCAGGAAAAAGAATCTCTTATGAAAGACAGAGATGGCATGGCGGTTGAATCCAGGTGATTTAGCTTGCTACAACCCGTTGCATAACGCTGTAGACATCCTCGATAGTAACCTTTCCTGCGTTTCGTTTCAAATGAATTCAAGAACAATACATGTAAATTCTCATGCGTTTCTTACTGTCTCTTTGCAGCTCGTTGTGCGAGCGGCTGGAGGAGGCGGAGGCGGCGAGCGAGATGCTGAAGCGGGAGAACGAGAACCTCGAGGCTGAGCTGGTGGCCGCGCGCAAGTCGCGAGACACGTACTGGAACCACAGCATCGCATTGTACCAAGAAAAGACAAGGTTAGTGAAAACAGGGTACTAATCTGCATCTGCTGTTTGGCCTCACGTTGGTTTAATCTGAGGGCTTTGATGTCCCTCTGAGCATTCGCGAGAATGCGTATAAGGACCGTGTTTGGGTCCATTTCTTCCATACACTTCCTCTATTCTCAGCCGTTCGCCCTCGTTTTCCCAACCACCCCATCGCAGGCTGGAGGAGCAGCTATAATGATGAATAAGATCACCGGCACCGTGTGCGGCCCCCTCTTGTCCTTAACTCCTCTAACTTTTCGCATCCGTCCACCCACGTTTCCCCATCCACCCCATGCCAGGCTGGAGGAGCAGCTCGCGATGATGAATAAAATCACCAGCACCATATTCGGTCCCTTCTTATCCTTGATTCGTCTTCCATTTCTCATCCATTCTCCCTCGTTTCCCCATCAACCCCATCCCAGGTTGGAGGAGCAACTCGCGATGATGAATAAAATCACCAGCACCATGTCGGGTTCGACTGCCAGGCAAAGGGCGGCAGCGCGCCACTCTTTAGCGGGTACAGGAGGAGGCAGCTCAGCCAAGCAGGGCCCAAACAGGGGAACCACACCCACACGCGCTCACGGCCACAACCAGCAGCAACAGCAGCAGCAGCAGTTTCAGAATTACTCAAACCCACTCCAGGCCCACATTTCCCTCACCCCCCCTCCGCCATTCTCGAAAGTGACAGACCCGTTTGAGTTACCAGTAGACTACTCCTACCAGGACGTGCCGTCTACAGCAAACCACCAGTTCCCAGGGGCCCCGGGCGGCCTATGCTTGTCCCCATCCCGGGCTGATAATCCGTCGGTGAGAAGCTTGAATGGGCGGGAAGGCATCTCTGGGAGTAGGATTCCTGGGGCAGGCACGGGAGCAACCGCTGCCGCAGCAGCCGCAGCAGCCGCAGCAGCCACAGCAGCACGGCGGCAGTCGGAAGCTCCTGGTGGGTTCGGTCATTCCTCCGGCAGGCAGCAGCAGCAACAGCAGCAGCAGTCGCCACCGCGGCAGAGGGAGTCGTTCTATCAGGTTAACCCTTCTGCAACAGGAGGAGCTGGAGGTGCTGTATCCCAGCAGCTGCATTTCCAGCAGCAGCAACAACAGTTGCAGCAGCAGCAGCAGCAGCAGCAGCAGGTACACCAGCTGCAGCACACACAGAAGCAGCTAGCGGCACATCCGCCCACCCTCATCCCCTCCCCTGCCTCCTCCGCGCGTCTCAACTCCGAGCGCTCCTCCATCTGCAGCTCCCCGCGGAGCCCTGGAAAAGCAGGCTCGGGGGGAGGCGGGGGAGGGGGAAGAACCGGAAGCGGGGGAGGAGGGGGAGGGGGAGGGGGAGGCGGAGGTGGGGGAGGCGGAGGCGGAGGCGGAGGCGGAGGGGGAGGGGGGAGGAGCAGAGCAGGTGGGCTGGACGGGAGTGGTGAGTACATGGATGAAAACTGCAAGTCTGGAGTATCGTGGGGGAGTGGGGGGAATGACGTGGGGGAGTCAGGAGGGGAGGAGTCCGTGGGGAGTACGAGTATGATTCCGCGGTACAGTGGCAGCAGTAGGCTGCCTGTCCCTGGTGCAGTGAACGGTTGCCGTGCTGGGAGTGGGGGCAAGGTTTGGCGGTAGCGAAGGTCCAGTGGAATAAGCTTTTATACTTGGACTGCCATTGGAGGGGGAAGTCAGGAGGGGCGGAGTGTATGTGGGAGCACCCGTGTGATCTGTTGCAGTATAGTGGCAGCAGTCGGTTGCCTGTCCCTGGTGCAGTGAACAGTTGCCGCGCTGGGAGTGGAGGCAAGGTTTGGCGGTAGCAAGGTTCCAGCAAAATAAGTTTTAATACTTCCACTTTTTGTGGAGGGGGTGAGATTGATGTGGTGGGGTGAGGGTCAGGAGAGGGGAGAGGAGAAATGTGGGGAGCACCAGTGTGATTCCTGCTGCAGTGAACGGTGGCCGTGCTGGGAGTGGATGCAAGGTTTGGCAACAGCAAGGTTCCAGCGAAATTATACATCATACTTTACTGCCCTTGGAGGTTAGGGACTTTATGTGGGAGGAAAAAGAGGGGGGGGGGGGGAGGTAGTGGTGGCAGCAAGTTACTGACTTCTCACACCTGGGATATTGCATTTTTATTATCATTCTAGAGTACAAACAATACTGAGTCGAGCTGGGAGATTGTGCAATGGTGGTGTCTGGGCTGGGGGTGGTGGTGGGGGGAGGGGATATGAACGAAAAGTAACTCGTAAATTACGTGAAACCAATTCACCACCACGGTAGTCACACGTTCGAAGCGTATTGGTGTAAGTATAGTTAGGAAAGGAAGCTATCTCTTTCTCAATACCATGTCAAACGTTTGATGGTTGAGAACAATTGCTGCATACCTTTGACACTAAGCTGAACGCAGCCCCAGCAGGCCTGGAACATTTAAGGTACATATCTACATTGACCTCTAATTCATTCACATGGCATTCGCTATATGAAACCGTGTAGCGAAGTTTGCACACGCGGCCTTTTGGTATTGACGTTTGCACACGCAGCTGTAGGTGGCGATTTTTTAAAATTGGCGGGAAAGCTTCCCTCTGTACGTTCCCCTCAAATCAACGTCATCAATCGCATCGCAACACATCCCGTTCACTAATTGGCCACTGGCCAAGGCTCGTGGTCTGGGCCATTATTGCTTCAGCAGGTCCCTCGCACCGACATCGTCGTGGACGCGGGACGACATCCAAACCGGACTCTCAAATCGCAGACTGAGCTTGGTGCACGTCGTACCAGATGTCCAGACATGGCTTCACTGGCTCGGACGAGCGTAGCCTGTCCCGAACCGAACCAGTGATAGGCACGATGTTCCGGACCAGCTGTCACCTCACCTCCGTCCCTAGCAAATGTCGACTCGAATCGCACGGCACGCCACGCCAAAATTTCTTCACAAGGAAATTCGCGCGCTTCCGTGTTTCCCAATTTCACAACCATCTCCGCCCCACGTCGTATGCTGCTCTCCCCCAAAATTCCATGTGTTGGTGGGAGGAAGAACGATCTGCTCATGCTTCATTCCAATTTACGCCCCCTTGTAGATCACATTACCGTTGCTTGTTTGTTGACTTGACCTGGTCACGTTTCGTGATGCTGCACCTCATTCATGGCTAAATCACTTCCACCACAATTCCACCATCCCACTGCAACAAGTGCAGCTGGTCCCATTTCGGCCCCACCCAGCCCTCACCACATAACATCTGTGCACCGCACCACCATGCCACCGGCTAATAGCTAATGGCCATGTCACGGTTCATCAATTGACGGCTCGCGTCTCGTCCTGCGCTTTAGCCACTTACTTTCCCGCGACTTCTACGATTTGCAACCGGAATCCAGAGAAAAATCCAAAGACGATACATCCATTGGGGACACCGACAGGTTGATAGCGTATCACCGACCCATCTTTTCTCATATTTGCGCTTTCCCACCAACCGCCGCAGCAGCTACAGTCGAGACGACCGTTGTTTTAAAGATCAGGCACTTCCCATCAAACCCTAGCTCCTCGTCTGCTGATCAATACCAGGACTTGTACGTTTCGAGGCCCCTCCCATCACGCCCAAAGATCCTGCGACCTCGTTGCTCTCCTCTGAGCTTTCCCTGCGACCTTGTTGCTATTCCTCAAAGGAAAGCTCAGTCCTCTCACACACCTCGCTACCGCAAGTCCCTCACTCCGAGGAGTCCTCCCCATTTATCTGTTCAAACTGCTAGCAGACCCCGCCAGTCGCGCTATAGAAACGGTTCTCACGCTGAGTTCCTCACTCCTCGCCATCCGCTCAAACTGCTAGCAGACCCGGTCAGTCGCGCTATAGAAACGGTTCCCAAGCTGCACGCTAGTCGACGACGCATCGTAGTTCACGGCTTGGACGCTAGCACTGTCTTTTAGAACGCCTCTCAGTTGAGTATCTTCACGTGCTCCAGCGCATGTATATAGTCGGCTCAATTGTACGTAGCAGCCCTGACACAGGAACTCCGAAAACACAGATTTAAATACATGAATCAGGCGCTCTGGACTTAGAGCTCTCCTTCCGTGGCGCCACGAGCTTACGATACAACTTAACTTCGGTCCAGTGTAGAGGTGTACTAGTAAGAAGGTGTCGACTTGTAGAAGGTTGATACATTCTTGCTCTTCTGAGGATCTTAGCTCCTTTTCAGAGCAAGGTCGAGGCACGGCGATGAGTCGCACGATCGCCTGCTCTCGCACAGCGACGCGGGCGACCGGCGTGCGACGGAACGTGTCGCCGGACGATCCTGCGACATGGTCGGCGACGAGATTGTTGAGGTGTCTGGCCGTCGCCTGCCTGGTGGCATTCGTCGCAGGAGGACTCCCGAGGTCGCAGGCCGGAGGTACGGGATTCGAGGCTGAGGGATTGGGGACTGAGACCGAAACGGGTACAAGTTCCTACTATCATTTACTACTGGCGGCTGTGTAAAGAATATTGATACTATGCGCCAGTTGAATCACGCAACAGACGTAGCATACTCACTGCCGCCTTTTCCGCGCCAACCCTTCCAGCTGTGCGTTCCAAAGCCGCGGCGCCTGTGCGCAATGGCACATAGTGCACCTGACGACCGTTCCGCTCACTCCGCTTCACCCCCGCTCCCCCTCCCTCACTCCCACCTTCCCCACCTCCCTCATCACAGCTACGCGCGCGAAAGCCGCGGCGCCCCTGCGCAAGCAGTACATAGTGCATCTGGCGGCGGTGCCGCCGGTGCTCAACTACCGCGGCGGCGTGGCGGGGCTGGCGGCGACCGCGCCGGAGCTAGACGACAACGACCCCGAGAGCAGCCCCACCGACGCGGACGACGACGATAGCGCACCGGTTGATACTTCAGGTGGCAGTTCAGGTGGCGGTTCGGGTGGCGGTTCGGGTGGCGGCTTGGGTGGCGGTTCAACTGGCGGTTCAGGTGACTCAGGTGGAAATTCAGGTGAAATTCCTGGTGAAGGTGCAGGAACCGGAGCAGGAGGAGGAGGGGGAACGGATCCATCGGAGGTTCCATTTCCAAGTGATGCTACAGCTGGCGGCGCTACAGCCGGTGACGCTACAGCCGGTGGCGCTACAACCGACGACTCTACAACCGGCGACAGCAGTACAACAAATGTCACGCTTGCCGCAGCAGAGATGCTCCAAGGGATCAGCGCGGCTCGACTGGCCACCGTTAGAAGCACATCCGCTGTACCCCCTCGCTTCGGCACAATCACGAAATCGACTTTTGAGGCTCCTCGGAAAGCGATACGGCGGCTTGCGGATCGAATCAAGCGACGCGCGGACGTGCGACGGGCGAACGTGAAATCTTTCGTCAACTTTCTGCGGGATGCGCAACGGCAGTTTTTGCGAAAGAATAACATATCGCCGGCGCAGCTGTTCCAGAGCTACACGTACACGGTCAACGGGTTCGCTGTATCACTGACGGACGCGGAAGCGAAACGGCTGAAGCAGCACCCTGCCGTGGCATGGATCGAAGAAGACAAACCGGTGAGTGAAAGTAGAGATACAAGTCAGTGAAGTGATTGGCTAGGAGGAGATGAGGAAAGAAAGGGGAAAGCGGGGAAGTAGGGGTGAGAGCGGGGGAGAGGGGGAAAGTCAAGAAGGGAGAGAGCGGGGGAGGGGGAAGCGAAAGATAGCTGGCCGGTACTGTGGGGGAAGAGAGCAAGGGTGGAGGAGTCAAAGAAGGGGGAGAGGAAGAGTGGAGAGGGGGACTGGGATGAGGATCAGAAAATGGATAGCAAAAGAATATTACAGAAGCTCACTGCGCTTATAACGGTCAAATATTCTCTCGTTTGCTGCCAGTATATTTTATTTCCTCGCTTTTATCGTGCCTCAATATATTGCGCGCTCACTGTAGTTTCCCAGTACTGACTCTCTTGTTTTCTTTTTCTGGGGCAGGTTCGCGCGCTCACTGTGGACTCGCCGACTTTCTTGAAGTTGCCGACGAGCCTTTGGGCTGAAAATGGGGGGCAGAGCCGCGCGGGCGAGGATGTGATTATAGGCGTGGTGGATTCGGGAATATGGCCGGAACACCCTTCTTTTGCAAACAAGGTAAGCACTGTAGTCCTCGATTTAAATCCTATTGCTGAAGACATTTTTTTTGCAAGTTTGCAACATGAAGTAATCTCCTATCTGTCCTTCTCCTCTCTCCTCTACACATCCTTCCCATCCTCCACCCTCCCTCCGCACCCACCCCTTTTCCCTCCATTAATCCCCTCCCCTTCAACCATTTTCCCCCCTTCTCCCCTTTCCCCCGTTCCTTTTCTCCCATTCTCTCCTCTCCTCTTCCCCATTCCTTTTCCCCCTCCTCCCCCCCCCCCCCCCCCCAGCCATCTGACCCTTCGGCCCAGTCCCGGACCGAAGGTTTGGCGGGTGTGCAGCAACGGCAGGCTTCCCAGCCGCTCTGCTTCGGCAAGCTTATTGGCGCAAATTTCTTCAACCCCCATCATCCTCTCCCTCCCCTTCCCTCCCCTTCTCCCTTGCCCTTCCCCCTCCCCTTCCATTCCCCCTCCCCTTCCCTCCCCTTCTCACGTTCCACCTCCAGCCATCAGACCCCTATGGTCCGGTTCCGGACCGCTGGTTCGGCGGGTGTGCAGCAACGGCGGACTTCCCAGCCTCGCTGTGCAACGGCAAGCTCATCGGTGCAAAATATTTCAACAGCGGGTTCCGCAAATCCGGGCAGAGTGTGGATCCGATCAACGACTTTCCGTCTGCCCGAGATGGCGATGGGCACGGCACGTGGTGTGCAGGGTGAGTGTATTCAAGTGACGCAGTAACACAGTAATGTTTTGAGCCGTTTCGAATCATGTTGTGGAGTGAAGGATAAAAGCAGCCGTTGATGAGTGTAAATTGCGTTCTTTAAGGCAAGGTAAAAAAAAAAAAATCTTATTTTAGCTGCCTGTCTGTTGCCTCATGATAAGTGTGTTGTTTGAGACGTCTCAAAACAACACTTTTATCACGTGGAAAAAATACTTCTTTTAGGTAACTGTCTGTTGCTTCATCTGAACTCAATGCTGCTATCACCCTAATACATTCTCTTCTCCCCTTGCTTTCCGAACCAGAGCGGCAGGGGGCAACGCGAACGTGAGTGTGGAGATGAACGGCCGCAATTAATCTCACTCCTCTCAACCCCCTCTCATCTCTCTTCACCCCTCCCAAACCAATAGAGCGGCAGGGGGCAACGCGAACGTGAGTGTGGAGATGAGCGGCCGTAACTACGGCACAGCGAGCGGCGTGGCACCGCGGGCCCGCGTTGCCATGTACAAGGCGCTGTGGGTGGTCAAGGGCGGCGGCGCGTCAGGCACCAACGCGGACATCCGAGCCGCCGTTGATGCCGCTGTGGCAGATGGCGTGGACGTGCTCTCGCTGTCTCTGGGGGGGTCTGTCCCCCAGTACTTCTCTGACATTCCCTACATGAATGCTGCCAAGGTGAGGCACTGGGGACAATCCCAAGGGCCCAAGGAGGGGGGGGGAGTGTTGACACCGCTGTGGCGGATGGCGTGGACGTGCTCTCGCTCCCCCTGGGGGGGTCTGTTCCCCCGTACTTCTCTGACATTCCCTACATGAATGCTGCCAAGGTGAGGCACTGGGGACAATCCCTACATGAGCGACACGGCCTTGAGCCTCTTGGGTCTTTAGGTTTCTCTGGTCTCTCTGGTCTCTTTGGGAGGGTCGGTTCCCCATCCTGCCCCCATCTCCTTCCCACCCCACCCCACCCCAATCCCACCTCAATCCCACCCCACCCCACCCCACCCCAATCCCACCCCACCCCACCCCACCCCAATCCCACCCCACCCCACCCCACCCAACCCCACTCCACTCCTCTCAATTCCCAATATGCTGGCAGGCGGGGGTGTTTGTGACGCTGGCAGCAGGCAACTCAGGCCCACCCTCCCCCATGTGCAATCCCCTTCTTACCCCTTCCCACCCCACCCCACCCCACCCCACCCCACTCCACCCCTGGCAATGCTGGCAGGCGGGGGTGTTTGTGACGCTGGCAGCAGGCAACTCGGGGCCGCCCTCTCCCATGCGCGTGCTGGGCACACTCAGCAACGCGGCTCCGTGGTACCTGACCGTCGGTGCAACGTAAGTCTCTTTTTCCACTAACGTGCGCTGATAACAGAATAGGTGTGCTGGGTGTGCTGAGTGTGCTGAACGTAACACCATGCGCGTGCTGGGGACGCTCAGCAACGCGGCTCCGTGTGGTACCTGACCGTCGGTGCAACGTAAGTTGACTTATGTGTGCGCAGAAGGTGATTAATATGTGTGCTGGGTGTGCCGAACTGAACGTAACACGCTCAGTAACCCCTTGACTTCTGAGGGCGCTCAGTTGACTTCTGAGGGCGCTCAGTTGACTTCTGAGGGCGCTCAGTAACGCGGCTCCGTGTGGTACCTGACCGTCAGTGCAACGTAAGTTGAGAGGGACACTCGTTGAAAAGATGCGCTTATGTGTGCTGAAAGAAACAGCTGGTGGGATGGGAAAGGCGTGCAGGGGGACACACTTTGAGGGAAGGAAGGAAATGTTTTGATGAAAGTCCTAGCCACACACTACATGCTGGGCACGCTAAGTCCCTTCCCTCGTCCGTCCCTGTGAAAGAAGAGTGTCTCAGCCACTCACTGTGAGACGTCTCAAAAACGCAATCTTCGATGAAAGTCCCAGCCACACACTGCATGCTGGGTGTGATGAGACGAATTTTGAGTCGACGCAAATGTTTTGATGAAAGTCCTAGCCACACACTGCATGCTGGGAACGCTGAGTCCCTTCCCTCGTCCTCCCTCCGCTCGTTCCTCTCTCCCCTCCCGCAGCACGATTGGCCGGCAGTACTATGCAACGCTGAGCCTTGGGAACGGAGTGGAGCTGAGGGGAGTGAGCTTCGGAGGCAACGCACAGACAGCCAGGCAGCAAGTCTCACCCCAGTTACTCCCTCTCTGCACCACTCCCTCCCCACGTCCCTCCCTCCCTACGTCCCTCCCTCCCCGCGTCCCTCTCTCTCCCCTCCCGCAGCACGATTGGCCGGCAGTACTATGCAACGCTGAGCCTTGGGAACGGAGTGGAGCTGAGGGGAGTGAGCTTCGGAGGCAACGCACAGACGGTCAATAAAGTGCTACTGCCCGCTTCCGCTGCTGTCAAGCCTGGCGCCTCTGCCTCCGATGTGAGTCACACGCCTCTTGGCACAATACATGTGCTTATCACATGTGCGTATCACATGTGCTTATCACATGTGCGTATCACATGTGCATACCACATGAGTCGACTCAATGGTGCTGCTGCCCGGCTTCTGCTGCGGTCAGGGCTGGCGCCTCTGCCTCTGATGTGAGTCCTGTGCACTTCTCACCAACTGGGCTGTCCTTGTCACATGTGCATTTATCACAAGGTGACTTTTGGGTCGACTCAAAGGTCACTAAAGTGCTGCTGCCCGCTTCTGCTGCTGTCAGGGCTGGCGCCTCTGCCTCTGATGTGAGTCCTGCGCACTTCTTACCAACTGTGCTCATTACATGCCCTTACCATGTCTCCTTGTCCTTATTACCGTGTTGCCTGTTTCCTTTCCCCCTCTGACGTTCTGCCAGGCTGCTCTATGTGACATCACTGCTATCGACAAATCCAAGTTGGCGGGGCGAATCATTGTGTGCACATTCCAACCATCGGCCTCCAAGTCTGCAGGCATTCCCATCAGCACCCTAGCTGCTTACAAGGCAGCAGCTCTTGTCGTCCTTAGTGGCTCACCCAATACAGACAGCATGCCCATGCTTCCTTTCACTGACCTGCCACTCCTCTACCTGACCAACGCTCAGGGCGGGCAGGTGAAAAACTACCTGCAGCAGACGGCCAATCCCGTGGCGACACTTGGCGAATACGCCACCACGAATTCATCCAACGCTCCCCAAATGGCCGTTTTCTCTTCCACTGGTCCAACCATAAACCCATCCCTCTTCCCGATCCCGTCTTTCCTCCCAACCAACGACATCTTAAAGCCGGACATCGTTGGTCCGGGATTCCAGCTCTGGTCGTCTTACCGAGGCAAGAGCGCAGCTTCGGCAACCACCGACCCTCCCATGTTCAACTGCATTTCTGGTACATCCATGGCTACACCACATCTTGCCGGCATCGCGGCATTACTAATCCAGAAGAATCCAGGCTGGACGCCCGCCCAGGTCATGTCAGCAATGATGACTACAGCATCTACAGTGAATAATGCCGGCCAGCCAATCAAACGGGCGAATGGGGACGTCGCCACCCCGTGGGATTACGGCTCGGGGCAGGTCGACCCGTCGAGGATTTTAAACCCTGGGTTGACTTTAACCTCTGGGTTTAACGATTATGTGAATTTCCTCGCGAGCAGGAATTTCCAGCAGACGAAGCATGCTTTTCCGGGGCTGAAGGGGATTCGGGCGCGCAAGCCATGGAATCTCAACCGTCCAACGATCTCGATCTCACGGCTGTCGGTCCGCGGGAGGAAGATTGTGCGCACGGTTCGGAACGTGTTTGACCAGCCGTCGACGTACACTGTGAAGGTTCGGGTGCCGTCGGACGTGCAGGTTCGGGTGACCCCGAGCCAGTTTACGATTGGTCCGGGAGAGGTGCAGCGAATCACGGTGGTGTTCAAGGCAAAGAAGATTGCGCGTAAGTTTCTGTTTGGGTCGGTTAGGCTGGTGGATGAGCACGGGCATGCAGTGAATATGCCAATTGCACTGCGTACAGTGTTACTCTGAATGCTGGGTGCGGTGCTGCTGGTGCTTGAGGTGTATGGTGCAGTGCAGTGGAGACAGTGCAGCAGAAGGGAAGGAGTGGTAGGCTGGCAGCCTTGTTGGGTGGTGGAAGGAGCATGTGGTAGACATTCCAGCGCAAGGTGGAAGTATGAAGCTGGGGAAGTGGAGGTGGTAAGGAAATGCTGGTCCAAAGTGCGCTGAATAAGGTGATGGGATCTAGATGGTGGAGGACCTGGAATCCAGGGTACTTTTGCCATCTCCATGTGCAATTAGCACCCCTTTATACGTAACTTTTGAAGCTTCTTGTACTGCCTATTTGTAAGGTACATGTTTATATTGAATCACAATGGAATTAGAGGGTGAAAAGGAATTGAATGGAATTTATGAAAGTACTTTCTGATTGTGTTTGTTTAATTTCTTTTGTGAAGTTTTGATGAACGATGACAGATATTCTGGGTCAGGGCTGGATATCCATGGCTCGTGCGAACCCTGGCGATGAATACATCTCGCTTGTCAGATTGACCCAACTCAAAACTCCACGAGACTCTTCTCCTGATAGTCATGTTACCACGTCATTTCGCTTTCGTCGGTCGGCAGCAATCAGTGTTCGCCCAAGCGTCGGTGGATTTTCGTGCGGTTCGCGTCCCACGTCCCTCCTTCCCCAAGCCAACCTTGGTGCGAGCGGCACCGCCACTGTAAATGTCTTCGGGTTCTAGGGCGCCCAGAAATTCGCCCCAAATCCACCTCCCCTCCCCAATAAAAGCAGCATCGCACAACTTCACAAGAAACACAGAGCAGGAACAGAAAAGCTAAACCAAGTAGCACCGACAGTGCGACACACACCCAAAACTGAAATCCATTCTCGTCTTGAGAGAGAATCCAGCTCGGCAGAACAGGTAGTATCGTCGCACGGTCACTCACTCATCCGTATCGTCTCTAACATTGCAACATAGTTACGGCGATAAGTGGAATCCCGATTATGTTTACCTTGAAATCCCGCCATTGACAGTCTCGCGTATTCAGCAGGCAAAAACCCATTGGATTCAGACATGCAGCTCCTGTTGCCACATCGCGACTCCCAGATGCTGCCTCGCGACTGTTCTTCGCGATGAACTGAACAAATCGTCGGTAGATCCAAGCTGATACTGACCGCGATGTCTTGTCGCCACGTCGCAAGTCCCAGATGGCTGCCGCATCGCGACTGCTCTTCGCGATCAACAGAACGAATTGCCTGTAAATCCAACCGGATATCGAGCGCGATGTCCCGTCGCCACGTCGTGGTGCCCAGGCGGCTGCTTCGCGTCCCTCAGCTGCTCGTAATCTGCCTCGTAATACTCCAACGAACACCTTGGAATTTCGCTGCGGACCGATCCCAAGGTATAGGGGTAATTGAACAGCACAAAGAGCCTTTTCGCCTAGTTTCCGGATATTATCTTTGTAATTCTTCCTTTGCCCCTGTGGCTCCCAAATCAGCCTTTCGGTTTGGCTCGATTCACCATCCCGGGTTGGTACGATCATCCTGCCGGGTGTTTCTCTTGTATACTTTCCCTCCGATTTCACCCATCTCACTGCATCACCATCCGCCCTTTTCTTAAAATTTGACGCGCTTCAAAACCATTCACCCATCTCACAGGATCATCATCCGCCCCTTCCGCCCACTCCCACACAGGGGCAGGATCAGGTGGAGTAAGAGCAGCAGCAGCAGTAGCAGCAGGAGGAGGGGGAGGAGGAGACGCAGCAGCAGCAGCAGGGGGCGGCATTCGACGAGGGTACCTGGTGTATCTGCGAAATGCTCCTCCCGTTCTCAACTACCACGGCGGAATCCCGGGGATTCCCGCGACCGCTCCGCCAGACGATGATAGCAGCGTAGACGAAATCGACGACACAGTTAGCGACGTTAGCGATGGTAACCGAGAACCTGCAACAGATTCTTCTGTCGCTGGTGAAACTGACTCTGCGACGAGAGAGGAGAGTGCAACGGCGGGAAGAGATTTGCGCGGAGGGTTGGATGAATCTCTAGCGCAGCCACGGTGGTTGAGAGGGGCGAGAGGAGGTTCTGTGATAAATCGTCTCGTGGGTCGCTTTCGACCGAGGCGGCCAGATGTTCGCGCGCCTAACGTGCGAGCTTTCGTCCGGTTCTTGCGAAATTCGCAGCGAAGGCTGTTAGCGGATAGTCGGATTCCCGCTTCTGCGTTGTTGCACAGTTACACTTATACGCTTAACGGGCTTGCTGTATCGCTGACAGAAGCGGAGGCACGTCGGCTCAAGCGGCATCCCGCGGTTGCTTCTGTGGAGGGGGACCGAGTGGTAAGTACGCCAGGTTGTCTTCACCAATGAGAAGAAAGAAGTATTGCTTCTGGAAAGGACTAATTCATTGTTTGCATGTATCATTATTCTCATTTACTCTTTTTTTATTTTTTTTTATTTTTTCCGTTCGGCAGGTTCGTATCCTCACTGTGGATTCGCCAACTTTTCTGAAGCTGCCCGACAGCTTGTGGGAAGCAAATGGCGGGCAGAGTCGGGCAGGCGAGGATGTGATTATAGGCGTGGTGGACTCGGGGATATGGCCGGAACACCCTTCATTTGCAGATGATGTTAGTGCAACATGACCGTAGATTGCTTTGGGCACGTTTGCAATATCGTTTATGGCTTGTAACCCTCATCTGATGCTCACTCCTCTGCTCCTGTTTCCCTTCCTCTCCATCCGCAACCAACCAAGTTCCATTCACCTATTCCCCCACCCACCCACTGCCCCCCTCACCCACCCCACCCCCCATTCCCCCACTCTCCCACTCACTCACTCATCCCCTCTACCAACTTCCCCCTTTCCAACCCGTGTTTCCTCCTCCCTCCTCAACCTATGACCCTCCCGCTTCCTCTCCCGCACCTGCCATCCCCCCCACAGCCATCAGACCCGTACGACCCACCCCCAAGCAACTGGCTGGGAGGGTGCACAGCGACAGAGGATTTACCCGAAGCAGCATGTAGCGGCAAGCTAGTGTGGGCGCGCCATGTTGTCCCATGGCTGCAGGTCAATCAAGGCAGCATTGGCAGCACGGATTCCTTTGAGCTGTCTCCCCCCCCCCCTCTTCTTTTTTACAACCTTTCCCTCTCAACCCCTGTTTCCCCCCTCTCCCTCCCTCGGTCCTCCCATCTCCCCCGGCCATCAGACCCGTACGGCCCACCCCCTTCTGGTTGGCGGGGAGGGTGCACAGTAACAGAGGACTTCCCCGAAGCAGTGTGCAACGGAAAGCTGGTGGGGGCGCGCTTGACCTGACTCCATCCTTTCCCCCTTCCCCCTCCCTCCGTCCTCCCATCTCCCCCTGCCATCAGACCCGTACGGCCCACCGCCGACTAACTGGCGGGGAGGCTGCACAGTAGCAGATGATTTCCCCGAAGCTGCGTGCAATGGGAAGCTGGTGGGGGCGCGCTACTCTGTGGCTGGGCTGCTGATCCACTAAACTGAACCCTGCCCCTCGTCCAACCCCCTCCCCTGTTTCGCCCCCTGTTGCCACCCTCCTCCCCTCCCATCCAGCCATCGGACCCGTACGGTCCGGCCCCTTCTGGTTGGCGGGGCGGGTGTACAGTAACGGACGATTTTCCCGAGGCAGCGTGTAATGGGAAGCTGGTGGGGTCGCGCTACTTTGTGGCGGGGCTGCTGGCCAATCAGGGCAGCGTTTCCGAGTCCCTGGATTTCATGTCTCCCCGGGATGGGAATGGGCATGGCTCGTGGTGTGCAGGGTGAGTGATAGTTTGGCACTGCGGTATGGTCTAGTACGGTACGGTACGGTGTGGTATCATGTGCTGGCCAACCAGGGCAGCAGTGCAGGATCGATAGATTTCATGTCGCCCCGGAATGGCAGCGGGCGGGTGGCATGGCTCGTGGTGTGCAGGGTGAATCTCAATCCAGGCAGCAGGAGTTAACAACCCTCACATCCCCCAAGTTTTGAGGCGCCTCAAAACTAGCAGGAAGTAAACAACCCTCACATCCCCCTAGTTTTGAGGCGCCTCAAAACTAGCAGGAAGTAAACAGCCCTCACATCCGCCTCCACGTATATACTCTTTCTCTTTCTACTCTTCCCCTCAAACGTCATCAGGGCGGCAGCAGGTAAAGCCAACGTGAGTGTGGAGATGGGCGGCTGAAGCTACGGATCAGCGAGTGGTGGGGCGCCGCAGGCGCGCATCGCCATGTACAATTTGCTCTGGTCCTTACCCATAAAACTCTCGTGTGTATCCTCTCCCCCTCCTCCCCCTCCCTACGCAGAGCGGCAGCAGGCAACGCGAATGTGAGTGTGGAGATGCATGGCCGCAGCTACGGAGCAGCGAGCGGAGTGGCACCGCGCGCGCGCATTGCCATGTACAAGGCGCTCTGGCGCATGCAGGATGGCGGGGCGGCCGGCATGGACTCGGATATCTGGGCGGCGGTGGATACTGCCGTGGCGGACGGCGTGGATGTGCTGTCACTGTCGCTGGGAGGGAGCATTCCGAATTACTTCTCCGATATTGCCTACCTGAACGCAGTCAAGGTGAGATGGTGTGGTGTTACAGGGGAAAGGGGAAGAAGGAGGGGGTAGGGGGAGGGCGGGCAGTGGACACTGCTGTGGCAGACGGAGTGGATGTGCTACCGTTGTCGCGGGGAGGAAGCGTGCCAAACTATTTGTCCGGTATTGCTTATCTGAATGCTGCCAAGGTAACTTCTGGGTCCTGTGTTGCCAAGAAAAGACTAAAGTGATGATTACTGGGTGTCTCTCCGGTGTCCTGCATCTGCTGCCTCTCCATCCCCGTAGCTCTGGTAGCTCGCTATTCACCCTACTGCACTCCCCCAGTTGGCGTAAGGCTGATAACTACAAAACGAAACAAGACGAGCTCTACAAAATCGTATGACACACGCTCTCCAATGCTCTGCCCAATCACTCCCTTCCGCACTTCAGGCTGGGGTGGGGTGTTTGTGGCGATGGCAGCGGGAAACTCAGGCGCACTTCTGAGTCGACTCAGAAGGAAACTCAGGCTCACCTTTTTGAAGCGCCTCAAAAATCGCCACACACCCCTCTGATTCTGCTCTGCCCTGCCCCCCTTCATTCGCTTCCTTACCTCAGGCCGGGGTGTTTGTGGCGCTAGCAGCAGGAAACTCCGGCGAACCTTTTTGAAGCGCCTCAGAAATCGCCACACACCCCTCTGATGCTGCTCTGCCCTGCCCCCTTTATTCCCTTGTGCACCTCAGGCCGGGGTATTTGTGGCGAGGGCAGCAGGAAACTCCGGTGCACCTTCCTCCTCCTAGTGTTGAGTCGGCTCAACACCCCCCTGTCACACACCCCTCCAATGCTCTGTTCCTTCTTTCCCTTCGGTATCTCAGGCCGGGGTGTTTGTGGCGATGGCAGCAGGAAATTCCGGTGCACCTTCTTCCACCAAGGCGGTGGGCACCATAAGCAACGCGTCGCCGTGGTATCTCACCGTTGGCGCCAGGTGAGGCACCTTCCCCCAACACCCACGGCTCACCTTGACCGGCACACTGCAATGTGAAGGTGGCCCCCACTTCGCCCACCCCCTCATTTCAATGCGTCTCCCACCTCCTCCAATCCAAGGCTGTGGGCACCATAAGCAACGCGTCGCCGTGGTATCTCACCGTTGGCGCCAGGTGAACCGGCTTTCCTCAACCCCCCTGCACCATTAATGATTACTCTACATATACCCTTGCGAGTCTTGATACCATAGGTTTGATCATTGTTACTGCTGTTTACTACTCTTTCTGTTATGCATTATTGCCTTTTTGTTTTTGTTTTTTTGTTATGGTTATTAGAAACCACGAACAACCTGGCAAGTTTCCACCACCCCTCGTTTTCCCCCCTTGTGGCAGCACCATGGGTCGAGACTTCATGGCAAACCTCACTCCCACTGCTTTTCCTTCCCACCATGACCACCACTACATTTCAGACGTCTCAAAAGTCCCTTCTTCCACCACCCGTGCTCTCCCCCGCACTGTGGCAGCACCATGGGTCGAGACTTCATGGCAAACCTCACTCTCACCGCTCTTCCCGCCACCACCACCACCACCACCACCGCTACAACCGCTGCCGCCTCTTCTGCCGCGCCTGCCCCTGCCTCTGCTCCTGCCCCTGCTGCTGCCCCTGCTCCTGCTTCTGCTCCTGCCCCCGCCTCTGCTTCTGCTCCTGCCGCTGGTGCTGCCCCTGCCTCCACCTCTACTGCTTCTGCTGCTGCTACCTCTGCTGCTGACTCTGCCAGCTCATTGGCCGAGATTTCTTGGGCAGAGAGTTTTCTGACTGAGAATTCTTCAAGCGAAAACCCTTCAGCTGCAGCACCGGCAGCATCGGAGGAGGCTTGGAGGGAAGTACTTGTTTTATCAGGGTGGAGCTTTGGAGGCACTCCCCTCACAGTAGACCTGCCGGTTCTAGATGCCAGGGATGCTGCTGCCAATGGTGCCAGTCAATCGCTGGTGAGTGCTGGGTATGGACTTGGGTGTGGAGTCTGAGTGGCATCTCTCACCCTCAACACGCTCCTTCTATGCCCACTCTCCTCTCGCCCGCTCTCCTCTCGCCCGCTCTCCTCTCGCCCGCTCTCCTCTCGCCCGCTCTCCTCTCGCCCGCTCTCCTCTCGCCCGCTCTCCTCTCGCCCGCTCTCCTCTCGCCCGCTCTCCTCTCGCCCGCTCTCCTCTCGCCCGCTCTCCTCTCGCCCGCTCTCCTCTCGCCCGCTCTCCTCTCGCCCGCTCTCCTCTCGCCCGCTCTCCTCTCGCCCGCTCTCCTCTCGCCCGCTCTCCTCTCGCCCGCTCTCCTCTCGCCCGCTCTCCTCTCGCCCGCTCTCCTCTCGCCCGCTCTCCTCTCGCCCGCTCTCCTCTCGCCCGCTCTCCTCTCGCCCGCTCTCCTCTCGCCCGCTCTCCTCTCGCCCGCTCTCCTCTCGCCCGCTCTCCTCTCGCCCGCTCTCCTCTCGCCCGCTCTCCTCTCGCCCGCTCTCCTCTCGCCCGCTCTCCTCTCGCCCGCTCTCCTCTCGCCCGCTCTCCTCTCGCCCGCTCTCCTCTCGCCCGCTCTCCTCTCGCCCGCTCTCCTCTCGCCCGCTCTCCTCTCGCCCGCTCTCCTCTCGCCCGCTCTCCTCTCGCCCGCTCTCCTCTCGCCCGCTCTCCTCTCGCCCGCTCTCCTCTCGCCCGCTCTCCTCTCGCCCGCTCTCCTCTCGCCCGCTCTCCTCTCGCCCGCTCTCCTCTCGCCCGCTCTCCTCTCGCCCGCTCTCCTCTCGCCCGCTCTCCTCTCGCCCGCTCTCCTCTCGCCCGCTCTCCTCTCGCCCGCTCTCCTCTCGCCCGCTCTCCTCTCGCCCGCTCTCCTCTCGCCCGCTCTCCTCTCGCCCGCTCTCCTCTCGCCCGCTCTCCTCTCGCCCGCTCTCCTCTCGCCCGCTCTCCTCTCGCCCGCTCTCCTCTCGCCCGCTCTCCTCTCGCCCGCTCTCCTCTCGCCCGCTCTCCTCTCGCCCGCTCTCCTCTCGCCCGCTCTCCTCTCGCCCGCTCTCCTCTCGCCCGCTCTCCTCTCGCCCGCTCTCCTCTCGCCCGCTCTCCTCTCGCCCGCTCTCCTCTCGCCCGCTCTCCTCTCGCCCGCTCTCCTCTCGCCCGCTCTCCTCTCGCCCGCTCTCCTCTCGCCCGCTCTCCTCTCGCCCGCTCTCCTCTCGCCCGCTCTCCTCTCGCCCGCTCTCCTCTCGCCCGCTCTCCTCTCGCCCGCTCTCCTCTCGCCCGCTCTCCTCTCGCCCGCTCTCCTCTCGCCCGCTCTCCTCTCGCCCGCTCTCCTCTCGCCCGCTCTCCTCTCGCCCGCTCTCCTCTCGCCCGCTCTCCTCTCGCCCGCTCTCCTCTCGCCCGCTCTCCTCTCGCCCGCTCTCCTCTCGCCCGCTCTCCTCTCGCCCGCTCTCCTCTCGCCCGCTCTCCTCTCGCCCGCTCTCCTCTCGCCCGCTCTCCTCTCGCCCGCTCTCCTCTCGCCCGCTCTCCTCTCGCCCGCTCTCCTCTCGCCCGCTCTCCTCTCGCCCGCTCTCCTCTCGCCCGCTCTCCTCTCGCCCGCTCTCCTCTCGCCCGCTCTCCTCTCGCCCGCTCTCCTCTCGCCCGCTCTCCTCTCGCCCGCTCTCCTCTCGCCCGCTCTCCTCTCGCCCGCTCTCCTCTCGCCCGCTCTCCTCTCGCCCGCTCTCCTCTCGCCCGCTCTCCTCTCGCCCGCTCTCCTCTCGCCCGCTCTCCTCTCGCCCGCTCTCCTCTCGCCCGCTCTCCTCTCGCCCGCTCTCCTCTCGCCCGCTCTCCTCTCGCCCGCTCTCCTCTCGCCCGCTCTCCTCTCGCCCGCTCTCCTCTCGCCCGCTCTCCTCTCGCCCGCTCTCCTCTCGCCCGCTCTCCTCTCGCCCGCTCTCCTCTCGCCCGCTCTCCTCTCGCCCGCTCTCCTCTCGCCCGCTCTCCTCTCGCCCGCTCTCCTCTCGCCCGCTCTCCTCTCGCCCGCTCTCCTCTCGCCCGCTCTCCTCTCGCCCGCTCTCCTCTCGCCCGCTCTCCTCTCGCCCGCTCTCCTCTCGCCCGCTCTCCTCTCGCCCGCTCTCCTCTCGCCCGCTCTCCTCTCGCCCGCTCTCCTCTCGCCCGCTCTCCTCTCGCCCGCTCTCCTCTCGCCCGCTCTCCTCTCGCCCGCTCTCCTCTCGCCCGCTCTCCTCTCGCCCGCTCTCCTCTCGCCCGCTCTCCTCTCGCCCGCTCTCCTCTCGCCCGCTCTCCTCTCGCCCGCTCTCCTCTCGCCCGCTCTCCTCTCGCCCGCTCTCCTCTCGCCCGCTCTCCTCTCGCCCGCTCTCCTCTCGCCCGCTCTCCTCTCGCCCGCTCTCCTCTCGCCCGCTCTCCTCTCGCCCGCTCTCCTCTCGCCCGCTCTCCTCTCGCCCGCTCTCCTCTCGCCCGCTCTCCTCTCGCCCGCTCTCCTCTCGCCCGCTCTCCTCTCGCCCGCTCTCCTCTCGCCCGCTCTCCTCTCGCCCGCTCTCCTCTCGCCCGCTCTCCTCTCGCCCGCTCTCCTCTCGCCCGCTCTCCTCTCGCCCGCTCTCCTCTCGCCCGCTCTCCTCTCGCCCGCTCTCCTCTCGCCCGCTCTCCTCTCGCCCGCTCTCCTCTCGCCCGCTCTCCTCTCGCCCGCTCTCCTCTCGCCCGCTCTCCTCTCGCCCGCTCTCCTCTCGCCCGCTCTCCTCTCGCCCGCTCTCCTCTCGCCCGCTCTCCTCTCGCCCGCTCTCCTCTCGCCCGCTCTCCTCTCGCCCGCTCTCCTCTCGCCCGCTCTCCTCTCGCCCGCTCTCCTCTCGCCCGCTCTCCTCTCGCCCGCTCTCCTCTCGCCCGCTCTCCTCTCGCCCGCTCTCCTCTCGCCCGCTCTCCTCTCGCCCGCTCTCCTCTCGCCCGCTCTCCTCTCGCCCGCTCTCCTCTCGCCCGCTCTCCTCTCGCCCGCTCTCCTCTCGCCCGCTCTCCTCTCGCCCGCTCTCCTCTCGCCCGCTCTCCTCTCGCCCGCTCTCCTCTCGCCCGCTCTCCTCTCGCCCGCTCTCCTCTCGCCCGCTCTCCTCTCGCCCGCTCTCCTCTCGCCCGCTCTCCTCTCGCCCGCTCTCCTCTCGCCCGCTCTCCTCTCGCCCGCTCTCCTCTCGCCCGCTCTCCTCTCGCCCGCTCTCCTCTCGCCCGCTCTCCTCTCGCCCGCTCTCCTCTCGCCCGCTCTCCTCTCGCCCGCTCTCCTCTCGCCCGCTCTCCTCTCGCCCGCTCTCCTCTCGCCCGCTCTCCTCTCGCCCGCTCTCCTCTCGCCCCTCTCGCCCGCTCTCCTCTCTCGCCCGCTCTCCTCTCGCCCGCTCTCCTCTCGCCCGCTCTCCTCTCGCCCGCTCTCCTCTCGCCCGCTCTCCTCTCGCCCGCTCTCCTCTCGCCCGCTCTCCTCTCGCCCGCTCTCCTCTCGCCCGCTCTCCTCTCGCCCCGCTCTCTCTCTCGCCCGCTCTCCTCTCGCCCGCTCTCCTCTCGCCCGCTCTCCTCTCGCCCGCTCTCCTCTCGCCCGCTCTCCTCTCGCCCGCTCTCCTCTCGCCCGCTCTCCTCTCGCCCGCTCTCCTCTCGCCCGCTCTCCTCTCGCCCGCTCTCCTCTCGCCCGCTCTCCTCTCGCCGCTCTCCTCCGCCCGCTCTCCTCTCGCCCGCTCTCCTCTCGCCCGCTCTCCTCATCGCCCGCTCTCCTCTCGCCCGCTCTCCTCTCGCCCGCTCTCCTCTCGCCCGCTCTCCTCTCGCCCGCTCTCCTCTCGCCCAGCTCTCCTCTCGCCCGCTCTCCTCTCGCCCGCTCTCCTCTCGCCCGCTCTCCTCTCGCCCGCCTCTCCTCTCGGCCCGCTCTCCTCTCGCCCGCCTCTCCTCTCGCCCGCTCTCCCTCTCGCCCGCTCTCCTCTCGCCCGCTCTCCTCTCGGCCCGCTCTCTCTCGCCCGCTCTCCTCTCGCCCCGCTCTCCTCTCGCCCGCTCTCCTCTCGCCCGCTCTCCCTCTCGCCCGCTCTCCTCTCGCCCGCTCTCTCTCGCCCGCTCTCCTCTCGCCCGCTCTCCTCTCGCCCCGCTCTCCTCTCGCCCGCTCTCCCTCTCGCCCGCTCTCCTCTCGCCCGCTCTCCTCTCGCCCGCTCTCCTCTCGCCCGCTTCCTCTCGCCCGCTCTTCCTCTCGCCCCGCTCTCCTCTCGCCCGCTCTCCTCTCGCCCGCTCTCCTCCTCGCCCGCTCTCCTCTCGCCCGCTCTCCTCTCGCCCGCTCTCCTCTCGCCCGCTCTCCTCTCGCCCGCTCTCCTCTCGCCCGCTCTCCTCTCGCCCCGCTCTCCTCTCGCCCGCTCTCCTCTCGCCCGCTCTCCTCTCGCCCGCTCTCCCTCTCGCCCCGCTCTCCTCTCGCCCGCTCTCCTCTCGCCCGCTCTCCTCTCGCCCGCTCTCCTCTCGCCCGCTCTCCTCTCGCCCGCTCTCCTCTCGCCCGCTCACCGACGTGCTCCTGGTTGCCTCGAAACTTTGCCCAGCCGCTCTGGTGTTGCTTCTGGGAGCTAATGTAATGACACACCCCTGTACTCACTCACTCACACCTCCCCCCCCCCCCCCCCCTCTTCCCTTCCATAACAGGCCAGCCAGTGCCATGCTCCCAGCATCAACGCCTCCCGCACTCTCAACACCCTCCTCCTCTGCTCTCACTCCACTCGCCCTCTCACTGACGTGCTCCTGGACGCGTCCACCCTTCGACCAGCTGCCCTCGTGCTGCTCGGGGCTACCGACTCAACCCCCCGCCTGCCCTACACGCGCATGCCTGTGATTTACCTCAAGGCTTCTGACGCCACTGCTCTCAGGACCTTCCTCGCCAGTACCACCAGGTATGTTGTCCCCTCTCTTCCCCTCCTCCTGCCCTACCTACACGCGCCTGCCCTACACGCGCCTGCCCTACACGCGCCTGCCCTACACGCGCATGCCTGTGATTTACCTCAAGGCTTCTGACGCTTCTGCTCTCAGGACCTTCCTGGGAAGCATCACCAGGTACGGCACATTCCCGTCGGTTATCTCTCCTCTGCCCTCCCTCTCCTCTCTCCTCCTCTGCACTCTCTCCTCCTGACGTGCTACTGGACGCCTCCACCCTTCGCCCAGCAGCTCTGGTGCATGCCGCTCGTCTATCTCAATTCCTCTGATGCTCTCAGGACCTTCCTAGCCAGCTGTAGAAAGAACTTTTTTTAGACGTCTCAAAAATGTTCTTTCTACACGTCGCCCAGCAGCTCTGGTGCATGCCGGTCGTCTATCTCAATTCCTCTGATGCCTCTGCTCTCAGGACCTTCCTAGCCAGCTCCACCAGGTATGTTGTCCCCTCTCCTCCCTTCCTCCGCCTGCCCTTTTTGCGGTGCCTCAAAATTCCCCTTTCTTCTCCTCTGCCTGCCCTACACGCACCAGCCCTACACCTTGTCCTCCTCCCCAGCCCCTGCTCTCTCCTCTTTCTCCTCCACCAACCCCCCAGTCAACCCCACCACATCCACCAACCTCCCTCCCACTATTTGTTTCCATTCACCCCTTCGTTTTTCTTTCATTTTTTTTCCTTCCCCGCCACAACCCCAGCCACCAGGCATCACTATCCCAGCCCTACACCTCCTCCACCTCCCCAGCTCCAGCCATTGCCTCTTTCTCCTCCACAGGTCCCCCAGTCAACCCCACCACCCCCTCCTCCTCCCTCCCTCCCTACCTCCCAACCAACGACATCCTCAAACCTGACATCGTAGGCCCGGGTTACCAGCTCTGGGCGGCCTACCGGGGCTCCAGCGCAGGCTCGGGAGGAGCAGCCTCGGGCCCGCCCTCGTTCGGGCTGCTCTCGGGAACATCCATGTCTACACCTCAGCTCGCGGGAATCGCGGCGCTTATAATCCAAAAGAAACCGGATTGGACACCGGCGCAAATAATGTCAGCAATAATGACTACAGCGAGTGGAGAAAACAACCAAGGGGGGCGGATTAAGAAGCCGAATGGGAACGATGCGACGTGGTGGGATATGGGAGCAGGGCATGTAGATGCTGCTAGGGTGTTGGATCCTGGGTTGACGTTCAATGCGGGGTATGGTGATTATGTGAGCTTTCTGGCTGGTAGGAGCATGGCAGAAACGGCACGTGTGCTGAATGTTGGGAAGAAGAAGGGTGGGAAAAAAAGGGGTCACAGCCGTAGCAGCCGAAGTGGTGGCACCAGCACCAGTGGTGCCAACATTGCCAGCAGCAGTAACAACGACAACAGCAACAGCAGCAGCAGCAGCAGCAGCAGCAACAGCAGCTTCATCAGTGGTAGTGGCGGCGGCAGCAGCAGCAACAGCGGCAACAGCAGCGACAGCAGCAAGGGCAACAGCAGTGGTAGAAGAAAGGTCAAACAGGCTTTAACAGCAAAGAAGCAAAGGTGGTGGCAGTGGCAGTGGTGGAGATGGGCTCAAAACGGTTCCCCCAAAAAGACATCCACCACCATCCGTACCATCCCAGCGACGCATCTCAACCGTCCATCCATCTCTGTTTCTCGGCTCCAGGGAACAACTGACATCCCGAGAACAGTCACCAACGCGTACAATGCCACGTCAGCATACCAAGCCACGGTTACATCTCCTGTTGGTGTGGACGTTCAGATTATCCCGGACCAGTTTACAATCGGTCCGGGGCAGTCGAAGCGGTTTGTGGTACGGCTGCAGCCCAATGGGGAGGCAGCGGAGGCTTGGGAGAGGTTCGGGTTTGGTTCGGTGAGGTGGGAGGATGAGCATGGGCATGTGGTGAACATGCCTTTAGTCACACGGGTGAGTGCTTGAAGCTGCTGAGGTCGAGAGAAAGAGCAGGTGGAGCAGGAGAAAGAGGGGATGTTTCAGAGTGATGCTGCGTGCAGTATCGTATCGTTCTCAATGGGCTGGTTTTTTACTCAGATTACCAAGTGTGGTAGTCACTCTGTGTGATGTATTTGGAGTTTTTTGCCCAGCCCAACATGCTTTGCATGAAAAGATATACTACAGTGCCAGCGTTTTACAAAGCAGTGCTCATGAGGTAACATATAGAGAGGTACAATAAGGGATGGCTGCAAATTAAACTCATTTTCTAGGCAACAAGACAAGAAGCTATGTACACACGACCAGTGTAACAAATCTCATGCACATGCAGTGAGTTTATTGCAGGCCCTCAGATTCGTTTTGGGGCTGTTTGATTCGTCAGACTTAGTACCATCATCGTCCGGATATAAGACAGTGTTGAATAGTAGATAGGGGTTGTCTACTATACGGGTGTCTCTTATAAACAGGCTAACCTTTTTATACGACACCTATTTGTGTGTACGAGATAAGACATATATGTCTTATAATCATAACCAGGGTTTAGGGGTTTTTTTATAAACAGGGGGTGTCTTCTAAACGAGCCTTCCTTACTTTAGGGGGGTACATGCATACAGTCATGAATCTCTTCTACCTAACCCCCCTCAGTCACCGCCTCCTCACCTGCACTAACAACAGGCTCTACACCCAGGTCTGGCACTCGCCAGGCATGCCTAGCCGTCTCCCTAGGCTCGATCATGCGGTCAGCCTCGGCCGCCGCTCCGCGGTAGTTGGGGGTCTCCTGGTACAGCACCTCCAGGCCGGTTGCCACGGCCACCTCCCGCACGCCCTCCGCCTGCATCGCCTCCTCCTCCTCTGGAGCCCGACCGAGCAGGCGCGTGTTGTCGCCTGTGGTCCCCCCGAGGGACATGTCCGCGGAGACATCGGTGGTGCTCCTGGCGCGCAGGTGAGACATCACCAGGTGGTTCTCCGTTCCGTCCAGCTTGCTCGAGATCCCACAGTGGCGGAACGCGTCGATGATATCTGCTTGGGGACTTGATCCCAAGCCTCCGCGATCCACTGCAGCACCACGGGGTGCGGAGGCCTCCGCAGGTTCCCTGCGGATGGGACAGAGGACGGGGCAGCGAGATGTTAGAGACACGGATATGAAGGGGCATGTTTAAGACAAGGACTGGAAACAGAACAGGAATAAAACCGTAAATGAAGGACCAACTCACCCTTCTTCGTCTTCAAATGAATCCCTTCACGCATTAACCACCTGGCGTAGCGCGCTCGCACATCAGCCTTGAAGCACCGGTTGATGGAGACGTCCGGGGGTTGAATCTGGCTCGTACAACCCGCTGGGATGACTGCAGGGGTGATGCTGTGCGTGCGGTACGACTGAAGCATGGTCTGGGTGATGTGACCGCGGTAGGAGTCCAACACCAGCATCGCCCGCCTTGCGTTCTGGCCGCGCTGGGGGTTCAGATGGGGCAGCACCTCCTTGGACAGCCAGGTCTGCACAGCGCTCTCGTCCATCCACCCGTTGTCCTGTGCTTGGACCACAATTCCTGCCAGGCACACAAGGGACAGACGGGCATCAGCACAGTGGGGCACGCTCATCAGGCAGTCGCACGGTTGAATTCATTACGCTTACCTTCCGGAATCTCACAGTTGGGGACGTTCTTCATCTTGAACCACACCCACGGCCGCAGCTTCTCCCCGCATGCAGTGCACGCGGGCATCACCGTCAAGCGCGTCTTCTGGTAGCCTGCAGTGCGGATTGGGACCGAGCGCGCGCCACGGTGCTCGATCGTCCCACTTCAGCTTCTCACGCACGGTCCAACTGCGGCGCTTCTTCGTAGTGTCTTTGCAACGAGGGGAAGGTGGGCTGGTGTTGGGATTATGGAGGGTGGGGTCCTTCGGCGTGACCTTCTCAGGGAACGTGGGAATCGGGCCCGTCGCCGCCGCGTACTTATCGTCGCTGCCCAGCGTCTCGTTCACGACGATGTCGTCAGGATTCGGCGCCTTCTTCGCCTTCTTCTTAGCCGCACCCTTGCTGGATCCCGGGTCTCCGTCGGATGTCCGCTTCTTGTTGCTTGTGCGGCGACGAGCAGGGGCCTTAGCAGGGGCTTCCGCGACCTTGGCTTTCCCCTTCTCCGCAGCGGTGGGTATCGGGCGACGCTCCTCCCCCGGACCGTCGTCGTCAGAGAGCACAACGCGGGCCCGCTTCGACTTGGACTGTAGGCGATGGCGCAGCCTCCGCTTCAGTAGCGGAACGTCGTCGTCGGTCCCAAGGCTCCATGGGTCGTCGTCGCCGCATTCCTCGTCAAATAAGACGGCATCCGCAGCAACCTTGTCCGACTCCGCCACAGCATCTGCATCCGCAATTGCGGCCGCATCCGCAGGCGCAACTGTCTCAAGTTCCGCCCCCGCCTCGTCGTCAGCCTCCTCATTCGCATCCACCGCCGCTTCCTGTGCATCCGCCGCTGCCTCCGCGTTGTCACCATGCGCATCTTCACCTCCGTCGTTGTCGGAATCACCAGCCCGCCACTCTTCCACCTCGTCGTCGCTCCCGACCGGCCGATTCCACCATTCGTCCTCCTCGATGTCGGCAGGACCTAATTCGTCGCCCGAAGCGCTGTCGTCGTGGCCGTTCTCCGGCCAATCCTCCTCGGCGTCGTCGCCGTTCGCTTCGTCTCCGTCGTCCCCGTCACAGCTCGCACCGGAGGCGGCGGTAGGACTTCCCGCCTTGCTCGCGTTCTTCGCCATGGCTACACGGATGTCATCGCCGGGCGAGTTAATTCGCCCGTAGTTATTCACCTGCACGTGAGGACGAGGTGAGGACTTGCCTACTGGTACTTTGCTGCGCATGGTTAGAGAGCCTGCCGAGAGCAAGGTTGAGACGAGTATTCAACCTCCTTGAGCACGAAATGAAGTGAGAGCCCGACTACCCCCCCCAGCCAGAGTGCCCCATCCACAGGTGCCGAGCCGCTCCTCTACGAGGCATCTCCTCGTAGAGGACAGCCCTCACGCTGCCAACGTGCTGCCAGCAGCGTCCTGGAAGCATCCCTGCGCTGCTGGCAGCAAAACGACGCTGGCAGCATCATTAGATGCTGCCAGCACAGAGGAATGTTGCCAGCGATGGCAGCTCCCTCACGTGGCAAGTGTGGGCGCTGCATGCATCACCCCCGAGGTCGGCCTGTTTCAATGAATCTGGTCCTTGGGTGGTTTCTACACACTTTGCAAGTGTTACAGTCAACTTAATTTTTTTTTCCATTTATAAGACTTATAAGACACCCTAAACCATCCCGTTTACAAGATAAATCAAGCATTTTTGCCCGTGTACGAGATAAGACATATACGTCTTATATCCGGGCGATGACAGTACACATTTTTAGTCTGATTAATCAGACTTGGTACAAAGTATACAAGTTCAAGAGTTCAAGAGTATACAAGTCTGATTACACAGAGTTCACATCAGTAGGGAAGCTGATGGATCAGCCTACAACGAGGTGGTGATTGCGCCGCGCAACACTGCTGTCACTGTTTCAGCTTGATTGACAGGACTGAACTGTACTTGCAGCGCTCATCGCGGCTGTTAGGGCAGATTTCGCACAGGAATACCAGAGTAGGTACCCGCTAAACCGCTCATGGATCAGAGTACACTCTGAGAAAAAGGCTGAAAAATCAGACAAGGCCTACATTTTTTTTCTGAATATTCAGAGTTCACAGCAAAAAAAACTCTGAACTTTCAGAGTTCACTAAAAAAAAAGGCTGAAATATCAGACTTTTTTAGGCAAATCAGAGAAATTTCTCTGACTTCTGGGGGCCTGGTTTATTGGCAAAACCCCATATGCACATCAACAAACACTGGTGCTCAGGGCGTGTTCCTACGGCCCCTTATCAGGGCAACCCCTTATCAAGCTCGCTACTTTTCCCCCTGAAAATTCCCTAAACCCAAAAACCCTCGCTACTTTTACCAGGCAAGGCTGACAAGAGGTTTGCCTGATAAGAGCGTAGGAACACGCCCTCAGAATGGCATGAGATAGCATGCAATGCACAGGATGGCACGGCATCATGGTAGGAGATGTGAGAGCCAGAGACCACAGCAGAAGCACGCCAAGGCTTGAGTTGAACCCTCAGACAGAACAGAACCCTTTCTCCTTTCACTGCTGCTGTGGCTGGCATCGGAGAGAGTGAGTGAACCCTGGAACGACAGAGAGAAGTGGTTGCTGGGCCGGTGGTTGCTGGGCCAGTGGTCGCTGGGCCAGTGGCAAGTGGGCATGGCACCATTGTGGAGGAAGTGGGGTATTGGCAGCACATCTATGCTTGAAGCGCGTGCAGCTTTGGCGCGCGTTACTGCTCTTTCGGCTGACATCGGAGGGTGAACTCTGCGAGCAGGGAGAAGTGGTCGCTGGGCCAGCGGCGAGTGGGCGTGGCGCCGTTGTGGGGGAATTGGGGCACTGGCAGCACATCTAGGCTTGAAGCACTTGTAGGCTTGAAGCGTGTCACTGTTGCTGAGGCCGGCATTGAAGGGTGAACTCTGCAATTAAGGAGAAGTGGTCGCTGGGCCAGCGGCGAGTGGGCGTGGCGCCGTTGTGGGGGAAGTGGGGCACTGGCAGCACATCTAGGCTTGAAGCACTTGTAGGCTTGAAGCGTGTCACTGTTGCTGAGGCCGGCATTGAAGGGTGAACTCTGCAATTAAGGAGAAGTGGTCGCTGGGCCAGCGGCGAGTGGGCATGGCGCCGTTGTGAGCAAAGTGGGACACTGGGAGCACGTCTAGCACTCTCTGCACCTCCAACTCATGGGTGTGCCTGGTGAGAGCGGGAGCAGGGGTGAAGAGGGGTGATGAGGGGTGACGAGGGGTGGAGGGGTGAAGAGGGGCGAAGAGGGGCGAAGAGGGGCGAAGAGGGGTGAAGAGGGCCGAGTAGGGGTGAAGAGGGGTGCAAGGAATTGTGGTTGATTGGTCTAAGGTGGGGTGTGGGTGGAACGCAAGGAGCACATCCAACACTCCCTTCACCTCAAGGAAAAGTGGGGGATGTTTAGGATGGGAGGGATTGCGAGGAGTGAAAGGGATGGGTATTCCTTGTCAGGGTGACGGTGAGGGTGAGGGTGAGGGTGAGGGTGAGAGGAAGAGGGTGAGGAGGGTGAGGGTGGGGGTGAGATTGGAGGAGAGACTTAGCGAAGGAGGTGGGGGAACGAGCTCACCAGATGTAGTCCACAGTTCCGCAGAAGTTTGCATGGAATGACGTCAGCAGAGGTTCTCCCTTGGGGCATGCATGACGATTCTCGGTCTGCCAGAATGCAACGATGAGGGAAGCAAGCAGAAAGGTGACGTCAGCAAGCAGAACGATGACGTCAGCAAGCAGAACGATGACGTCAGCAAACAGAACGATGACAGAAGCAATCAGAAAAATGGTGTCAGCAAACGGAATAATGGCACAAGCATTTAGAGTGATATTGTCGGCATGCAGAACAACAGGGCATGTGCATGTGCTTATCCTAAGTGCAGAAATGAGTCACGTGTTTTGTAGGCAGTATTTGAGTAATGTCAACATACACTTACAATCCCAAACAACGAAAGTGCAGGAGGGGAAAGTGCATGTGTGAACAACAAACCCCTGAACAGAAGCTCACGGAAGAAAAGTGTATGTTGCTGTGTGAATGAAAGGGCCCGAGGAAAAACTGATCTTACCGGTGCTTGTGAATACGCGCTCTTGAGTTTCAGAGGGTGTTTCACAACAGTGTCCACTCCATCACTCCCTGTTGCAATCCTTAGCTCCTCAAAGGACCATCCCCCCATTCTTCCCATCCGTCCCATCCCTCCCACTCCTCCCATCCCTCCCATCCCTCCCCATCCTAATCCTCCGCTCGCCAGAGCAAAAGTGCTGCCCCCCCACCCACTGCCATCGTTGCCCAATGCCCCCATCCCCTCCTGCCCGTTCTCATTGACAGCCACTCTCTGCCGTTTCGCCTCTGAGATGGAAACAAAACTGCCAGATGTCAACCCGCCATTGGCCGATCCCTCTGCTGTGATGCTGCTGATGGTGGTAGCAGCGGTGGTGGTGGCGGTGGTGGTACTGGTGGTGGTGGCGGTGGTGGCACTGGTGGTGGTCTCAGAAGCACCGGATTTCTCTGTCGACCAGTGCTGACTCAAGTGGGAAGCCGATTGGAACCGAACTTGCTGCTGCCCCTCCCCTCCCTCCAGCTGCCCTGATACCCTTCGCCGATCAGTGAGAGCAAGATCAAGCTGCAAGACAGGACAGGTGCAGGAGCAAAGGTGGAGGAACTGAACGGTGGCTTTTGAGTCGATGTTAAAGAGGATTTGTGACTGCCCCCCCCCAATCGGTGAGAGCCAGATTCAACTGCAAGGCAGGATGGATGGGTGAAGGACGGAGGTGGAGAGATGGAGAAATTCAACAGAGGCAAAGAGAAACTGCAGGGTAGATCACCCTAACATAATTTAGAGTGTAATGAGTCACCATGGCATAGATAAAAGCGGGTTTGTTCAAAGAAGGAACTGGAAACAACAGCAGAAAAAGAAAGGGAACTATAGCACAATAACACATCCGCCACTTCACCAGAATCTAATAGTCGGCATTTGATAAGCCTACTTGTGAAGAAGCGATAAAGTCATAGAGTGCACAATTTTGAGTCGACTCAAAACACGGCTCTTCACCAGCTATATTGAAATCACTTTTGAGAATTCTCAAAAGTGATTTCAATAGTGCACAGTTTTGAGTCGACTTAAAACACGGCTCTTCACCAGAATTTGATAGTCAGCATTTGATAAGCCTACCTGCGATGAAGCGATGAAGTCATAGAGTGCACTCTGTAGCGGCAAGAAACACACACAGACAGTGCAGCGCACCCAGAGAGAAAAATAAGAGGGAGAACAGAGTTCATTGCAGCTGCGCACGATGGCTTGGATTGGACAAGCCGAGCACAAATCCAGACAGTACAGCACACGCGGAGAAGAAACAAGAGGAAGAAATAAGAGGAAGGAAGAAACAAGACAGTAAACGGAGTTAGATTGCAGCTCCGCACGATGGCTTGGACAAGACGAGCACAAATGGGAAACTAAAGAGCATGAACGAGATTAGTGATTGGATGAACCTTCTTCTGGACTCTAGTGCTGACTTGCGTTGACTTGCATTGACTTGTAGTAACTTGTAGTGACCTCGATTGAACTTACAGCAGGAGTGGCGTTGAAATCCCCGCACACCACAACCGGGCAGCTTCCATGCTTCTCGGATAGCTAATGGGCGGCAGACAGGAGCCGGGACATCCGTGGCACTTCTGGACTTCCATTGACTTGTACTGACTCCCATTGACTGGCGCTGGCTTCTACCATACATACTCACCGCAGGGGTGGCGTTGAAATCCCCGCACACCACAACCGGGCAGCTGCCATGCTTCTCGGACAGCTGATGGGCGGCAGACAGGAGCCGGGACATCCGTGGCACTTCTGGACTTCCATTGACTTGTACTGACTCCCATTGACTTGCGCTGGCTTCTACCATACATACTCACTGCAGGGGTGGCATTGAAATCCCCGCACACCACGACCGGGCAGCTCCCGTGCTTCTCGGACAGCTGATGGGCGGCAGACAGGAGCCGGGACATCTGGGCCAGCTTGATGTCTCCTCGCTTCGGGTTGAAGAGCACGTGAATATTGGCGAGGACGAGACAGCTGTGATTGGGGAGTTGGAATGGGTAAAGGGGGAAGGTGGTGCAGGGTGGATGGGGTTGATGAGGGTCACATGAGAGGTGTAATGTCTCCTCGCTTGGGGTTGAAGAGCACGTGAATGCTGGCAAGGACGAGACAACTGGGGGATGGGGAGTTGGAGGTGGGTGAGGAGGGGGGGGAGGAATGGTGGGGAAGGATAAAGCAGATAGAGCGGGTTGCACTGGGACAGCTGAGCCAGCTTGATCTCACCATGCTAGGGGTTGAAGAGGACGCGAAAGTTGGGGTGAACAGCGGAGGATGAACAATATCTGAGACGCGGTTTGGTGCAATTATGCAGTGGTTGGAATGTTGGTGAACGGGTGGCTCAGCACGGGTCAGTGACCCTTTAGATATTCCTCATCAGCTTGTGACCATTTCGTGATGAACTCAGCCAGAGTCACTGACCTGTGCTGAGACATCCATTCACCAACACTCCAGCACTGCATGATTCCACCAAACCACTTCTCAGGTATTGTTCATCCTCCACTGTCCACTCTGTCAACTAGGCGAGGGGCAGAGCTCAACTGACTGACTTTAATTTCTGCCTGCTGTTCTCTTCTTCTGCCTCTTCTCCTCCTTCCAGTTCCTCCACTCCTTCCCCCCCTCTTGTTTTCGAGAATTCTCAAAAGGGACAAGTCTTGCTACAAGGTGCAAAGGTGCAAAAAGTCACCTGCTATTCTCTTCATCCCTCTCTTCTCCTTCTTCCAGTTCCTCGACTCCTTCCCCTTCCTTGTTTTCTCCAATAAACTGGTTAAATGAAGCGGGCCACAGTGAGGTCATACGGGGAGGAAGAGGCGGGTTTTGGGCCAAGGAAACAGAGAAACAACTTGACAGCTTTCGATGGACCAAGTAAACCGGAGTCAACAAATTCATTCCTAACCAACAAGGTGACTCATGGTACCTTCAAAATTAGAATAGTGAGCAGGGCGGCATTGTCTCTCAGGCCAGGCCCATAGCTGCAAAATTTGATTAATTCAGAGTCAACACAGGACCACATTCAGTGCAAATGTGGGGCGAGGATGCAGAGGACGGGAGACACGAAACACAGAGCTTCTTAATAGTCAATGAATGCATCCAGGGTACCTTGAGCACGGTGAGAAGGGCAACATTGTCTCTCAGGCCCACAGCTGCAAACTCGATGGACTGGAAGTCAACACAGGACCACCTGTGATGTGCATGCGGGAGAGGAGGAAAGAAGAAGAATCGGAAGGGACAAGGAAAGAATCGGTGAAGATTTTTTTTAGCCACCTCAATGATTCCCACCAAAGCAAAGTCAATAGATTGAAAATCAACACACGACCACCTGCAGTATGAAGGGAGAGGACACAGATGAAGGGGATGGGATACACGTGGGGTGGGACACACCTGGCATGGGACACACGTGGGGTGGGACACACCTGGCATGTGACACACGTGGGGTGGGACACACCTGGCATGGGACACACGTGGGGTGGGACACACCTGGCATGGGACACACGTGGGGTGGGACCCACCTGGCATGGGACACACGTGGGGTGGGACCCACCTGGCATGGGACACACGTGGGATGGGACCCACGTGGGGTGGGACACACCAGGAAAGGGACACACAACGCATCCTAGATATGAACATACATACAACACGTGCATCAGAAAACCACATGGCTCACCTCTTGGTATTCCAGAAATTAGCGCAGCCGTCCTTGTTGCCTCCCGTGCGACACTGGAAGGAAAACAATCAAAAAGGGAATATAAGTGAGATACACATGCATGGGCACATACACGCGCATGGGAACGCACGCGTACATGCAAACAGCTTGCCTGACTAAAATAAATAGAATAGAATCAGATCAAATGAATCACATCAAAGATAATCAGCACAACCGGAAGATGCCAACGTAGCCCAGCTTGCTTTTTGAGTCGGCTCAAACCAAATCAAATCGAATCTTATCAGCGCACCTGGAAGATGCTGTCATAGCCCAGCTTGTTAAGTGCTCCACATAGATCTGCATGGTTGTCCACCTCCTACAATGCAACAACAAACAAAAGGAGCCACTTTTGATAAAAACAGTTTACTCCTCACAAGTAGCTTGTTCATCGCTCACTCCACATACATAGATCCGCATGGTTGTCCACCTCCTGCTATGCAACGCAAGAAACACGGCATGGACAGCCAAAGTGCATCTTAAAGAGATTAATCAACATGCCCCTGGATTCTCCTTGGAAATTCTCTAATGCGCATCATCACCCCCCCCCGAACCCATCGGCGTGTATATAGAGCGTTAGTTTTGTGGAATTCTCAAAAGCGTTCATACAGTCCAGTTCAAAACCATTGAACCCTGAATCTGCACTCACAAACCCTGAATTTCCCAGCCCCACCTGCAAGCAAGCAGATGAGATCCGGGGAATGCTGTCTGATCTCCTTCACAATCCCCTGCCTCTGATTCCAAAGCAGCACGTCTTGAAGCTTGAACCAAAGCCTTAAACTCTGAACCCTGAACCCTACCTGCAGGCATATGAGATCAGGCGAGTGCTGCTTGATCTCCTTCACGATGCCGTGCCTCCTCTGGTTCCAGTGCAGCACGCCTCTGGGCACCCCGGGGTAGAGCTCACGGGCGAACTTGGCAGCGTGGCAGGACGCCAGCACATTGTAGCTCATCACACTCACTCTCACACGCGCGCCCCCTGCACCTGCTTGCCCCTCTCTATGCGCCCCCCTATGTGTGTTCGTATGTGTGCCAGCTTGCGTGTCAGCATGTGTGTAACCATGTGTGCCTGCATGAGCGTTTGTGTTCCTCTCTGCATGCACGCCTGCATGTGCGTCTGCCTGTGCCCCTGCGGCACTGCCTGTATGCCTGCCTGCACTCCCCCCTGTTTCACACGCTTTTCCCTTCTCCGCCCCTGACTCACCCCCCCTGCACCTGATCCACTGCCTCTTCTCCTCCCCTCCGCTCCCAATCCCTCCTCCCCACTTTCCTCTCCCGCCCTCCCCCCTCCATCTCCTATGCTCCCCTTCCCCTTCTCCCCTGCCCCTGCCAGAACCCCAACCGCCTTGAGTCCCTTCTCTTCCTCCCTCTCTTCCTCCCCCTCCTCCCCCCCATCCTCCTCTCCCTCTTTCTCCCCCTCGTCCCCCTCCCCACCTCCCCCCTCCTTCTCTTTCTCTCCATACACGCTGTCCGCTTTGCCCTCCTCCCGTTCCGTCCTGTCTTCCTCTTCCCCCCCCTCCTCCGCCCCTTCCTCCCCCTCCTGCTCCGCTGTCGAACCTAGCGGCTAGGCCTGGAGTTGAAACCGGAGGCTGGGACAACCCCACACCTTGGGAATTTCCTTGACGGTTCGTAGAAAGCTGCTGGAAGGAATTCGAGAGCGAATTCGCAGATGAGATACCGAGAAATGGGGAGGGGATGGGCGCGGAGTGAGAAGGGGGAAACGCGGATATGGATTGGGGAAGCGCGGAGTGGTTAGGGAGAAACGCGAAAGGGGGTTGGGGAAGCGCGGAGTGAGAAGGGGGGAAAGCGGAGAGGGAGTGGGGAAGCGCGGAGTGGGTTGGGGGAAACGCGGAGGTGGATTGGGGAAGCGCGGAGTGAGAAGGGGGGAACGCGGAGTGGGTAGGCGGAAATGCGGGGAGGGATTGGGGAGGCGCGGAGTGGGAGAAACGGCAGCGGTGGCCGAATCGGCATCCGGCGGGGGAGAGGAAGCTATAGCACACCGGCGCAGATGTATTAGCCGGAGGCGCGGACGGATTAAACGAAGGTGGAGGAATAGCCGATCCGTTCCATCCGCCGCCGCCGCCGCTCCCGCTGCCATTCACGCTGTTCTGATATCCCCGCCACGACATGGCGTGCCGCGATACAAGCACGAAAAGAAGCCCGATCGGCCCGGTAGTCGGCGTTAGACGCCGGGAACGGGAGGGCGGCAGAGAAAGCGGATTCAAAAGGGAACGTGAGGCTGGAGAGTTGGCGGTGATAGTGACGCTGAGCGCGTGGGCTGTGGTGGTGAAGCTCAGAGCGCGGATGGCGGGAAAACGATTTAGGGCGTATCCATGTTCGGGTCATGGGCACTGTTCCGGGCATCCGCAATTTGCGGATGACCCAAACAACATAAAACGCCACTTTGGGTCATCCGAACTCCTGCGACCCCCAAAGAGCCGCGAGGGTTTTCGCGCCAAAATCAATCTCCCCACAACAGTCGCATCCAATGGAGGGATGCCAGAACAGTTCGTAAGATCCACGCGAAACCACGCGAAACCCACCGAAAAAACACAAACGTAAAAATTCCAGGCGTAAATCCCCAAATGTTGGGAGCGCGACGCGGGAAATTTTAGACAAACTCATTTTCACTGGGGTCAATTTGCCGAGTGGTTGGGTGCTGAGGTGTAAGACGTGGGACATTGCCCACTTGTGACACTCGACTGACGACCGCCAAAAAATGGCAGTAAATACAGAATCGTGCAGCCAGGTGATTGGTTGGGGGTGGGTCGTGCACGTCAGTCGCCCAACACCTGCACATTGACCCAAAGCTGGGGCCGCGCGCGGCTCGGCAGCCCCTTCGGGTCATGCGCAAATTCCGCATGACCCAAACAGTAGCCAGAACAGTGCTCATGACCCGAACATGGATACGCCCTTATATGAAGGCACGAAACGGAAGCAGAGTTTTACTTAACATCGATCAGACCAATAAAAAAAATGTTTTTCAGGCCCCCGTAGCTCAGTTGGTTAGAGCGTTGGTCTTATGAGCCGAAGGTCGCGGGTTCAAGCCCCGCCGGGAGCAGATTTCTCTCACCACAGCAAATAGAAAGGTTTTTTTTTTGCCAATGAGGCAAGAAAGGGCAAATTGGTTCCTCCTTCCTAAGGTTGGTTCGGTGTAACCCAGTTGCCAAGGGAGTCAACGGGTATGCACCCAAACCTGATCGTGAATGCGAGCCAGACGGAAACAGTGTCGCAACGATGAAAACTCACTTTGGCCAATGCCGCGCAACACCAACTTCCACAAACATGAGTACCAGACACTGAAACCTGTCCAAAAAACGCATCAGAATTTTCCCGGGTTTCTAAGAACCAAGTATAGACACGCTACGCACGCCAACTAGCAGATGTACCGCACTGCACGCTCGCGAGAAGCTCATAAGACTAGAGGTACCTACGCTTTGAAGGGAGTCTGGAAAGGCGACATTGCTCGAAAATGGAGTGTCGTGTTCGGTGATAAAACGAAATTACAAGCGGGCCTTGCGTGAGGCCAAGGTGGAAAAGCGGACGCCATATCACACGTAACAACGCTAGGTGGCCATCACAATCTGAGGGTTTCTTTATAATTCGAATCTTGCGGTCACCCAGCTGCATTCGCGCCATCGCGTTCGCCCAGCCGCCTTCGTGCCATCGCGTTCGCCCTGCCGCGTTCGCCCTGCCGCGTTCGCCCTGCCGCCTTCGCGCCATCGCGTTCGCCCTGCCGCGTTCGCCCTGCCGCGTTCGCCCTGCCGCCTTCGCGCCATCGCGTTTGTCTTGCCGCCTTCGCGCCATCGCGTTTGTCTTGCCGCCTTCGCGCCGACGCTTCCGCCCACATGCACATGCGGCTTCGCGTTCGCCTGTTAGAAACCAGGAACAGCGGAATGAGTTTGACTAGCAGAAGATAGGTACAAGTAGGAAACCCTAGAAGTGTTGTATTCTATACTATGCACCCCACTTCAGCCTAACAAACCTAACAAACCTAGCAAACATACAAATATGTTTTGACACACCCCCATAAGCTAAGTGAGGGATATCAAGAGAGAGAAAAACCACAGATGGTCACAAGACCAGTCGAGAGAAGCAACAAAGCAAAGCTCAACGCCTAGCCCGCGCCGTAGGCGTATCCGTTGTCTCCACTCCGACCGTGGGGGTGAGTATTGCTCCGGCGTCCTTGCCGGGTTCTGCGGCGAGCAGGGCATCAGACAGTCCTGGACGCTGCCGAAGTCCCCACAGCATAATGGGGCTGCTGAGCGCCGCATTGGCTTGGTTATGGACATCGCCCGCACGTCCATGATCCATGCCCGTGCGCCCCATTTTCTGTGGCCCTACGCGCTGCGCTACGCCGTGCACCAGCTGAACCTCCAGCCGCGTGTCTCGCCGCCAGAGGTTTCACCGACCAGTCTTTGGGCTGGGTCCTCTGGTGCTGGGTCGGCTTTTTGTGTCTGGGGCTGCCTTGCGCTTGTCCGCGACACCTCTGCGGACAAGCTCTCGGCCCGCGCCATCCTCTGTGTCTTCCCTGGTTTCCCGGTGGGCTCTCCCAACTACGCCTTTTACAATCCGCCCCTCCACCAGTTTCTCGACTCTCGTGACGTCCGTTTTGACGAGTCCGTGTCCTACTACACCCGGTACCCCTGTCGAGGTCTCCCGGTTCCCCCTCCCCCCCTCTTCCTCGCACCCTCTCCTCCCCATGCTCCCGCTCCTCCGGTACCCCAACCCTCCCCCCGGTCCTACCCCGTCAGGTGTGTCTCCCGCTACCCCTCTACCCTCGGTCGTGCGTCAGGTAGCGTCTCCCTCCTTGCAGTCCTCCTCACAGTCCCCTCAGCAGCCTTCGGCACTTCCGCGACTGGTTACTGTGGACTCAGGTGATGTTGGAGCTGGAGGTGTAGGCACTGGAGGTGCTCGGTCTGGGGGCGCTCGTTCGAGAGGTGTTGGAGCTGGAGGTACTGGCGCTCGTGGCACTAGTTCTGGGGGTGCTGGAACTGGAGGAATTGGCACTAGAGGTGCTAGTTCTTGGGGTGCTAGAGCTGGAGGTGCTGACGCTGGTGGTACTATCTCCGGGGGTATTGGAGCTGAAGGTACTGGCACTGGTGGTGCCAGTTCTGGGGTGCTGGAGCTAGAGGTGCTGGCGCTGTAGGAGCTGGTACTGAGGAGAGAGGAGCTGGAGGCATGACTACTGCGGCGCCCACTGCGCCTCCCCACCGCTACGACACCCATTTCCAGGCCCTTCGCCGCCCTGAGCGCGAGGAGCAGGAGCAGTTAGAGCAGGAGAGGCAGGAGTTGCAGCAGTTGGACCAGCAGCAGTAGCAACAGCAGCAGCAGCAGCCGCCACTTTTGCAGCAGCTGTTCCCTCTAGTGAGTGGCCTTTGGGCCCTTGGTCCTCCTTCCTCTCCTCTTATACACGCACAATCTCCTACCGCGTTCGGCTCTACGTTTCCTCCTCCGGACTCGGCTCCTGCTGTTTTCTCTCCTCCTCAATCACAGTCGTCTCCTCTTGTTGTCCGGCACGACTGGACCAGTCGTTGTCCTCCACGTGCTCGGCCCTCGTCTCCTCTTGCCAACCTCCACACTGTCTTGTTTCGTTCTCCTCCTCATCGTTCTCCGCCTGTGTCTGTTCTCCCCTCACCTCCTGGGTCGTCTCTCACCGTTTCCTCTCACCCTATCACTCACTACTACCATGCTGCTCGCGCTGTTGTCTCTCGTATTCTCGCCTCTCTTGTCACTGACCCTCATGCCTCTCCGTCGTCTGTCTCGGCACTTACTGCCGATGTCGCTGACTTTGCTTCCACCCGCCGTCTTGACTACGCCACGCGCGTGGTGGCTGCTCCACCTCCCCATCCACTGTCTGTCGAGGGTGAGTCTGCCCTTGGCTGTGACGTCCCAGAGGACAGGCAGTTTGAGCTGGAGTTCTTAGCAGCCACTTCCCCCTCTCTCTGCGCCATGCTGCTTTCCCTTGAGGGAGACCACGACGCCCTTGACATACCGACACCTTGACGTACCGTGAGGCATCGTCAGGGGAGTGGGCCTCTCAGTGGAAAGCGGCTATGGATGCAGAGTTAGCGTCTTGGAGATCCACGGGCACTTACGTCGACGCAGTTTTCCCTACCAGGGCGAACGTTGTCTATGGCATGTGGCTCTTCAAGGTGACGCGGCCGCCTGGGTCACCGCCTGTATTCAATGCGCGCTACATGGCTAGAGGTTTCAGTCAGCATGAGGGAGTGGACTTCTTCCAGACCTTCGCCCCGACCCTGAAGATGACTACTCTTCGGGTGTTATTGCACGTAGTAGCACAGCAAGACCACGAGTTGCACTCCCTCGACTTCTCCACTGCGTTTCTTCAGGACCGCCTACACTAGGAGATCTGGCTGCGCCGTCCGCCTGGCTTCACTTACACCTTCCCACCTGGGACCCAGTGGAGCCTAAGGCGGCCAGTCTACGGTCTCCGCCAGTCGCCCCGTGAGTGGCACGACACTTTTCGCTCCATGCTTCGTGGCCTTGGGTTTCGTCCTTCCTCTGCCGACCCGTCGCTGTTTGTTCGCGCTGATTCCACTCTTTTCTTTATACTAGTTTACGTCGACGACTTGGTCTTTGCTACAGCGGACAGGGCAGCTCTGGCTGAGGTGAAGTCCGAACTGCATAAGAGACACACGTGCACTGACCTCGGTGAACCGCAGCGCTACCTTGGCCTGCACGGACAGAGTCGCTCGCACTATCACACTGACTCAGTCACACATGGTGCAGCAGGTCCTTCGGTGGTTCGGGTTTCAGTTCTCCACCACATAGCCCACTCCTCTTGCTGTTGACCACCGACTCACTGGCCCTTATCCCGACGAGCCCCTTGAATCTAGTGGTCCCTACGCAGAGCCTGTGGGCTGCCTCATGTACCTGATGACTTGTACTCTCTCGCTTTATTGCGACTAGGAGACATCGTCCTGTTCACCGACCTGGCGACTACTTCAGGCATCGGGCTTGTGGTTGGAGGGACACATCCAGTTGTGTTGACCGGTCACTGTGTCTCTTCCTACGCTGACGACGTGGAGTTTCAGCGCTCGACTCAGGGTTACTGCTTCAGTCTGGGTACTGCCGCTGTGTTGTGGAGGTCCACACGGTCGTTGTTTATGGCTTTGTCTAGTGCAGAGGCAGAGATCTACGCTGGTGCCATGGCGGCATAGGAGCTTCGCTGGTTGACCTTCTTGCTCGCCGACCTTGGTGAGCGGCCTCGCTCTGCACCGACCTTGTACGCTGACAACAAGGCCATGATCCTCCTGTGTCGAAAGTCTCGACTGGAGAGCAGAGTGAAGCATAATGACGTTAGGTACTTCCTCCTGCGAGAGTTGCAGCGACGTGGCCAGGCACGCTTGGACTTTGTGGCCTCAGAGGCCAACACTACCGACGTCTTCACCAAGGCCTTCGCGCCTGGTGACCACCACATGTTCTGTGTGCAGTTGGGGCTTGTTGAGGTAGGCCCTCGGTTGTTGTAGACTTAGTGTGGCTCACTGCGCTGTGGACACATTCACTTACATGGTTCAACGTGTCGCATCGCGATCACAGCATCACATCGAACCATCACAACATCACATCGAACCATCACCTGTGATTCGAACGAATTTCCAGCCTAGCACCCAGGGCGTCCTGCCATGGCATCCTGCCAGGGCAACCTGCCAGGGCGTCCAGCACACAGGTGATGATTTGATGTGATGGATCACAAGGACCGTCGCAGATAGCCGTCAACCATGAGGCCATGACCCCCCTCCACTAGATCCTCCTGCAACCACACCATGTAGATCATGTCGTGCGTGCAGCATGATGGGATAAAGAAGAAGCTCATGCAGAATGAGTGAGCAGCATGATGGGATGAAGAAGAAGCGCATGCAGAATGAGTGAGCAACATGATGGGATGAAGAAGAAGAGCATGCAGAATGAGTGAGCAGCATGACGGGATGAAGAAGAAGCGCATGCAGAATGAGTGAGCAGCATGATGGGATGAAGAAGAAGCGCATGCAGAATGAGTGAGCAACATGATGGGATGAAGAAGAAGCGCATCCAGAATGAGTGAGCAGCATGATGGGATGAAAAAGAAGCACATGCAGAATGAGAGAGCAGCATGATGGGATGAAGAAGAAGCGCATGCAGAATGAGTGAGCAGTATGATGGGATGAGAAGCACATGCCAGATGGTCACTCGTCTCCCCAGCTTATAAGCCCATGCAACCCTATGCATCAACCCCATGCATCAACCCCTTGCATCAACCCCATGCATCAACCCCATGCATCAACCCCATGCATCAACCCCATGCATCAACCCCATGCATCAACCCCATGAATCAACCCCATGCATCAACCCCATGCATCAACCCCGTGCATCAACCCCACCCCATGCATCAACCCTATGCATCAACCCCATGCATCAACTCTATGCATCAACCCTATGCATCAACCCCATGCAACAACCCCATGCATCAACCCCATGCATCAACCCCATGCATCAACCCTATGCATCAACCCCATGCAACAACCCCATGCATCAACCCCATGCATCAACCCCATGCATCAACCCCATGCATCAACCCCATGCATCAATCCTATGCATCAACCCTATGCATCAACCCCATGGAACAACCCCATGCAACAACCCCATGCATCAACCCCATGCAACAACCCCATGCAACAACCCCGTGCATCAACCCTATGAATCAACCCCATGCATCAACCCCATGCATCAACCCCACCAAAGGCATCCAGCACTGGCAGGTAACCGTTCATCGTGAGCCTATGACCTCGCTCTGGTAAGTACTTATGAAAAATAAGCTCATGGTGAAAATAAGTCAAAAATAAGGGCATGTTCCTACGCTCTTATCAAGCAAACCTCTTGTCAGCCTTGCCTGGTAAAAGTAGCGAGGGTTTTTGGGTTTAGGGAATTTTCAGTGTGTTTTGACGTGAGCTTGATAAGAGGTTGGCCTGATAAGGGGCCGTAGGAACATGCCCTAAGTCCTCCTGGCACTCTTCCCTCCCACGTTCCCACCGAAGTCTCAAGGCTCACCCAAATGCCTCAACCTTCCTTTCTTTGGTCAGGTGTCACAAAGTTGATAGCTAACTTCTTCTCAGACCGTCACTGTGCCTTCGTTTCTCAAGATTATTTGTCACCCTAAATCCTGTCAGAATGTTATTATCTAGCCTGTAGTGGGGTGCTCTGTAGCGGGTACAACCCAACTAGGGTTTGCTATATGTATCCCCATTGCTGCTAGTGAACCTCCTTCTTTGCCTAAACTTTCTCTTGCCTAGCTAGGGCTTACCTAGCTATGGCTCCTAACTCTGTCTACCATTCTTACATGGTATCAGAGCGCTTACGCTCCTGGCCTGTGGGCCCACATGCTTCTGCTGCCCTACTATGTGTCGCGCGCCCCGTGGCGCGCGACCTTCAATTTTTCATCCCGCCGCGCGCTCGGGGCGCGCGGCGGTTTTCTGCCCGCCGTGCGCCCCGAGGCGCGCGGCGGTTTCCTACCGTAGAGGAGCCCACGCGCGCCTCGCCCGTTCGTCGCGGCGCCCTGAGGAGCTCGCGCGCGCCCCGCCCGTTCGTCGCGGCGCCCTGGGGAGCCCGCGAGCGCCGCGCCCGTCCGTCGCGGCGCCCTGGGGAGCACGCGCGGCCCCCACCCTGCTCGTCGCGGCGCCCTGGGGAGCACGCGCGGCCCCCGCCCGTTCGTCGCGGCGCCCTGGGGAGCCCGCGCGCGCCCCGCCCGTCCGTCGCGGCGCCCTGGGGAGCCGCGCGCGCGCGCCCCCCCCGCCCGTCCGCCGCAGCGCCCTGGGGAGCCGCGCGCGCCACCCCCCTCCCCCCGTCCCGCCTGTCCGTTTTGGCGCCCTGGGGGTCGCGAGCCGTCCCCCCTCGCAGTCCTCCGCGCTCCTGCCCCTATCCCACCCGTTTTAGGGTTTGGGGGTGAGGAGTGTGGGGGTGGCGGTTGTGGGGGTGTCGATTGTGTTCACCGTCCCCTACTCCTCCGCCTCCTTCGTCTCCCACTGCTGCAGCTGTCGCTGAGGGGGGTGGATGTATGGGAGCCTGGGGTTTAGGGTTTAAGGGGGGTGCCGTGGGAGTGGAGCTAGGGTTTGACCAGGGGGTGTGTGTCGAGGGTGTGGGGCAGTTGGAGGAGGTTGTGTAAAGGTAGCTGTCGTGTCGCCTGCAGTGCCTGTAGTCCGTCGCCCTTGCTTCGGTAGCCAGTGAGCCTGTTGCACCAGTCGCCAGTGGGTCCGTTGCTCCTGCCGCTCGTCTATAGCCGCGGAGCCAGTCACTCCAGTAGTCCGTCGCCCTTGCTTCGGTAGCCACTGAGTCAGCCGCTCCTGTGCCCGTGCCTCTGCAGCTTCAGTCGTTGCCTCCCATCTTCTCTCCCTCCACAGTTCCTCCTCCTCCTCACTTGCCCACTGTGACTAACTCTAGCTTTGCTTACTATTGTGAACTCCTGCTCTATGCCTGCTTGCTCATTGTACTGATTACACCCCACTTTGGCTATGGGGGTGTGTCAGAATGTTATTATCTAGCCTGTAGTGGGGTGCTCTGTAGCAGGTACAACCCAACTAGGGTTTGCTATATGTATCCCCATTGCTGCTAGTGAACCTCCTTCTTTGCCTAAACTTTCTCTTGCCTAGCTAGGGCTTACCTAGCTATGGCTCCTAACTCTGTCTACCATTCTTACAAATCCGGTCTTTCAGTCACGAAGAGAGGCACGGAATATTTCCTCAGTTGCATCCTAGATTTGGCAACTCTGGCGAAAGTATTTTATTCAGCGACCCACTGCAAGATATTTCAATGCCACCCTGTTTCGCAGGCCAATCCCTCCTCCTGCCCCAACCAACCTTCCTACTTTTGGAAGCTATGGACCTCGGGGTTTTACCTTCTCCAGCGCAGCTCCATTCCGGCACATTGCACTGGAATGTCTACCACATGCTCCTTCCACCACCCAACCAGGCCCCTAGATTCGGTTTGAGGTAGTCTGAGGCCTCAGAGTACACCCCTCCTGGAACTCTGTCTGTCGGAGGTGCCTCAAATTTTTTGTCTGAAAATTCAGACAAGCACAATTTTTTTTGTCTGAACTGTCAGAGTTACTTCAAATTTTAAGATGTTCATGCAGTTTCGTAAAAGCAGTTATAATAGCATTGAGGCTGATTACAGCCTACCATACCAACGCATCAGGCAACGTGCTCGTGCTCGTGCATCGCCTCTGCTCATGTCGGCGGCGTTCCAGTGTTTTTGTCACGTGCAGCGCATGGTTGTTTCTGCTCTGCTGATCTCATTTCGTTTTGTCGTGTGTGTGATTACCGTTCTGTACCGATTTTCTCGCATGTGTGCCGATTTTGTCAGTTTTGGATTTGCTTTTCAAGCGATTCGATCGTTCACCCGATCTGTATCAGGTGGGCCAAGTGCCACGCAGCTGAGCTGGCAGCAGGCAGAAACTGTTGCTTGGCGTGGCATGTGAGGATCAGACAGTGCCACACGAAACTTTCAGTACGAATTAGGAACTTCGCAATTCACACCAGTGCGTGCTGCAGATGTTTTTACAGCGAATCAGCATCAAAGTCGCCTATTCTTTACAATACATTAGCGATAACTTACATGTGACGAGATTTTGTCTTCAGAAATCTCGTAATCACGCAACCATTTCCTCAGCGTAACTGGAAGATATTCTCGACGAACGAGTGTATTTGGATGTCCCAGCTGTCGAAGTGAGCGTTGCTCACGTCCTGGCACTCCACTGCCATCTCGGAAGTGGGCATATCGGAAGGAAACTTCCAGGAAACTTTGCTCCGATAAGCGCGCAGAGTGTACCCCCGATACAAGTCTGAGGCTCAGCCTACCCTAGTAAAATTAGGCTGAAATTTCAGACAACTCATAAGAAAAAACTCTGGAAAATCAGACAAGGTACATAAATAAATTCTTCGAGTTCAGACTAGGTACAACAAAAAAAGTCTGAACGGACTCTGATTCAGACTCCAAAGTCTGATATCTAGGGCACTGCACCCAACAAGGCTGCCAGCCTACCATTACTTCTCTTTTGTTGCCCGACAACAATGCATTGCACTCGATTACACCGTATGCAGTACAATTGGCATATTAACTACATGCCCATGCTTATCCACCAATCTAACCGACCCAAACAGAAACGACCTCACAAGCTTCCTTGCCTTGAAAACCATCGTGATGCGCTGCACCTTTCCCGGACCAACGGTAAACCGGCTCGGCGACACCCGAACCTGCACGTTCGTCGGCACCCGAACCTGCACAGTGTACGTCGACGGCTGGTCAAACACGTTCCGAACCGTGCGCACAATCGTCTTTCCGCGGACCGACAGCCGTGAGATCGAGATTCCACGGCTCCACCAGCGTTCGAATCCCCTTCAGCCCCGGAAACGCATGCTTGGTCTGCTGGAGATTCCGGCTCGCGAGAAAATTCACATAATCGTTAAACCCAGAGGTGAGAGTTAATCCGGGGTCTATAATTCTCGACGGGTCGACCTGCCCCGAGCCGTAATCCCACGGAGTAGCCACGTCCCCATTCGCGCGTTTGATTGGCTGGCCGGCATTATTTACTGTAGATGCTGTAGTCATCATTGCAGACATGACCTGGGCGGGCGTCCAGCCTGGATTCTTCTGGATTACTGGCGCCGCGATTCCGGCGAGATGCGGTGTAGCCATGGAGGTACCCGAAATGCACTCAAACATGGGAGGTTCGGTGGCTGCCGAAGCTGCGCTCTTGCCTCGGTACGCCGACCAGAGCTGGAACCCCGGACCTACTATGTCCGGCTTTAAGATGTCGTTGGTTGCGAAGGAGGAAGGGACTGGAAACCAGGATGGGTTTACGGTTGGTCCGGTGGAAGAGAACTTAGTCATTTGGGGGGCGTTGGAGGAATTTGTGGTAATGACTTCGGTAAGTGTCGCCACGGGATTGGCTGTCTGCTCCAGGTAATTGTTCACCTGCCCGCCCTGGGCGTTGGTGAGGAACAGGACGGGCAGGCTGGTGAAAGGAATCGTGTCCATGTTGTCTGTATTGGGAGAGCCACTAAGGAGGACAAGCGCTGCTGCCTTGGAAGCAGTAAGGAAGGTAATGGGGACTCCTACAGATGGCTCCAAAGTGCAGACGATAATTTTCCCAGCCAATTTGCTTGGGTCGATGGCAGTGTCGTCACACACATCAGCCTGGCATCATAAAAAGGGTGAAGGAGAGAGGCGCAGCGCAGGGCAAAGGAGAGAGAGAGGAGGGTTGTTATGTGCACACTATCATTTTCCCAGCCAATTGGCTTTGGTCGATGGCAGTAAAGTCACACACATCAGCCTGGGGGATCATCAGAGGGGGAACGATGCAAACAGGTGGAGGGCAAAAGAGAGGATGCTTGGAATGTGCTGATGGGGATTCGACTTTATTGACCTGTGACTCGACTCAAAGTCACCTTGTGATAAATGCGTGTGACTCACATCAGCAGCAGACGCGCCTGCTCGGACAGCAGCGGAAGCCGGCAGGAGCACTTTATTGACCGTCTGTGCGGCGGTGCCTCCGAAGCTCACTCCCCTCACCTCCTCCCCATTCCCCAGGATCAGCTTTGCAAGGAACTGCCGACCAATGGTGCTGCGAGAGGAGAGGGGAGGAGCGGAGTATTTTTGAGAATTCTAAAAAATACTCTGCAACATCTTGAGAATTCTCAAAAATACTCTGCAACATCTTGAGAATTCTCAAAAATACTCTGCAATCTTGAGAATTCTCAAAAATCTTGAGAGGGCAGGGGAGGAGCGGAAGATGGGAAGGGAGAAGAGGGAGGGAGGGAGCGGGATGAGGGAAGGGAAGGGAGTAAGTGGCTGTGTGCCTTCCTGTCCTGCATGGCTCCTCCTCCACTCGGTGCCTCCAAAGCTCGCTCACTCCCCTAAGAGACTTTTGAGTCGACTCAAAAGTCACCTGGAGCTGGATGAGGGAAGGGAGTAACTGGCTGTGTGCCGTCCTGCATGGCTCCTCCTCTTCTCGGTGCCTCCAAAGCTCACTCCCCTAAGAGCCACACCATGCCTACTTTTAAGGATCAAAAAGTAGAGTGAGCTCAAAAGTAGACTCCACACCGTACCCCAGGATCAGCTTTGCCACACCGTGCCCCAGGATCAGCTTTGCCACACCGTGTCGACCAATGGTGCTGTGGTAAGGGAGAGAGGGATTCCTTGAGGGAGGGGAGCGAGGGGGATATAGAGGGGTTCTGAGTCGCTTTTAAGAGGTGCAACTCACTCACTCCCATAAGCTCCATCCATCCCATACCCCAAGCCATGGAGAAGTAGTTTCCTTACAGCACACCGTTACCCCGTCACACGAAGCGTCTTCATCAGCACACCTCTTCCGTTCAACAAAGAAATCTCTCGCACCTTACATTGCGCCGCACTGTGTGTCTGTCACTTTCTCAACAACAGTTTCCTCTCAACTTACGTTGCTCCCACCGTCAGGTACCACGGAGCAACGTTTTCGAGCGTCCCCAAATCATGCGTAGGAGAGGGAGGCCCCGAGTTGCCTGCTACCAGTGCCACAAACACACCCGCCTGCCAGCATTGCCAGGGGTGGAGTGGGGTGGGGTGGGGTGGGGTGGGGTGGGGTGGGGTGGGGTGGGAAGGGGTAAGAAGGGGATTCGACATGGGAGAGGGATGCGCCTCGTTGCCTCGTTGCAGAAATCATGGGGGATGCGGGGAGGTTAAGGAGAGGGCAGGTTTTTGAGGCGCCCAAAAAATCGCCTCAAGAATCACCTCATGCCTTGTGAACCGCAAACACACCAGCCTGCAGAAAGCCGCCTCACCTTAGCCGCATTCATGTAGTGAATGTGTGAGAAATACCCGCGCACCGAATCCCCCAAAGAAAGCGAGAGCACATCCACGCCGTCCGCCACAGCAGCGTACCTTGGGATTATCTCCAAAGCCTCACCTTAGCCGCATTCATGTAGTGAATGTGTGAGAAATACTCGCGCACCGAATCCCCCAAAGAAAGCGAGAGCACATCCACACCGTCCGCCACAGCGGCATCAACGGCGGCTCGAAGGTCGGAGTTGGTGCCGGCCGCTGCGCCGAAATCCTTCACCCACCACAGCGCCTTGTACATGGCGATGCGCGCCCGCGGCGCCACGCCGCTCGCGAATCCAAAATTGCGGCCGCCCATCTCCACGCTAACGTTCGCATTGCCTGCTGCCGCTCTGGTGGGTTGGAGGGGTGGAGAGGGATGAGAAGGTAGGTGAAGGGCAGGGAAAGAAGCTGCGGCCGCCCATCTCCACGCTAACGTTCGCATTGCCAGCTGCCGCTCTGGTTAGAAGGAAAAGGTGGGGGTGGGGGGGTTGAAGGTGGGAGTGAGACTGAGAGCGCCTTGTATTGTAACATGGCGATGCACGCCCACGAGGTGCCACGCCGCTCGCATAAAATCCGCGTGACGTGAACTGAGACGATTTTTGAGGCGCCTCAAAAAGCGCCTCAAAAAGCGCCTCAAAAAGCGCCTTAAAAAGCGCCACAGAAAGCGCCTCAAAAAGCGCCTCAAAAAGCGCCTCAAAAAGCGCCACAGAAATGCACGCGCACGAGGTGTGTCGCGCTATTAACACATAGCCTGCGGCTAAGTGTGAATTGCACAGCAGCTTAAGGTGAGGTTGTACTATATTGCTGTTTGGTTCTTGTACTCATACTTTCGTTTGTGTGCTTGGAATGTACTGTACATATATGGAGCCGAGCAGGGTGGAGAAGCTCGAGGAATTTGGTGGGGACAGGGTGGAATTCGATTCCAGGCTGGGAATTCGATTCCAGGCTGGGAATTCGGTTCCAGGCTGGGAATTCGATTCCAGGCTGGGAATTCGGTTCCAGGCTGGGAATTCGATTCAGAGAATGCAATTCCAGCTGGAAGTCGGTGCATGCCTAGTGGGCCACTGGGACCCAGCTAGCACCTAGAAGCTATCGCGAGCAGCACTGCTGCTATGCGACTTGGCAACTAGAGTTAGCTTGTGGGACAAGCAACCTAGGCAGAAGGATGGCTGGGACTTAGGCAGGGGAGGATACCTGCTCCGTGTTTTTTGCTTGTTTGTTTCTCGTAATACTGCAATTCGTTTCCCAACCAAGGAGGCAAGCAGCTAGGAGAAGCTAACAGCAAACTGACGGAGCCCTTGCGAGGGAGGATTTAGACTTGTTGCAAACAAGCAAAAAGGTAGCGGTAGAGAAGCGTACGGGCGCAGAGGCCCGGTGTTAGCCACGGCATCAGGGCCGTGAGGCATGAGCGATACGGATCCAGATCTACACATCCATCAGTTGCGGTCGGGACAGAGGTATCCCGCTAGGACTATGGAAGGTCGGGAAGAGCCGCCTGTGAAGCCTGGATTCCGTGCAGATGTAGGAGTTAATGAAACGCAGGGAGGAAAGGGCCCTGATCTGCCGAAGGAGGGTGGGAATCGTCAGGAGAAATTGCCCAGCTCGGTGCACAACTCGCCAGGACGACAGAGCGAGGCGAGATCTGGGCAGCAAGGATCGCAGCAAGGAACGCCTGAGCGTGGTGAGGCGCACAGACGGAAAGCAGAGCAGAACTTCAGAGAGGAGAATTTCCGTGGTCTATCCGGAGGGCGCAGTACCACCAGGGGGCCCGAGCAAGGGGGTTGGCCTGCAGGAAGCAGAGAGAGGGAAGCCGCAAGCTGGGGGTCGGGAGGTCTATGAACACGGCGCCCCCGAAGATCGAGATACCAGACCGCTTCTCAGGGGCACCAGGTGAAGAGCCAACACTGAAGAACTACCTTATGATGATTGATGATATACGGTACACCTGGGAGAGAGAGGGGTTAGATCCGATAGAATTTTTCAGAGGATTGGGAAGGACACTGAAAGGGGAGGCACTGACACACTACAGAGTGGAGCGTCAGGGGCTGCTGATGCAGTGCAAGAATGGGGACTTTGCGCAGGGAGAGATCACTGACCGATTTTTGGACACGCTGCGTGAGCAGTTCCCCGGGCACTCAGCTGAGCGTATGATAGAGTTCCAAGACTTTAAAAGAGGACGGGCAGAGTCGCTGCTGGCATACTACAACCGGCTGCTGGAGCTGGCTGAGGATATGGGCTGCGTTGAGGAGCGTACCTTGGTGACGAAATTCCTGGGGGGGTTGGAGGAGGAGCTGATGAATGAAATGAAAACACGTCTGTACGCTTTGGGGATGAAGGCGAGACTCAGGCAGGTGTATCAAGTGGCGAAAGAAGTGGAGGAAGGGCGGAGGTTCTTTGAAGGCTTGAGAGGAGCAAGCTCCAGCCGATCAAACGAGCGAAGGAGACCAGCTTGGGCAGCAGCTGAAGGAAGGAGGGGGGAGGAAGAACGAAGAGAGAAGCCCTGGGAAGACCCAAGGCGGTGCCATAAGTGTGGGGAAAAGGGGCATATACGGAAGGACTGCACAGTGGGCATTTTATGCGACACCTGTGGCGTGGAGGGGCACTTCAGGCGAGACTGCCCCAAGGCTCCCACCTGCACCAACTGCGGCAAGAAGGGACACACGAAAGAAAGGTGTTACAGCCGAGGAGAGAAGGAGAAAGGGAAGTCCGCGAGAGAGCTGCAGCTGGAAAGGGAGCTGGCGAAATTAAAGGCACAGATGGAGAAGACTCAAGTCAGTGAGGATCCTGAGAAAGCGCTGCTAGCCTGGGAGGAAGACGAAGAAGAATCAGATGAGGAGGAACCGGAGTATGGTACGATGGCATTACAACCTAGACCGCGGGAAGAGTTGGGGCTGAGGAGCAAAGGGGTAGACGGCAGAGCCAATGAAAAGGCCTACGAGAGGAGAGGCCCCAAGATACAACAGAGTGGAGATGAGAAGCGGACAGCACGGCGACGGCCTGACGAGAGAATGGTGTGTCAGCCTACGGCGTTGGTAGCTGAACCCGGAGCGGTGGCTGTAAGAGGCATACGGGTGGATAACGCGGTGGTGGACACTGGGGCGCAGAGTGTGCTGATTGGGAGGAAGCTGGGGGAGCAACTGAAGGCTCAAGGGGACTTGGAGCTAGTGGAACGGGGATTACTCATCATGACGGCGGAAGGGGGAGCACCCAAATGGATGCCGTGCACAAAGGAGCCAATAGAGATTACGCTGCAGCCTGGGGAAAGGGGTGAGACCAAGATACGAGTGCAGTGCGGGATGACAAAATCAGATGACTACGACATCCTGCTAGGCATGGAGCTGCTGTTTAGGGTGGGGGCGACAATATGTACTTGGGAGGAGCGGGTGCAGTACCGTACTGAACGTTGGAGGGAAGGAGGTGAGCTGGGCGAACTGCCGGTCAGGTTTGTTAAGACAGAACCCAAGAGGGCCTGGAGAGCAGGGGCGGTCAGGGGAGAGAGGAAGAATTGGGATGGAGAAAGCGCACTGGCAGGAAGGGGGCAAAGCTGAGTGAGTACAGTGTGACGCTAGTGGAGCTATTCGGAGGCATAGGGGCGGGGCTTGCAGCAGCCTTAGAGGCCGGCCTGGAGATTAAGAAGTGGCATTACGTAGAGTTAGACCCGGAGGTGCGTAAGATGGCGTGGAGTCATGCCAGGGCCCTGCAGAAGCGGTATCCAGCGCAGCTGCGAAAGCAAGTCATAGTAGAGGCAATGAAGAGAGAGCATTGGGATGTAAGGGAGATCAGCAGGCAGGAAGTGAGGAGCTGGGGAAAGGTGGACTTACTGGTGGCCGGATGGGAGTGCCAGGGCACTTCTCGGGCAGGCAAGGGAAGAGGGCTGCAGGATGAGCGCACGGGGTTAATCAAGAAGCTCCTGGAGGTCATGGCCTGGATGAGGGAAGAAGGAGAAGAATACGCGTACATCTTGGAGCACGTGGATATGAAGGGCGATCCACGAGAACCGGTGCGAGCTGTGAGGGAGATGGTAGAGGCACAGCTAGGGAAGGGAGTGAGTTGGGATGCGGCCCTGCACGGAGCACGATGTCACCGGACACGGTGCTACTGGCAGAACGTGCTACCAGAGAAAGATCTGCGCGCAAGACTGTCCAGGGTGGAGAGGGATGATCGGAGGATAGTGGAGGACATCCTGGAACCCGGGCGAGTGGCAGCTCCAGTGTGGAAGCCGGATCATCCCCTGCAGCACCAGTGCAACAGGATAGGAGAGGCACGACGAGCCTTGCCGACGCTGGTCGCCTACCCAGGAGCAAGGGGGTTCGTTGAGGCAGATGGCCAGCCTGGCCCAGGGATGATATATGACCACAAAAGGAAGAGGTGGGAGGAGCCGACAGCTTTGGAGAGAGAATTGGCTATGGGTTATCTAGCGGGAGCGACCGCAACACCGGGTGTAAGTGAGGAGGCAAAGAGGGCAGCGGTGGGGAGAGCTATTGATCAGCACTCACTGAGATGGCTGATTTGCGAAATGAGGAAGGGGGCAAAGGGGCCTGGAGGTAAGAAGGCAGGGGGGGAAAGGGGGCTGCGGAAGCAGCCAGCGTACTCAGCGGTGGAGCTGAAAAAGGAAGTAAGGGCGGAGCCGAGGCAAGAGAAGCTGAATGTCAGCAAGGGGCCACAGAAGGAATGGGAGATAGGGGCAGATGTGGAGGCAGGGGCTGCAGAGGCGATCAGGCAGCTGCTGAAAGCGCATAGGGGCACATTTGCATACAACTTGCAGGAGCTGGGGCAGTACAAGGGCGGGGAATTAGAAATAAAGCTCACGACGGAGATACCGACTTACCAGCGCAGGAGGCGCATGAATGCTGAAGATGCGGCCATCTGCAAAGAGAAGTGTGAGGAGCTGCTGGCAGCAGGAATCATCCGCCCATCCGAGTCTAGTTATGCAGCTGCCACGGTGGTCGCAGCCAGGAAAGATTTGACCGGCGCGGTTCTGTCACGACGGATGTGCGGGGACTACTGTGATTTGAATAAGATCACGGAGCCTAACCGCTATCCCATGCCGACAGCAGAGGATATATTTGACCTGCTGGAAGGGGCAGTCATTTTCACCACGCTAGACCTTAGGCAGGGGTTTAACCAAATTGCCATAAGGGAGGAGGACAAGCGCAAAACCGCTTTTCACGGGGTGGACGGATTGTATGAGTACAACAAGATGCCATTCGGCATGCGGAACGCATCTGCCGTGTTCCAGCGAGCAATGGATCAGGTACTGCGAGGCATACCAGCAGCAGCGTGTTACATTGATGATGTGCTGGTCTTCAGCAAAACGGACAGGCAGCATGTGGAGGACCTGAGACGGACACTAGAAGCAATAGCAGCAGCAGGACTCACCTGCCACCCAGAGAAGTGTAAGATAGCAAGGCGGACGGTGGCGTATCTGGGATTTGAGGTGAAAAGGGGCAGGCTGGGTATTCAGGAGGCGAAGGTTAAGGTGCTGGACAAGCTGGCGCCGCCGAAGGACAAGTCAGGGCTGAGAGCGTTGCTCGGCTTCCTGAACTACTACAGGAAGTTCGTGCCGAACTTCAGCCGGCGAGCGAACCTCCTGAATCAACTGCTCAGGGAAGGAAAGCGATGGGAGTGGGGACAGGAGGAAGAGGCGGCTAGACAGGATCTATTAGAGGCAGTACGGACAGGCACACTGCTACAGATACCCAGGGCAGATGCTCCCTTCACGCTTTACACTGACTGGAGCTGCATGGGGATGGGGGCAGTCCTGTGCCAGGAGATTGAGCGAGAGGAGCGAGTGGTAGCATTTGCCAGCCGCAGCTGCAGCCCCACCGAGGCAAATTACTGCTCGTATGAAGGCGAGGGGTTGGCAGCTGTATGGGGCATCAACCATTTCAGGGTCTACCTGCAGGGGCGTAGGTTCGTGCTGGTAACCGACCATCAGCCCTTGATGTGGCTGATGACAAACCAGGAACTGACGGGACGGAATGCCCGCTGGGCGATCAAGCTGCTGGGATACGACTTTGAAATTCGCCACCGCCCGGGCAAGACCCTCCAGCATGCTAACGGTCTGTCTAGGAACCCTCCACCTGTGCAGCCCGTGGCGCAGCTGGTAGCCGTAGCACAGGTGCCGGCAGCTGGCTGGGGGCAAGAGAAAGTTGAGAAGAGGCAGCTAGATGTCTGGGAGGATACCGAGACTCTGGAGTGGATTAAGGGAGGGAGCACGGAGGGCGAGGAGGCCAGTGAAAGGGCAAGGGCCAGGGGGCAGCACTACCGTTGGTACCAAGAGCAGCTGCAGCTTCGCACCAGTGAGGGATGGAAGATAGTGCCACAAAAGAAGGACAGGGAAAGGATCATGCGACGGGTGCATGGGAAGCTGGGGCATTACGGAACGGCACGCACCAATCAACTGCTGAGCACGATGTACTGGTGGGCAGGGATAAGGAGGGACGTCAAGGAGCTGGTAGATGAGTGTGCAGCCTGCAGTCGTAACAAAGCAGCACTGGAGAAGGCAAGGGAGGAGCTGCAGTCACTGCCGATTCGGGGACTGGGCTACCGCTGGTCGCTAGATTTGGCTGGGGAATTACCTCTGTCCAAGAAAGGCAAGCAATACATACTCGTGATGGTAGAGCACACTAGTAAGTGGGTAGAGGCCAGGGCACTGCCGAGCAAGAACAGTGGGCTGATTGCATTCTCTTCACAGTCATACGAAGTTTGTTTCAGATGTTGTTTTGGCAAAATCGCACTCCTCTATCTCTATCATCATTAGCTTCACTGTACCTTCGCATCATCAGAGTTTCAACACAACAATGTTTTGTTACTCCATACTCAAGGCTGCAAAGGATACCATCTACGAAGGCTTTCGAGGACAAATTTGTATACAGGTAAGTTGTTAATAACAATGTTGTATTATCCCAAGCAACATCACGTTACAACATACCAATTCTACCGTGCAATACCTGCAACCCACTAGTCATACGACACACAAAATCCAGCAAATAACCCTGTCGCCCCAATCTCTACTCACATATTCCACTCTACAGAGGACTGAGACTGTTAAGACGAGCAGCAGCATGTTTGCACTTACACCAGTCCACCAAAACTCCAGACACCACCCTCGCAAGCTTAGTCACTCGCCCCACGTTTGTCATTGGGTTCTGCAGCGAGACAATCGCGCGCTCGAGAACCACACGCCAGTCCTCCAGACGAAGTTGTTCACCGGCATGGTGCAGCATAGCTGCTATAGAGCACGATGCCGCTTGTGCAGCAAACCCCGCCAGCACCGCGTCTTGTGCGACGGTTTGTGCTGCTACGCTGGCGCAGACATGTAGTCTGCACGACTAACACCGACAATCATGTCAGACATGTTTTCACATTTGAACCAAAATCTTTGAGAATATTTGAGGTGGGTTCCGTGTTCGTGTAAATTGTATTTCATAGCGATGTCTGCGCTCGTGTTGGCACGCCGCTTTTCGCATAACTGGCGCATCAAATTTATGGTCAACTGTGATATCTACAATCATGTGGCACGTTGCCACATCTGCAGCCGGAAACTCCCAGAATTATTGGCGCGCTTCACAATCAAGGGCCACTGTAATTGGTCAAATGACAATTCAGACGGTAGAGGGAACTACGTCGTATTGGACCAATGGGACGTCATGAGATTGTGGGTAGTGTCTGCACTTGGCATTTTGAGACACGTGTAGATTCACAAGGTCTATTTAAACTGGATCCCAGATCATATTTGTCTCTGCCTGCGTTCGCGATGGCGCGCAGCAATGCTCTGCTCCTCTCTTGTAATCGCACCGAGATCAGCGCCTCGATATAGACAGAGCACAGATGTGTACCGCATAAGTACCGGGGGTGGCAACAGTAATCCAATGTTTTTCATGCACGTCATCTCAATATGCGCAGATAACGAAGACAGTTTCAATTGTAGATATCGCAACAGCGTCGCCGTATCCCGTCCCCACGTTTTGTCCCGCAACACGGCTTTGTATCTGTGCAACGCAATGTAGAACGCAGAAAGCATATTTCTCGCAAACCCTCTCTCTAGCCTCCAAGTTTTTCAAATGCGCGACCTATTGAATATGCTTTACAAACAGTCTTGTTGGCAGAAAACGAATACTCTTGTACAAACAGTCTTGTTGGCAGAAAACGAATACGACACACCTGATGCAACAGTTGCTCTGCCTTTACAACTCACCACGAACGTCGAGATGGTTTCAACTTTAAACATGTGGAAGACGTTTTATTTGTATAACAATCGGAAGGTCAATATTTATTGTACAAACTACAGAGACACGACACAATATAGGAAATGCCCTTGTAGAAAACAGTTATTCAGCAGCCTGCTTTTGTCTAGGCGGCCGCCTACTTTTCGCAAACTTCAAACTAACCTTCTGGTGTCTAGCTAGGCCTAATGAAGATATTGGGCACTGACACCAGTAGACAACCACCTTTGCTACTACCTTAGCCATGCTATCCACGCCCTCGTTAAGCTCCTCTTGCCGAAAGCGCGTTTTGATCGCTGCTGCTACAAACGGCTCCCATTTCTCCTTCTCATGTACTTCTTTAGACAGGCTTCGCAGAGCAGGTACGATGTGGTTTGCTACCTCCGCTGCACGGCCCGCCTCGTCAGCGTCGTCGTACGCTCTTACCGCTGCGTCTTGTGCATCTGCTTTCCATCGTGTGTCTGGCTTGTTGATCGAGGCAGACCACGGTGTGCAGAGAGCAGCCGCGATACCTGTCGCGTACGTCACAGGGTCAACAGTTGCTGGCGGGTCCGGTACCCCTGCCTTCGTCCCAAGTAGAGCTGCTCGAGCCACACCTGCAGAGAGGGCGATCTCTAACCTTATCTGCCGTGCAATAAGGTCGGTCGTTTTCTTCATAAGGACCTTGAAACTGCACCAGAGAACAAAGGTAGGGGTGGGGTTAGGAATCATACACAAGTTTGTTCGTTGGCGCAGAAGTCATTTTGTGATCTAAACTCACTTGGCATATCTGTCCAGCGACAGCTCGTTGATGACACTCCACACGCCAGTCGGCAGAGATACTGCAAATTGGAGTTCATCGCGCCACCTTTCAATATCTGTGGCGGGGATCCCGTAAGATGACAAGTTGCAATCCGGGAAGTACGCTAGCCAGCAGACACAGACGGTGAAGTTTCTACTCCACGCCTCCTTATGTGACCCCATGTTCCGCTTCTTGCCCCCTAGCGTCTGCTCAGATGTGTACCGCATCTTCTCAGGATCGTTTTTGTTTCTCTCGAACAATCCCGGCGCCTTGAACGGCCGATGCACTCCAGGTCTCTTCCCCTCGTCGTCCGCCTCAGGAACTGGCTGCTCGTGTGAATCATCGTCGGCTCGCTCTACATCTGCGTCGCCCACTTGCAGAACCTATAGAACACCGGACCCAAGGGCGGGCAAATCGACCGCACCCCGCGTTGCATCTACTAGATGCACACCCGCATCCCCTGGCTGTGAATTGTTGGCAGAGCATAGCCTTTTCGCTGCAGGCCTTTCAGCGTCACACTCCGATTGTACGCGTTGACGTCTCCGGTCACCATCCGCGTCTTGGGTGACCATCACTTCCTTGTGATGGACAACTCGTAAAGCACTATCTGCCCCCCTCTCTGTACGATCCACATTCATCGTGATCCACTCAGCATCTTCGCATTGACTCTGCCCCACTCCTGCATCTCGCTCCTGCATCTCTGCATGATTCTGCGCTTTTTTTTCCGCAGCCGTTGCGCTCCTTTGTTCCCTCTCCTGCATTCGCCCGCCGCTGTCCTCTTCTGCAGAAAGATCGTCTGCAGACCGCACGTTATCCAGGTTAGGTGTTCTGCGCCCTTCAGCTTCTACGGCTTCCCGGCGTGGTAATGTGGCTTGATCTGCCGCAATCGAGGGCACACCAGTATCCTCCGCCTCGATCCTGTCTCCTGAAGTACCCCAATTTGTGCGTTCTCGCGCGTCGAAAGGCACCAGTGGTGTAGATCCAGTCACCGCCTCCGTAGACCGCGCATCCATCTGCCGCGCAATCCTAACTGTCTCTACCATGGAGGTGGCGATCGTGATACCATGTTGTGCTGTCCGTCCAGAGAGGGATCCTGTTATTGTCCTCGTAAAACGGGCTGGTGGTGCGGGTGCTTGTCGTGCAGATTCTCCCCGTTCCACAACTCCCTCCGAATCCTCCACTGTACGTTCTGGCGGACCCTCTACATTGCAACTGTCGGTAGCTGTTACACCGAGATCTGCCATGTGATCGCTTTGCAACCGTTCCTCTGCCATGATCTCTTGCTCGTCCTCCTTTGCCAAACGCTCTAGCTCGTCCTCAAGTCGCTTTCGCTCAATCTCCATTTCCCTATGCCGTCTTTCCCCTTCTGCCCTCTCCCGTGCAGCATCCTCCTCAAAGCGCTTGCGCCTTGACTCTGCCATCGAAAGTGCTGCCGCCCTCGCCGCGCGCCTCTGCGCCGCTACCCGTTCCTGTTCGACTCTTAGCCTCGCCTCTTCCGCCTCTATAGCAGCACGCTGCTCCTCCTCGAGCGCTCTCTGCCGCTCTGCTTCCTCCATGCGCCACTGTTGCTCCGCAGCCTCACTAGCACGTTGTTCATTCGCCCTTTCTCCATCCTTGTCAGCCCGCCCCACGCTGGTCACCGCCGTGGGTTCGCCACGTCCCATCTGCGCCTCCCTTTCAACGCTGGTGTGTTCCCCTCCCGTCTCTGTACGTCTTTCCGACTCCAACATCTCCTGTCGGCCTGCAAACCCCCATCTCTCGACCATGTTCGCGGCCACCGCGAGCGCTGCATCTGGGGAGTTGTCACACGCGAAAGGTTGGGAGAAATGCGGGGCAGACGGTGGGTTGGGTTGTTGTACCGGAACCTGGCCGACCTGTATCCTCCCAGACAGCTTCTCATCCACCGCTGCCAGGATGTCGGCTTTCAAATTCTCAAGCCTCCGGCAATTCTCATCCATCGCAGACTTGACCCCCGCAAGTGTTTCCTGGACGTTGGCGATAATAGCCTTTTTCATCGTCTCCATGTAGTCGTTGGGTAGAACCACCCTAAGTCTTCCCTCCAGCGCCGCCCTGCCCATTGCCGCATCTACCCCCTCTTTCACATGCTCCTTCAACGAGCTCAACAGCATCACGTACTCCCGTGCCACTGCGCGTTGAACTGATTCGGCTACTCTGCGATGGAGCCCCTGTATAGAAGTGTTGATTTCCGTGCGTGTCTGCGCTGCCCTCTGTCGTTCGATGATTGCTATCACCTTAGCCTCTCTGTACTCCCGCAGCATGTTTTCAGCGTCTTCGTTGTAGTCCTCTGTGACCCTCGCCCTCTCTACCGCCTCTCTAGCACGCAGCGCCTCTTCCTCTCTGCGAACCATCGCTGCTGCCTCCGTCCTGACCCTCTCCTCAGCCTCTTCCCTCTGCCGTTCTTGTTCCGCTCTCCTTCGCTCCTCTACGGCCTTCTCCTTATCTGCCTCCTCTATTGCACGCCGCTCCTCTTCCTCTCTACGAATCATTGCAGCTGCTTCCGCCCTCACCCTATCTGCAGCCTCTGCCCTCTGACGTTCCTGCTCCGGTCTCATTCGCTCCTCTGCGACCCTCGCCCTCTCTGCCACCTCTCTAGCACGCAGCGCCTCTTCCTCTCTGCGAACCATCGCTGCTGCCTCCGTCCTGACCCTCTCCTCAGCCTATTCCCTCTGCCGTTCTTGTTCCGCTCTACTTCGCTCCTCTACGGCCTTCGCCTTCTATGCCTCCTCTTTTGCACGCTGCTCCTCTTCCTCTCTACGAATCATTGCAGCTGCTTCCGCCCTCACCCTATCTGCAACCTCTGCCCTCTGACGTTCCTGCGCCTCTCTCATGCGCTCCTCTGCGACCCTCGCCCTCTCTGCCGCCTCTCTAGCACACAGCGCCTCTTCCTCTCTGCGAACCATCACTGCTGCCTCCGTCCTGACCCTCTCCTCAGCCTCTTCCCTCTGCCGTTCTTCTTCCGCCCTCCTTCGCTCCTCTACGGCCATCGCCTTATCTGCCTCCTCTCTTGCACGCCGCTCCTCTTCCTCTCTACGAATCATTGCAGCTGCTTCCACCCTCACCCTATCTGCAGCCTCTGCCCTCTGACGTTCCTGCTCCGCTCTCATGCGCTCCTCTGCGACCCTCGCCCTCTCTGCCGCCTCTCTAGCACGCAGCGCCTCTTCCTCTCTGCGAACCATCGCTGCTGCCTCCGTCCTGACCCTCTCCTCAGCTTCTTCCCTCTGCCGTTCTTGTTCCGCTCTCCTTCGCTCCTCTACGGCCTTCGCCTTATCTGCCTCCACTTTTGCACCCCGCTCCTCTTCCTCTCTACGAATCATTGCAGCTGCTTCCGCACTCACCCTATCTGCAGCCTCTGCCCTCTGCCGTTCCTGCTCCGCTCTCTTGCCCTCATCTGCGGACCTCGCCCTCTCTGCATCCTCTATCGCACGCATGGCCTCCTCCTCTTTGCGTTGCTTATCCTCTGCCTCCAGCCTGGCCCTTAATGCGGCCGCTGCCCTCTGCCGTTCTTCCGCCCTTTTCCGGTCATCTACGGCCTGCGACGTCTCAGCCGCCTCCTTTGCATGCCGCGCCTCCTCCTCTCTGCGAACCATCATCGCTGCCTCCAGCCTTAATCTCTCTGCAGCGGTCGCCCTATCTGCCTCCTCTCTCAGACGAACTGCCTCATCCTCTATCCACATTTTTGCCTCTGCCTCGACCCTAGCTCTCTCTGCGGCCTGCGTTCTCAGCATTTCCTCCGCCGCTCTCTTCCGCTCCTCTGCGGCATTCGCCCTTTCTGCTGCCAGTTGACGACGCGCCTCCTCCTCGGTACGTAATCTCGCACCTTCCTCCAGCGTCCGTGTTTGTTTCTCTGCTGCCAGCGCCGCCATCTCAGCAACCTCAATTGTACAACGCGCCTCCTCCTCTTTGCGTTTGTTCGCCTATTGTTAAGATACTAAGTACAGCTAGGCTAAGGAGCCATAGCTTTAGTGGCTTAGTAGTTGAAGTTTAGGGTGGAAGGGGAATGTCGAGAGAGTTGCAAGAAGAAAAGGATGGTTTCACTATAGGCTCAAGGGTACAAATATGAAAGAAGAGAAGAAAGGTGCACCACCTAACAAGAAAGATAACTACACTAAAGTCAGAATAATATATAATTCTATATATTGTTCAATAACTGCCTGTAGTGTAGAATACTGTAGTCATATAACTTTCTGATTGGTGGTGCACCTTTCCTGATTCTTACCTATTTGTACTGCTCGCTCTATAGTGAACATCCTCTTTTTGGCTAATCTCTCAACCCCTTCCTCTCGTAACTCTCGTTCTACCCTCAACCCAAGTCCTAAGTCAACTTAGGCTTTTAACAACTAAGTCTACATTGCAGGCAGTTATAAAGTGATGTATACAATTACATTCTGACACACCCCCTAACTGCCTGCAGTGAAGAACCATGTGCAGAAACACCCCCGAAAGGGGTACACCAAGCAGAGCGCAGCAGACGGAGAGGGCAAGTGAGGAGGAGGAGGGACTATGAGAGGAGAGGAGGTGGTGGGCGGCAGCTGAAGCTGCTGGCACACGGCGCAACAGGAGCAACTGGCACACGGGCAACTGGAGCAACTGGCACACTGGCAACTGGAGCAACTGGCACACGGGCAACTGGAGTAACTGACTCCGCGGCTAGACGAGCGGCAGGAGTAACTGACTCACGGGCGACTGGAGCAACGGGCTCACGGGCGACTGGAGCGACGGGCTCACGGGCGACTGGCGCAACGGTCTCACGGGCGACTGGAGCTGCTGACTTCACGGCGGCCACCTCCACTCAACCTCCCCTACATGTCCCACATCCCTTTCACACCCCTTGCCGCACCCCTTGCCGCACCCCTAGTTTCACTCCCCCTCGGCTCCCACACATCCACCCCCCTTCAGCGGCAGCTGCAGCAGTGGGAGACGAAGTAGGAGGAGGAGGAGGGGAAGGGTAGCACCCACACTCATCACCCCCACACCCGCCACCCCCATACCCCCCCCACGGCTGCACAGGGTCCAGGAGCGGCGTCGCGGGCAGCTGCAGGGTCGGCTGCTGCAGGAGCGGCTGCTCCAGGGGCCAGGGGCGGCTGCTGCAGGGGCGGCTGCTCCAGGGGCGGCTGCTCCAGGGGCGGCTGCTCCAGGGGCGGCGTCGCTGGTGCAGGGCAGGCCCGCGCATTGCTGCAAAGCAGGCGCGGGCGCAGGGGAGGCAGAGGCGGCGGCCAGGGGGGGGTGCGCCGCGACGAGCAGGGACAGCGCCCCGCGGGTCCCGCAGGGGCGTCGCGACGAGCAGGAGCGGCGACGCACGGGTCCCGCAGGGGCGTCGCGACGAGCAGGAGCGGCGCCTCTGCAGGGCGCCGCGAAGGGCAGGGTACGGGCGGGCAGAACAGGCCTGCGCGCGGACAGGAAGACGCCGCGTGCCCGGAGCGCACGGCGGGCAGAAAACCGCCGTGCTCCCCGAGCACACGGCGGGCAGAAAATCGCCGTGCGCCGCCGCGCGCCCGAGGCGCGCGACAGGATGACAGGCAGCGGAAGCATGGGCCCACAGGCCAGGAGTATAAATGCTCTGATACCATGTTAAGATACTAAGTACAGCTAGGCTAAGGAGCCATAGCTTTAGTGGCTTAGTAGTTGAAGTTTAGGGTGGAAGGGGAATGTCGAGAGAGTTGCAAGAAGAAAAGGATGGTTTCACTATAGGCTCAAGGGTACAAATATGAAAGAAGAGAAGAAAGGTGCACCACCTAACAAGAAAGATAACTACACTAAGTCTACATTGCAGGCAGTTATAAAGTGATGTATACAATTACATTCTGACACCTATGCCTCCAACATGGCCCTTTCTGCGTCCTCAACCCTTTGCCGCTCCTCTTCGCTTTTTTTCGCTCCTCTGCGGCTCTGGCTCCTTCTGCCGCATCGTGAGGTCGATGCGTCTCCGCCTCCATGCCTACCGTCGCCTCACCCTCAGCCCTCGCCCTCTTCACACGCTCTGCACTCTGCCGATCCTCCCCCCTCCTTGTCTGCTCGTCTGCGGCCCTTGCCGTTTCTGCCTCCTTTCGCACACGTCGAGTTACCTCCTCTATGCGTCTAAACTCCTCTGCCAATGATTTCGCCTTCTCTGCAGCCTCAGCCTTTGCTGCTGCAACCATTTCTCTGTCTGACTCTCCTGCTCCTGCAGCAGAATCAAGCTCGCTGCCGCGCAACACCTCGCCTGCCCCGTTCTCTACAGCGTCTATCTCTATCATCACCCTCTCTGGTAGGCCACCTTCAATCCCCACCGAAGCAGGCTGTTGATTTGCACTACCATGCATTGACGTCGTTCCTCTGCGGGTGTACACAAATGTCGATGACGCCGCCTCTACGGTTGTTCGCATTATCTCATTGTCGTTCTCGGACTGAGGATTCGGCCAATTGATTTGTACACCCTCCGCTTCTACTTCCATTGGTAGACGACCCTCACTTGCAATCCCTCCATCCGGAACTTCCATAGCAGCTTCGCCGTCTGTACCATCCCCTTGGCCCACTAGCGTCTCGTCCTCTTGGTCGTCGATGCGCACAGTGAATAACCTATCACACTCGCCCACAAGCAACTCCTTTACCTTATCTTTCGTGCGGGAGCCTTTGCCGAGTGTAACAAACGAGTCGTCCCACTGCAGCTGTAGAATGTCATCCCATTTTTCAAGCACCTTAGTCCATGCGTGGGCGACTTGAAGGCCCGAACCTGGTTGTGCCCATCCGAGATTTTTCGTCATCTGCCAGCACGGAGAACAATGTATTTGAGTTCGCGTGGTGTAACCGAAAACACATTTGGACGCACGCGAACATATTGACTGCTAAAATTACTCACCCCTTGGAGGTACAAATCCGACAGACGCGTCTTCATGTCGCGAACGACTATTTTGTCGTTCTTAGAGCTGTTGCCTTCAATGAATGCTGTGTACTCGACAATCAATTGCTCCTGCAACCATCTGTAGTCAAAGACAGAATAACTGTCAGAATCGTAAACCATCCAATTTCAATGGCAATGAGCAGCATGACTTACTGCAACACTTCTTGAGCAAAATCTCCGTGAGAGTGAGTCGGGACACCACTCTTAGGGTCGAAGAACATGATCCGTGTACGGTCTGTTCTCCGGGTGGGAGAGCGGAGATCGCATGGAGCTAGGAGAACGAGGAGGCTGATAGCCACTTTCGGCTCGCTGCTCAATCTGCACATTGCAAACGCATATTGTTAGTGAACTTTTCTTTGTGGAAGGCGATATGCGAAAACGATAACACACTTACTTGGACCACAACGGAAATACAAGGGCGTCTTTGGTGAGGAGGCCGTCTGTTGGCCTCTTCGATATCGCTTTCAGATGGATTAGTTTAATCTGTTTCCTTACGAAGGATGAGGAAAAAATAGCAATCTTCTGCCGTTGTTGTATGGGCAGCAGGGTCTTGGTTTATGCCCTGCATGAAAAAAGATGATAGAAAACCAGAGGTCGGTTTTAGTTGACGGACGGTCGATGCGGAGGGCTGAGGTGCCAACAATACGATGTACACAAGGCAGATGATGTACTTACAAGATAGCGAAGTTAAGAAGGTCCTCTGACCACTCTTTCTGCGAACCGCTTAAAGTGTCGTAGTCTTCATTGGTAATGCTAACCTTTAAGCCGCAACCCCTAAGCAGAGGTGTGTCGGCCATGGCTTGCGCGACCCGGTTCCTCTACTCAATTAGCAGTCGCAGGCTTGGAGTTAATAAGTCGCTATCTAAACTCTTGACGCGGTCTCTGCCAAAGGTTGCTGAAGCACCGGGAACTACCCGGTGAAGCTAGTAGAAGACCTCTCAAGAGATCTCTGCATTCTACGCGTAGGAAGCAAGATTGGATGCAAAAACTGGGAGAATGAGGTTGGTCGATGGACGTTGCAGCCAAAATGGATTGAATCGTAGGATTCCGAGCAGAGGTGAAGCACGTGTTGCAACAACGATTGGGTCGCGTTCACCTGCGCAGATGGAGCCTCTAGTTTAGCGAATCTTTTAGTGGCCGTCATATGAGACGTCGTGGTGTGCAGCATTTACTGCCTCGCTTAGTTGTTTTGGGCTGATGAACCCTTAGCTGAATATTCGGATTGTCAGAACATTATATAGCTTATGCTGTTGTGTAGGCTATAGTGGGGTATCCCATAGGGGGTACAACCCAATTAGGGTTTTCCATATGTACTCACCTCATTCATAGTTCATTCATCCTCGTTCTTCATTCTTCTCATGGTATCGAGCAGGTTCCCTCGTGGGAACTGTTCCTAGGGCCCACCGTTTTTTTTCCTGCCCGGAGCGCACTCTGCCCCTACCCGAGTCGCGCTCCCCTCTCTCTTGGCCCCTAGTGGCCCCTTTAGCCGCCCGTCACGGCCCTTAGACGCCCGCGCGCCGCCCGTCCCGGCCCCTTAGACGCCCGCGCGCCGCCCGTCCCGGCCCCTAGACGCCCGTGCGCCACCCGGCCCGGCCCCTAGACGCCCGCGCGCCGCCCGTCCCGGCCCCTAGACGCCCGCGCGCCGCCCGTCCCGGCCCCTAGACGCCCGCGCGCCGCCCGTCCCGGCCCCTAGACGCCCGCGCGCCGCCCGTCCCGGCCCCTCGACGCCCGCGCGCCGCCCGTCCCGGCCCCTCGCCGCCCGTGAGCCGCCCGTCCCGGCCCCTAGACGCCCGCGCGCCGCCCGTCCCGGCCCCTAGACGCCCGCGCGCCGCCCGTCCCGGCCCCTCGACGCCCACGCGCCGCCCGTCCCGGCCCCTAGACGCCCGCGCGCCACCCGGCCCGACCCCTAGACGCCCGCGCGCCGCCCGTCCCGGCCCCTCGACGCCCGCGCGCCACCCGTCCCGGCCCCTCGACGCCCGCGCGCCGCCCGTCCCGGCCCCACGCCGCCCGTGAGCCGCCCGTCCCGGCCGCGCACCGCAGTCCCGGCCCCACGCCGCCCGTGCGCCGCCCGTCCCAGCCGCGCGCCGCCGTCTCGGTCCCCACGCCGCCTGTGCCGCTGAGGAGCTGAGCCGCCCGAGCCGCCCGAGCCGCCCGCACCGCCCGAGCAGCCCGAGCCGTGCTGCCCCTCAGCAGCACAACCGAGCCGCCCGACAGCAGAGCAGCCGAGCCGCCCAGCAGCCGAGCCGCTCAACAGCCGAGCCGCCCAGCAGCCGAGCCGCCCAGCAGCCGTGCCGCCCAGCAGCGGAGCCGCCGAGCCGCCGAGCCGCCCGGCAGCCGAGCCGCCGAGCCGCCGCGCCGCCCTCCTTCCGGGCCGCCCGACCTGTCCAGTCTGGTGAGCACAGCGCCCTTTCACTGCACTGCCCTCACCCTACTGTTTGCGCTGCCAGTCGTCTAGGGTCATGGCTACCCCTAGTGTTCTAGTCTTTGACGCTGAGGGTCGGGCCATTGACTTTGAGGTCTGGGTGGATGACCTGCAGCTGTTCTTACAGTGCGATAGGGCAGATGGTCTCTCTCTCTTTGACCTCACCTCTGGCGCCTCCACTGCCCCTGCTGCTGACGCCGACGCCACTGTTCGCTCCCAGTGGGCCACGCGCGACGCTGCTGCACGTCTTGCTGTGCGTCGCCACCTCCCTACCTCCGAGCGTGCACACTTTAGTCAGTACAAGAGTGCTCAGACCTTGTACGACGCTGTAGTTGCGCGCTACTCCTCCCCTGCCACTGCTGCACTGAGCCGTCTCATGCTACCGTACCTCTTTCCTGACCTTGCTGCCTTTCCCACAGTCGCTGACCTCATTACGCACCTCCGCACTAGTGACACTCGCTACCGCGCTGCACTCCCTGCTGACTTCTGCGCCAAGAACCCCCCCCCCATGTACATCACTCTTTACTACATAGTCACTCGCCTTCCTGACTCCCTTCGCGTAGTCAGGGACCACTTTCTCTCTGTCTGTCCCACCACTCTCACTGTTGACCTCCTCGAGAAGTCCCTCCTAGCGGCCGAGAAGAGCATAGTCGCTGTAGGGGCCTCTCGTGGTGACCCGCGCACCCCCATCTTTGAGGGGTGTTCCCCCTCCCCCCTTCTGCCCTCTGTTGCCTCTGCTGCTGCGGCCGACCTCCTTCGTCTTGAGTCGGTCGGTGTGGCGTCTGCCCCTAGTGGGAGACGCCGCTCTGGCAAGGGCAAGGGGGGCAAGGGCGCTGGAGGAGCGAGCGGGGGCGGTGGAGGTGGAGGTGGCGGCAGTGGGGGGAGTGGGGGTGGCGGTGGGAGTGGAGGTGGGGGTGGAGGAGTCGGTGGCGGCAGTGGAGGCGGAGGTGTCGGCGGCGGTGGCAGTGGGAGCGGGGGTGGCGGAGGTGGCGGCGGCGGAGGCGGAGGTGGAGGCGGCGGCAGTAGCGGAGGCGGCGGAGGCGGAGGAGGCGGCGGGGGTGGAGGTGGTGCTGGTCGCGGGTCTTCGCAGAGGAGTGGCTCCGGTGGTGGCTCGCGCCAGCAGCAGCAGCGTGGTCGTGACACCTTGTCCCCTCAGCAGCTTCGTGAGTGGTACACTGCGCGTCAGCGAGGTGGGGGTTTTGGTCCGTGCTCCTACGTTTTACGCACCGGCGACCGTGCGGGTGAGCAGTGTGGGGGTCCCCACCCCACTCAGCGCTGCTTTGGCCGCCTGACGGACGCGTGGCGTCACCAGTTCCCGGAGGCCTCAGAGATCCCTCGTTGGGGTGACCTGTCCAGGGCGGGTGTTGCCATCTATGATCTTGACTTTGATGCTATTCTCTCTGCCATGTATGCTGTGTCTATTAGTGATGAGGGTGACTGTTACCGGTGTTTCCCGCCCGATCCGGGTATTGAGACTGCTGCTCTAGGTCCTGGTGAGGCTGCTGCCCTAGGTGCTTGCGACGCTGCTGCCCTAGGTGCTCGTGTGTCTGCGTCCTCAGGTACTGGTGAGTCTGCGCTCTCAGGTACTACGTCGGCTTCGGCCTCCCTCACCTTCACCCTTGACTCTGGGGCGTCTCGCTCCTTCTTTAGGGACCGCACCACACTCACACCGCTGAGTCGACCGGTTGCAGTGTCTCTGGCTGACCCCTCTGGGGGTCCTGTCCTGTCTTCCGGCGGCTCCCTCTGGCACCCTGTCTGGTCTCTACCTCCCCTCGTTCTCTACGAACCTGGTGAGTGGTGCTGACCTACAGGATGCGGGTGTACACCAGTTCACTCCTGCGCGTCAGCGGGTGACGCACTGTACAGAGGCTCGCACAGGCCGACACCTGGCTACGTTTACCCGTCAGCCGGGGTCGAGCCTGTACACACTGACCACTGCGTCTCCTCCCGTTACTGAGTCTGGTAGAGTCGCTTCGTCGGGTCAGGTGTTTGCTGCTGCGTCCAGGTCTGGTCCTGAGTCTGCCCCCTGTTCTTGTCGTCTCCTGTCTCACGAGACTCTTCTCTGGCACCACCGTCTTGGTCACCCCTCTCTGCTTCGGCTCAGAGGCATGGCCTCCCGTCTTCTAGTGTCTGGTCTCCCCCGGTCCCTCCCTCCCCTTCCTCAGGGCCCTGGCCCTACCTGTGTCCCCTGTGTCGAGGGGCGCCAGCGTGCTGCCCCTCACTCCTCCCAGTTTCCTCCGACAGAGGCCCCGTTGCAGACGCTCCACATGGACGTGTGGGGCCCAGCCCGCGTCCGTGGGCAGGGTCACGAGCGCTACTTCCTGCTCGTTGTTGACGACTACTCGCGTTACACCGCAGTCTTCCCCTTGCGCGGCAAGGGTGATGTCACTGAGGTGCTGATCGACTGGATCCGCGCAGCTCGTCTCCAACTCAGGCAGAGCTTTGGCTCCGACTTTCCTGTTCTGCGTCTGCACTCGGACAGAGGCGGAGAGTTCTCCTCTGGCCTTCTGCGAGCCTACTGTCGTGCACGAGGCATCCGTCAGACCTTCACGCTCCCGGACTCTCCGCAGCAAAATGGGATTGCTGAGCGCCGCATTGGCATGGTCATGGACGTCGCTCGTACGTCTATGATGCATGCGGCTGCCCCCCATTTTCTGTGGCCGTTTGCGGTGAGGTACGCGGCACGTCAGATCAACCTTCACCCCAGGGTCTCCAGGCCGGAGACCTCCCCAGCCTTGCTGTGGACCGGGAAGGTGGGCGATGCGTCGGCGTTCCGGGTCTGGGGATCTCGGGCGTTTGTCCGCGACTTGTCTGCGGACAAACTGTCCCCTCGTGCTGCTCCTTGCGTCTTCCTGGGGTTCCCCCCAGACGCGCCTGGGTGGCAGTTCTACCACCCCACCTCTCGCCGTGTTCTGTCCTCTCAGGACGTCACGTTCGACGAGTCGGTACCCTACTACCGCCTCTTCCCCTACCGCACTCCGTCCCCCCCCCCGCCCCCGCTCTTCCTTGTACCAGGTCCCCCCCCGGTAGACCCCCTCCCCCCTCAGGGTCCTGCCCCTTCAGGTGTGTCCCAGGTAGACGCAGTCGAGCCTGTCGAGGTCACTGGTGACTCTGGTGCTGCTGGGGGTGCTGAGCCTGGGGGTGCTGGGCCTGGGGGTGCTGGGCCTGGGGGTGCTGAGCCTGGGGGTGCTGAGTCTGGGGGTGCTGAGTCTGGGGGTGCTGAGCCTGGGGGTGCTGAGCCTGGGGGTGCTGAGCCTGGGGGTGCTGAGCCTGGGGGTGCTGAGTGTGGGGGTGCTACGCCTGGGGGTGCTTTGCCTGGGGGTGCTGGACCTGGGAGTGCTGCGCCTGGAGGTCCTCCGCCTCGAGTTTCTACGCGTGCTTTGTCTCGCCGGGAGCCACTCTCTCCACAGGAGCTGCGCGAGTGGTTTGCCCGGCGCTGGAGCCGTGCTGCTGGTGCTGGAGGTTCGTCGGCTACTGAGGGTGCTGCTGTTGCGGGTCCCGGAGGTGCTCGTACTGGGAGTACTGGAGCTGCTGGGCCTGCGGGTTCGACTGGAGCTGGTGCTGCTGAGGGTGTTGTCGCTGAGACTACCACTGGCGGTCCTGCTGGGGGTGCTCCTGGTGTTGCTCGAGGTTCTGGAGCTACTGGAGGTGCTGCTGGAGCGGGTGCTCCTGCTGGGGGTACTGGTGCTGTCCCTGCTGTTTCTGGCGTAGCTACGCGGCCTCGACCGTACTTCGTTCCACTCCTGCAGCAGGTTCTTGGTCTTCCGCCCTCTCCTGGTCCTCCTCCTCTCTTGGAGGGTCCACAGCCTGTCCCGTCGCGGTCACTGCTACAGCCTACCTCCCCTTTGCCTGCTCCTTCTCCCTACACTGGTCCTACTGGAGGTCTTACTGAGCGTCGTGAGCCTGCGTCTCGCCCTGCGTCGCCTGTCCGTGCTGCTCGCGCTAGTGGTCGTGGTTCGCGTCAGCGTCCTCCTCCTGTCCCTGGCACGCACAGGATGTCTCTGCGTCCGTCTACTGCTCCTCTGCGTGCCCCTTTGCCTTCTCCTCCTAAGTCCTCTCTTCCTGCTCTTCCCGACCCTGCGTCGGACTCTCTTCGTGCTGCCAGTCCTACTGTCACGCGTCTCCTTGCTACTGTCGTCACTGACCCTTCCTTCGAGTCTACTGCTGCGTCTGCCCTAGTTACTGAGCTCGTCGACTTTGCTGCTCGCTGTCGCCTAGACTACGCTGCTAGTCTTGTCGCTGAGTCTGGGTCTGCCTGTCCTCCGTCAGTCGGGGGTGAGTGTGCCCTTGGCACGGACGTCCTTGAGGACAGGCAGGAGGAGTTCCAGTGTCTGGCAGCTACTTCACCTCATCTCGTGTCCGTACTGCTTACCCCTGAGGGAGACCCGGATGCACTTGACATCCCGACTCCGCGCTCTTACGCGGAGGCGATAGAGGGTCCCTACTCCTCTCAGTGGCAGGCAGCTATGGATGCAGAGATGGCTTCCTGGAAGTCCACAGGCACCTACGTTGACGCTGTCCCCCCTCTTGGGGCGAACATCGTCAGTGGCATGTGGATCTTCAGGGTGAAGCGGCCGCCGGGTTCTCCGCCTGTCTTCAAGGCACGTTACGTGGCTCGTGGCTTCAGTCAGCGACAGGGAGTTGACTACTTTCAGACCTTCTCCCCCACCCCGAAGATGACCACTCTTCGGGTGCTGCTACACGTTGCTGCTCACCGTGACTACGAGCTGCACTCTCTCGACTTCAGCACTGCTTTCTTGCAGGGCAGCCTGCACGAGGAGATCTGGCTGCGCCGCCCACTTGGCTTCACTGGGTCTTTCCCTCCTGGTACCCAGTGGAGTCTCCGGCGTCCAGTCTACGGTCTCCGCCAGGCGCCACGTGAGTGGCACGACACACTGAGGACTACGCTTGCGGCTCTTGGGTTTGCTCCTTCTACTGCCGACCCGTCGCTGTTTCTACGCACCGACACCTCTCTGCCGCCGTTCTACATCCTCGTGTACGTCGACGACTTGGTCTTTGCCACAGCTGACACTGCTGGACTCGCCCACGTGAAGTCCGAGCTGCAGAAGAGACACACGTGCACAGACCTGGGTGAACTGCGCAGCTACCTTGGCTTGCAGATCACCCGGGACAGAGCACGCCGCACCATTACCCTGACTCAGTCACACATGGTGCAGCAGGTCCTTCAGCGCTTCGGCTTCACGTACTCCTCGCCTCAGGCCACTCCTCTGCCTACTCGCCACTCACTCTCAGCTCTGCCTTCGGATGAGTCAGTAGAGTCGAGTGGCCCGTATCCAGAGCTTGTTGGCTGCCTCATGTACCTGATGACCTGCACACGACCTGACCTTGCATACCCTCTTAGCATTCTTGCACGCTATGTTGCTCCTGGGAGACACCGACCAGAGCACATGGCTGCAGCGAAGAGGGTGTTGCGATACTTGTGCAGTACGTCGGGCATGGGACTAGTGCTTGGAGGGCGGAGTCCAGTGGTCCTCACTGGGCACGCGGACGCTTCTTGGGCTGACGACCAGGCTACGCAGCGGTCGTCGCAGGGTTACACCTTCAGTCTTGGTTCCGGCTCTGTCTCGTGGCGAGCTACTCGCTCGTCCTCTGTTCTCGGCTCCAGTTGTGAGGCTGAGATCTACGCCGGGGCCATGGCTGCACAGGAGCTTCGCTGGCTCACCTACCTGCTGACTGACCTTGGAGAGCCGCCTCGTTCTCCTCCAGTGCTGTACGTAGACAACAAGGCCATGCTGGCCTTGTGTCGAGAGCAGCGCTTGGAGCACAGAACGAAGCACATTGCTCTCCGTTACTTTCTTGCTCGTGAGCTGCAGCAGCGTGGTCAGTTGCGACTTGCGTACGTGGCCTCTCAGGCCAACACTGCTGATGTGTTCACCAAGGCACTTGCGCCTTGTGACCATCAGCGCTTCTGCACTCAGCTGGGTCTTGTACCTGTCTTGCCTCACTTGCTCTCCTCTTGACCTTACTTGTACTGTCACATATATATACCTGCTCTTGCTTGTCTAGCTCTATATATATATGTGTACTCCTGCATGTGAACTGGCCTTGTGGCCTTGTCGTTGTGCTCGGACTGTGTGGTGACGTTGTGATCCACCCTGAGCTTGCTCTGCTTTGCTTGACTGGTCTTGTGACCCCTTGTTCTCCCCCACTTTGCCTATGGGGGTGTGTCAGAACATTATATAGCTTATGCTGTTGTGTAGGCTATAGTGGGGTATCCCATAGGGGGTACAACCCAATTAGGGTTTTCCATATGTACTCACCTCATTCATAGTTCATTCATCCTCGTTCTTCATTCTTCTCACGGATTTGGATAACAACCTCTCTATCTAAACGAGAACATGCTGTCTCCCACGAAGGTTGGTGTTCCGAAATTGGGGGGAATCACGTGCCTCTGGTGTCGCAGATGTTCTGCCAAGAACGGACACGTGGCGCCGTCACACTGAAGCCCTTATCTACGCAGAGGATGTTGATGATGACCTCTGCACCGCACACCCTAGTATGCGGTTGGAGATCACCGCCAGACGTTTTGTAAGGGCTGTCCGTAAAAATAAATGGGGCGAGTGGGATCCCCAGTTATCTGCGAGCCTTTGGAGCGCCAGATAGAATCTGACACGAAGTGTGTCAGAGAAGGTTTCTCAGCCGATTAACACTGCCAGATGCAGAGTCTGCCCTATATTAACTCTACATTTTGTGCTAGTACTCGAGGTTGCGCCCTGACGCGATAAGAGTGAAGTGTAGTGTGAACTATTGTGCTATAATTGTGTAATATACAGAGAGTTTGCATAAAAAAAACACCCAAACTGTGTAGCGCCCATCAACCGTCAACATGGAGAAATGCTGCACGAATGTGAACCCTCCTTTTGTCATCACACTGTACAAGCGCAATGCCCTTCACTTTTAACTACATCGTCGAGATTGGATAGTGTCTCAGTATAGGAATTTAAGCATGCATAAGCAAACATGTTTGCTGCAATTTCAAGCAAACCTTGCAGAAAAATGCGGCGAAACCATATCTAGACTTATTGGATTGTTCAGAAAATGATAGGGGAGTCTTTCAATGGTGTGATGAGACTCCCGTATGAGTTTGAGAGCTCAATTCCAAGGTTTGGTTTGTGTTTTGCATCAAAACCCAGACGCAGGCATTCTGCAGAAATTTCCGGCTTATCTTGCAGAACAAAGCATGAAAGGCCTATCAAACCTTATTGGATTGACTTGAAAATGATCGGGGGATCTATAATCAGTGTTATGAGACTCCCCTATGAGTTTGAGAGCTTAATTCCAAGGTTTGGTTTGTGCTTTGCATCAGAACCCAAACTGGCACAATTCTGCATAAATTTCAGGCTTATCTTGCAGAACAAAGCATGAATGGCCTACCAAATCTTATTGTATTGACTTAAAAATGATAGGGGGATCTATAATCAGTGTGATGAGACTCCCCTATGAGTTTCAGAGCTTAATTCCAATGTTTGGTTTGTGTTTTGCATGTGAATCCAATTGCAGTCAATTCTGCAGGGTTTTCAGGCTTATCTTTCACGACAAAGCATAAAAGGCCTATCAAACCTTAATGGGTTGACTTGAAAATGAGAGGGGGATCTAGAATTAGTGGCATGAGGCTCCCCTATGAGTTTCAGAGCTAAATTTCAATGTTTGGTTTGTGTTTTGCATGTGAATCCAATTGAAGTCAATTCTGCAGAGTTTTCAGGCTTCTCTTTCACGGCAAAGCATAAAAGGCCTATCAAACCTTAATGGATTGACTTGAAAATGAGAGGGGGGTCTATAATTAGTAGCATGAGGCTCCCCTATGAGTTTTAGAGCTAAATTCCAATGTTTGGTTTGTGTTTTGCATGTGAATCCAATTGAAGTCAATTCTGCAGAGTTTTCAGGCTTCTCTTTCACGACAAAGCATAAAAGGCCTATCAAACCTTAATGGATTGACTTGAAAATGAGAGGGGAGTATATAATTAGTGGCATGAGGCTCCCCTATGAGTTTCAGAGCTTAATTCCAATGTTTGGTTTGTGTTTTGCCTGTGAATCCAATTGCAGTCAATTCTGCAGAGTTTTCAAGCTTATCTATCACGACAAAGCATAAAAGGCCTATCAAACCTTAATGGATTGACTTGAAAATGAGAGAGGGATCTATAATTAATAGCATGAGGCTCCCCTATGAGTTTCAGAGCTAAATTCCAATGTTTAGTTTGTGTTTTGCATGTGAATCCAATTGCAGTCAATTCTGCAGAGTTTTCAGGCTTATCTTTCACAACAAAGCATAAAAGGCCTATCAAAACTTAATGGATTGACTTGAAAATGAGAGGGGGATCTATAATTAGTGGCATGAGGCTCCCCTATGAGTTTAAAAGCTTAATTCCAATGTTTGGTTTGTGCTTTAAAACTTAGACTAAGTCAAGGTAACCACGACAAAAATCATCATCAACAACCTCTCTCTGGTTTTTGGATTGATCTGAAAATTGGTACAGGATCTTTCAATGTTGGAATGATACTCCTCTAAAAAACTCTGCTCATTTGGACCACAGGACAATGGTTTGCAAAGCAAAATGAGTAAGCAGGCGATTGTGACACAAAATGGTGCAGGTTGCTGAAAGAACCAAACGTGAGTAGGCAGACAGCCAACATAGTTGATGATAACAGTAGCACAATCTTCAAAACCAAAAAATAACGTGCAAGAAATTTACAACTGTCCATGATAGCTAGAGAATGAGTTGTCATGTGCTAGGAGCTTCAATGGAGTAGCTTGATATGTTGGTTTTGGTGAATTCCACCAAAAAAATTATTTCAATCTTAAACTCTAGAGGATGTCTAGGGAAGATGCTAGAGCCATTCAGAAGATGATTTGCATCACTAACCTATCTGTTACCAGCGTTTAAAGGTACGCCAGAAGGCAGGCATTTGGAGCAGCAAACCACCCTTAAATGTGTTTTTTACAAATCTCTCCATTGTAGTAAGGTATGGGATGGCTGAATCTATCGTATCATTAAAAAAAAAAACCCAGCAAAAAAAATCCCAACACTCTGCCAATTCTGTGGACTCCATTTTGGCTTGTTTCAGAGCCTTATTGTGCAATTTATTCTGTATGTAAGCACCAAAATTTGCTCATCTTGACTGTTCTGCATGTTACTGGCGACCTCTCTGCGCGACCCCCATGTGGCGACCGTCGCTGTGTCACTGTTCACGCCGAACGAAATATTCACGAAATGTTGGCGAAATTTCGTGAACCATATTTTTATAACTATATGTGGACTTTTTTTTCGCCCGTCTGCGTCCTGTCTATTTTCGTCGGGCAAATTCAAAAAATTGCCAGGCGCTTGTCTATTTCGCGTGCGCCTGTCTACGTCGCCACGAAATGCACGTTCCCTGTCTGGGGATCCATATATTCCTGGGTAGGTGGTTCGCCCTGCGGTACAACTTGTGGTACAAAGCAGCCCCAGCTGCAATTGTGCTAAATTCTCGCGCACTCTATTTTCGGCCATCGCAGAAGGGAATGCGATGATTGCGAGGAAGGGGAAGGGGGAGGAGAGGGAGGGTGTAATACTCATTACCGACTGGTTCGGTGTAGGGAGAGAGAATACTCTATAATAACTGGCTATTTAGCCACAATAAGCATTGCAATATACAGCCTACAGAAACTCATCTACAGCCTTGATATTCTAATTGAGAGTGCCTTTCCCGCCCGAGAAACAGCCCTTGAGTGAGAACACTCAGCGTTACTTTCTATCACATGCACAGGCAGCGAAACATCCATCGTGTTCCAAGGTCTTCTTGTTGATAGCGCTCCAAAACTCGATGCACCATCCTCGTTCTGATTGGACTGACCTGCCTCGATTTCCCCGGAAACCACATGCTGAGTCAACGACGATGGACCGGAATCCATAGTGCTGCTGTCCCCCACTTGCCCTTGCTCAAGTGAGTTGTTGTGAGTCTCGGAACCATTCCCAAAAGCTTCCACATGAGACAAAATGCTCTCTTCCCCAGTCACATCTCCTCCTGATACCACTGACTGTGGCAGCAGCGCCACGTGTTTCTTGCTCTCATCCTTCCTTACCATCCTCGGCCCTTCCCCGAAACCCAACAACCGGACGAATTCCGCCGCCTCTCTTGCAGCTTGCCGCCCGGTGGAGAACGCGCCGTGAACAGTGCCAGGGTGGGCGCGTGAGGTGGCTTCCCCGGCGAAGAAGAGGGGAGGGAGGGGGGCGCGGAGGGAATCGTAGACGTCAGGAGGGGCGTCCACTGCATCGTAGGAGTAGGATCCGAGGGAGAAGGGATCTGACCCCCACGTGGTGATGCGTGCCTGAATCTGTTTGGAAGCCAGAGTGAAAAAAGCAAACGGGGGGTAGTGAAAGACGCGGGGAGGGGCGTGCACTGCATCATAGGGAGTAGGCTCCGAGGGAAAAGAGGTATGACCCCCACGTGGTGATGTGCGCCTGGATCTGCATGGGGGGTGGGAGAAGTGAAGAAACAGAGGGGAGGGAGAGGAGGGGATGGAAACACCAAGAGTGGAACCCCCACACTCACGCACTGCTGGTGCTTCGGGGGAGCATACTCACAGATTCTGACGCGTGGGGAAGGATACGGCAATAGTTTCGACCCGGATCCAACAGGTAACTCGTCCTAATCTTCTCTAGGCTGAGCTTTAGGCTAGTAGGGATTGAATGGGTAAGAAATCTTCATTCAAACCTGAGCGAATGCAAACATAGGAAGGATCTTCCTAAGCTGCAGCATGGTGAATGCAATGGTTTCACACTACCCCATTTCCTCCATATCCTCTGCCAGCCGCCCTGCCGCCATGAACACAAGCACCGCCCTCTCGCCCCGGCTCGCCTCTACAACGAACCTCCCTAAAGGCGTAAACCTCCCCTTCTCACTCACCACACAAACAAACCCGTTCAGAAAAAAATCCGGTGAGAGGAAGCCAGTGTTTCAGGGGAGAGTGCTTACAGGTTCAGGCGCGTGGGGCAGAATCTTCCTAAGCTGCAGCATGGTGAACGCCACAGCCTCGCTCTCCCCCATCCCCTCCATCTCCTCTGCCAGCCGCCCTGCCGGCATGAACACCAGCACTGCCCTCTCGCCCTGGCTGGCCTTGTGCAGGTTCAGGAAGTAGCTGCATGCGTAGGGTGTGTCTGCTACCACTCCCAGGAATTCCACCGAGGGCCAGAAGCAGGAGGGGAAGAGGAGCGCGATTTTGTTCTCGATTCCGACTCCGATGGAGTAGAGAGCGGTGCATTTGGATGGCGGGAGAGGAGGGGAGAAGTGGATGCGGTTGGGGTGGGTAGGGGTGGTGGACGGATGGGTGTTGCTGCTGCTGCCTATTCTGCTGCTGCTACTGCATTTACAGCTGTTACTGCCGTTACCGTTACTGCAGTTGCTGCAGTTGCTACAGTTGCTGCGATTATCACCATTGGCTGACTCAGCTAAGGGAATCTCCTGATTTGAGCTGCCTACGTGGCCCACAGACAGCCGCAGAACGCCAGCTGGCAGGGTGACAACCGCCACGTCAGCGGAGAAGATGGTGCCGTCAGCCGTGGTGACGTGGACACCGGGTCTACACGGCATACTGACGTCAGCTACAGCTTCACTAGTGCAAGAACCGGGATTCTGGGACATGTGACAGCTAGGCGAGCAGCGTGCATCCGCAGCAGCAGGACTTACAGGGTTACGTGTGCTGCTAATTCCGCTTCTGGTGTCGTGCATACTGTTACTACTGCCGAAAACGCACTCTCTACACCCAGTGCACCTGAGACTAGCACATGGTATGCGGTGGTTAGCGGAACCCTGCTCGGTGAGTCTGTTACACTGATGGCTGCCCTGCTGCTGCCCTGCCTGCACTGCTGCACCTACGCCTGTTGCCTCTACCCTCATAGCCAGCACCTCCCCTGCTGTTCCTATCCCTCCGGATACTGATCTATCCAGATCCTGTGACGAGGACCAGTCAATGTTGACCACTCTGTGAGAAAGAAAGCGGGAAAGAGAAAAAGCGGGTCAGAAAGAATGAAGCGGGCAGGAAAAGGAAAAGCAGTGAAGGAAAGGATTTGCTGTAACTGCAACAGATGTCAAATGACTTTCGTAATGAGCCCAAAACACATAATTTCGTGACTTTATCGAGTGCACATGCTCACATACACGTCTCCAGGGCCACCACAACATCACATCACGCCATCACCTGTGATTAAAACGAATGTCCAGCCCAGCAGCTAGGGCGTCCAGCACAGGCAGGTAGCCGTTAACCATGAGGCCGTGACCCCCCTCCACTAGATCCTCCTGCATGCAGCATGATGGAGTGAGCAGCACGCACGTGAGGAGCAGAATGGGATAACGAGCCAAGAGGCCAGATGGGAAGCAAGGGCGTCCAGCACAGGCAGGTAGCCGTTAACCATGAGGCCGTGACCCCCCTCCACTAGATCCTCCTGCATGCAGCATGATGGAGTGAGCAGCACGCACGTGAGGAGCAGAATGGGATAACGAGCCAAGAGGCCAGATGGGAAGCAAGGGCGTCCAGCACAGGCAGGTAGCCGTTCACCATGAGGCCGTGACCCCCCTCCACTAGATCCTCCTGCATGCAACATGATGGAGTGAGCAGCACGCACGTGAGGAGCAGAATGGGATAACGAGCCAAGAGGCCAGATGGGAAGCAAGGGCGTCCAGCACAGGCAGGTAGCCGTTCACCATGAGGCCGTGACCCCCCTCCACTAGATCCTCCTGCATGCAGCATGATGGAGTGAGCAGCACGCACGTGAGGAGCAGAATGGGATAACGAGCCAAGAGGCCAGATGGGAAGCAAGGGCGTCCAGCACAGGCAGGTAGCCGTTCACCATGAGGCCGTGACCCCCCTCCACTAGATCCTCCTGCATGCAGCATGATGGAGTGAGCAGCACGCACGTGAGGAGCAGAATGGGATAACGAGCCAAGAGGCCAGATGGGAAGCAAGGGCGTCCAGCACAGGCAGGTAGCCGTTCACCATGAGGCCGTGACCCCCCTCCACTAGATCCTCCTGCATGCAACATGATGGAGTGAGCAGCACGCACGTGAGGAGCAGTATGGGGTAACAAGCACACGGGGCCAGATGGGAAGCCAAGGCGTCCAGCACAGGCAGGTCGCCTTTCACCATGAGGCCGTGACCCCCCTCCACTAGATCATCCTACAACCATATTGTGCGTGCGTGCAGCATGATGGGATGAGCCGCATGATGGGATGCTGATGCTCTGTTCCTGTCAGCACACCACAAGCCCCTACGGCTCACCTCCTCCCAGCATTTGGCAGAGAGATTCTTCAAGTCTGTAGCGAACCACCCCTCCATGCGGCACAGGTACCACTGCAGCACCTGCCGCTCCACACCCTGTAGTGTCAGGTCCGGCCTGCGCTGCTCCACCAGAGCCAAGGCATGCTCCATGTTCATGTCCTCGCTCGTGTTCTTGCAAATTTGGCGAGTCTGTTGTTTGGTCGATGAGATGATATTACAGAGAGAAAGAGGACTGAGCTACTACTGCAGCACCCGCCGCTCCACACCCTGTAGTGTCAGGTCCGGCCTGCACTGCTCCACCAGAGCCAAGGCATGCTCCATGTTCATGTCCTCGCATGTGCTGGCGCATATTTGACGCGTCTGGTGGCGTGGGGATAATTGTTTTGAAAGGAAGGGGTAAGAGATACCAGTTGATCACCTGCCCGCTCCTCCCCTCTGCCTGTAGTCTCAGCTCCGGCCCCCGCTGCTCCACCAGAGCCAAGGCATGCTCCACGTATGTCCTTGCTTGTGTCAGTGCACAGCTGCCAGGTCTGGTGGTGTGGAGATGAGATGATGGAGAGAAAGAAGGACTACATGATGTTCCCTGAGAACAGCTCCACTGATGCCAAGGCATGCTCCGTGTTCTTGGCATATTCTCGTTCAAGGAGACTCAGTCGGGATATTGAAATGATGGATGGACAGGACACTATGCAGGGGACCCTACAGTACACGACCTTTGAAACATGGCATAAATTTCCTCGTGCGAGAAGACTCAGCTGGATACTGAAACGAAGGATGGACAGCATTCAGAGGACACTGACGACGTACCCCTTCCAACGACAACACTTCCAGCATATCGCTATGAACACCTGCTCCACACGCTCCAACACGTCACCTCCTTATGGGGTAGAAGTTTAGAAGTTTGACTGGAAGCACATAGATTTCCCAGAGAACCCTCACGACATACCTCTTCCAGCATCTATTCGAACACCTGCTCCACCACGTCCTCATGGTGTTGACGTTTATAAGCAATTGACTAAAAGCACATGTTTTTTTCAGATGACCCTCACGGCGTACCTCTTCCAGCATCTCTTCGAACACCCTCTCTACGCGTTCCACCACGTCCTGGGGAATCTTCACCCCATCCTCATCGTACAGCGCATAGCTGAAACGGACACAGGGGGGGTGTTGAGATAGCACCATCTGCAGATTGCGTTTCGAGAAGTTTCTAAGGGAGGGGGTCCATTTGCATCAAAGCAACGCATGCTGTTGAGGGTTGAAGGGGAAGTTGCACCTTGGGATTCAAGAAGGCGTATTGGAAACAGAGAAATGAAGGGAAAACGAACTTAGAACTAAGCAACACACAAAACCAGACAACACCACACAGCACCATATAGCACCGTACAGCACTCGACACCACCACGTAGGTCCACACGGCACCACACAGCACCATGCCACCTACCCACCTCTCAAGGTCATGACCATCATAGAGCTCAGACTCATCCCCGCTGGCTCAGTGAAGCGGAAGCTGGAAACACAACACCACAATCCTACCCACCGCCACCACCGCGCTTTCCCAGTACCCACCTCTCAAGGTCGTGATCATAGAGAACCGAGTCGTCTCCACTGGTTCGGTAAAGCGGAAGCTGGAGGTCCGCGATCAGCCGAGCCAGCGGATTAGTCTCAGAAACACCGTGCAGCCTGCAGAAGGGAGAGAAAACAGGTACATTAGAGGGACAGATAAGCCGGGGGAGGAGTAGATCTGAGAGGAAGGTGAGATGGGGGGGGGGGGTAAGCAGGTTGGAGAAACAGTGGTCGGAAAGCTTTACTGATGAATGTTACGGTAATCGCAACGAAGGAATGAATAAGGGACCAGCTGGGTGTTGGTAACGAACTCACAGACCACTGTTGGGAACAATCGCTTACCAGGCAGCACCTAGATCAAGCGGAAAGCCAAAAGAGTAGTCTGTGAAAGCGCGACCTCCGATGCGATTCCTTGCCTCTAGCACCACCACCTACCGTAGATGGGGAGCAACGCAGGCCAGAGGAGATTTCACGTTGTTAGCAATGACAAAACGTCTCAACCTTGCCTCTGTCACCACCATTCGTGGTGTCAGCAGAGAAATTTATGGAGCCAGTGAGTTAGACGTTCCGGAGGGAGGGATGGAACAATAAGAGAAAGAGGATGAAAGAGCCTGATAGTTCAAATGCATCGTGGCTTTGACGATGTTGCAGGTCAGGCGTCAAGCTGCAGAACAACCATTAGACTGCAGAAAAACCGTCATGATGAGTTCCATGATGTTCTCAGGAGCTTTGGAGGAAGATGAACCCTTTGCATGCATGAAACGATCAAGTTGCAGAACCAAGTTCCCTGGGATGTGAACTGTGTAGATTCTCGGTGTAATCAAATTGCACGACCGGCTCGAAGATACATCCTGGAACAATCCCGGACGAAAACATCGCACCTCAAACGATGCGTGATGCAGCGCGTGAGCTGCTGCCAGGCCGGAGAACCCGCTACCAATCACGATGGCTGAAGGCCGTCGAATAGTACCTTGGCGATTGCTTGTGTTCGTACCGGTGGCAGCAGTGCTGTGCAAAGTGCCTTTACCATCGCTGTGACCAGCTGAATAGAGAGAGCTACGCTGCTTCTGATTCGCCATGAACCCGAGAGAGATAGACAAGCAGAATTAGCTATCCTTTCGCGAGCTTGGGAATTAGAGAAGTTTATTAGCCTGCGCGACGAGAAAAAACGGTGCAACCTTGAGATCTGGACACAAAACGACCTCAGCAGAGGATGTTCGAGCTTACGTTTCGGGAACGCAGGAAATCATAAGGCTTGTGAAACGACCTACGTTCGAACAGGCTGATTCCGAGATTCCCACGGTTTTGTTGATTGTTGGTAGTTTGCGAGTGACTGAAAACGTTCTCAAGGGAATTTGTGGTGAGGAGTTCCCAGGAGGATTTTCCAACGCAGCGATGTGGGTGTTTCCGTCAGGCGAAAAATGTCAGATGACATTTTCATGACACATTACAGTATCGTTGCAATTGATTTCGTCTGGTTAGATACGGTCAGAAGGTTGGTGGACACTTCATGATTTGTCCGCGTGTATTCCATTGGAGGGAAGGATGAACGATTTCTGCTTGGTGATGTCATTGTGAAGTGGAAAGTGACCCATCCCATCAGGCTCTGAGGATTTCATGCACGCTATTGGCTGACAAAGAACAGACTGACCAATTAAATTCCCTCTGTCACTTTGATGCTCCGAACGAAGATGCTACAGACCGCTTCGAGTTCAGTATGTGAGTTGCTGTAAGGAATTTTCTCGGCATTCCTTACGGAGCCCGACTACATCGCGTACAGCAACAGCCGTTGTTCGCCCGTTACTGCTAACGGAACTTTGCCGACTTCGCGCGCACTGTTTCACCAAACCTCGCACTGCTGGCCCGGCCGTGTCGGCCTACGCTTCGGGACTAGCCCGAGCCTCGCTGCCAGCATAGCACTAGCTAGCTCGCACGCACCGCGTTACCGTTTGCATGCTTCGCATATAAATGTTCGCTCATGCCTTCGCTCACATCTTTGTACTCGTTTGACACCTTAGTGCAATTCTCGCTACTTCGATTCATTGCACCCGTAACACTTGGTATTCAGAGCCCCTTTCTTTCGGACCGCGCATCTCCGCACCCCAGGAAATCAACTTTTGATTTTTCACTCGAAGGGACTTACGTACCTTAGCACCTAGGAGCCGCTGTCCTCGCGTTCTCTCGTAAACGCGTGCAGCCACGACTGCACCTAGACTAAGACGAGCCGACGTCCTTCGAAATGGCCGAACACATCGACGTCACGACTCTCACGCAGGAGCATTTGAACGATCTGCTGCGACAAATCCGCGAGAGCGCCGAGGAAATTGCGACGCTGACGGCAGAACGCTCGTCCCTGCAAAACGACCTCACAAGGGCACAATCCCAAGCACCTGGCACTCCGATTCAGCCCGCACCACAGACATCACAGCACGGAAGTGTGGGGCAACCCGCGAGCGCGGCCAGTGATGGCGTCGTCCGCCCCGACGGAGACGACGACCACGGCACGACACACCCCGGAGCGAGGAATGCGGCCCCAAGTCAACCTCGCGTCACGATTTCGGCACCGACCCACGATTCGGGACTGCCGTCACCGATGCCGCTGAAGCCGCAGCGTCCGCCATGCTTTGACCCGAGTCAACGGGGTGGTCCTACCGTTCAGGCGTGGTTGTTCACGATGAACGTGTTTTTCGACGCCAACTACGTCTCGGAGGATTCGGCGAAAATTCGCTACGCCGTGTCGCTGCTGCGAGGACCCGCCATGGACTGGTGGCGCGTCATCGTCACGAAGCCGAATGACTACGCGACTCTACCGACACGGGAAGGACAAACCGGACCCTGGGCGCCGTCGTATTTCGTGGAGGTGCCCCAATATCGCACGTGTGACGCGTGGTGCGCAGGTCTGCGCGCTCGATTTGAGCCAATTGCGGCTTCGATCGCGGCGCGACATAAGCTCCGCACTTGGCGCCAACTCGGTTCCGTCCAGGACTACACCAGCGGGTTTCTGGCGCTATGCGAGCAAGTGGGCTACATGCATGAGAGCGAGCGCATCGACCGCTACATCGGCGGCCTGAAGCACGACATCGCTCAAGAAATTCAGCTTCGCGGCGTCATCGATTTTCAGGAGATTCTCGCTATGGCGGAGAAGCTCGACTTCTTCCGCCGACCGAGACCGGGGTCCTACGGCAGTAGCAGCAACTGGGGACATCGGTCTCGTGGGACGAACGAGGGCGCTACGATACGTGCCGTCGCCGCGAATGCCGCTGCCGCACCGTTCAAAGGGCGCTGCTTCGCGTGTAATCGGCCGGGACACCGCAAGAGCGAATGCCCGGAAAACGCTAAGGGAAAGGGGGAAGCTGAGCAGCAGAAACAGACCAAGCAGCAGGGAAACGCTGGGAGTCAGTAGCAGACGGGCCCTCTACTGACAGGTCACGCCGCTCGCCCGACCCAACCGACCCTCACCGAGTGATTGTGCCGGTTCACGCAATCGACCACACCCGGCCGAATAAGGAGGGTACTACGGTAGACAGCCCTATACTGCTTAGTGGGAAAATCGGGACGGACTTAGTTAAAATCTTCGTAGACGGGGGAGCCAGCCACAGCCTCATCAACACTGCTACAGCACGAAAACTGCGACTGCCACTGGACAGATGTTTACCTGAGATCGACGCACGACTGGTAGACGGCACGCCGCTGGCAATACGGGAACGCGTAGACCGGGTTCGGATTCGATGCGGGGGTAACTTCACATTTAGCCAAGAAATGCTCGCAACGACCCTCGACGGAACCGATATTTTACTCGGGCGTGATTGTGTTAAAGTTTAGAAGAAAGAAGAGGATTGCACTAGCAAGAATGAGGATACAAATAGCAAACCCTAGAAGGGTTGTACTCGCTATAGAGCACCCCACTACAGGCTAGAGCATAAGATAACATTCTGACACACCCCCATAGCCAAAGTGGGGTGTAATCAGCAGAGTAAGCAAAGGAGTACAAGCTCAGGGTGGATCACAATGTCACCACACATTCTGAGCACAAGTTCAAGAAGCAATAGTTTAAGTTCACAATTATGAGCAAAGCTAGTGGTAGTCACAACGGGCAAGTGAGGAGGAGGAGAGAGAGTGAGAGGAGAGGAGATAGGAGGCGACGGCTGAAGCTGCAGACACACAGGCAACAGGAGGCAGACTGGCACAGCGGCTACCGGACGAAGTCCCCGGAATACAGGAGTAACAGGCCCCGCGGCTAAAGTAGCGGCAGACGAGCAACGGACCCACGGGCGGCTGGCACAGCTGGCTACGACTGGGCTACCGGACGAAGTCCCCGGAATACAGGTGCTGCTGGCGACACGACGGCAACCTCCATTCAGCTTCCCCAAACTATCCCACTCCCCCCTGGCACATACCCGCTGCTACACCGCTAGCTCCACTCCCCCTTCACCCCCCCTTAGTACCACTCCACCGGCTCCAACACGTCCACCCCCCCTCAGCGGCAGCTGCAGCACAGGGAGACGGAGGAGGAGGAGGAGCAGGGAACAGTACACAGTGGGTGCACCCCCATACCCCGCACCCCCAAACCCTAATACAGGAGAATGGGGAGTAGGAGGGGTGGGGCACGAGTAGAAGCGCTGGGGGACAGTAGGGAGGGCAGGGGCAGCAAGGAGCGGGCCCACCACGGGCCTGGTAGGGTCGCCCGAACCGCGCGTAGGCGGCCTGAGCCGCGCGCGGGCCTGGCGCCGCCCGTACGGGCCGCGCGCGGGCCTGGCGCAGCCCGTACGGGTGGCGCGCGGGCCTGGCGCAGCCCGTACGGGTCGCGCGCGGGCCTGGCGCAGCCCGTACGGGTCGCGCGCGGGCCTGGCGCAGCCCGTACGGGTCGCGCGCTGCCTGTACGGGCCGCGCGCAGGCCACGACGGGCGACGGGGGGCGACGAACGGGTCCCCGTCGCCCGTCGCGGTGCCTCCCGAGGGCGACGCGACGGTTGACGGGGCCGAAGCCCGCCGCGCGCCTCGGGGCGCACAGCGGGCAGAGAACCGCCGCGCGCCTCGGGGCGCACGGCGGGCAGAAAACCGCCGCGCGCCTCGGGGCGCACGGCGGGAAGAAAACCGCCGCGCGCCTCGGGGCGCACGGCGGGAAGAAAACTGCCACACGCCACGGGGCGTGCGGCACCGAGTGTAGTGGTAGGAGTTGCAGCGGAAGCTAGGAGGTGGTAAGCCCACCCACAGGATCGATCCAAGGGGATTGACCTGCTCTGATAGCATGTTAAAGTTTAGAAGAAAGAAGAGGATTGCACTAGCAAGAATGAGGATACAAATAGCAAACCCTAAAAGGGTTGTACTCGCTATAGAGCACCCCACTACAGGCTAGAGCATAAGATAACATTCTGACAGATTGGTTGCGACGACACAATCCGCGAATCGACTGGACGACGGGTGACTGCACCGTGCGAGTGAACGGTAACCACATCGCCCTACCTCGCTGGGGCTCGACTGAGTCTTCGTCGGTGCGTGTCAACGCGATCACGATGAAACGCGCCGTAGCGGCGGGAGCTGACGTGTACGCGGTCGACATTCGGGAAGCCGAGGCAGCAGACAAGGGAGGGGATTTGCAGAAACTGCTGACCGACGTACCGAGTGACCTGGTAGCACTGTTGAAGCAGTACAGCGACATTTTCCCGGACGACTTACCGACGGGACTGCCACCTCAGCGACCGCACGATCACAGAATAGAATTGGAACCGGGGGCACAGCCAACATTACAGCGACAGTTCCGACTGACCCAGCCCGAACTGGACGAACTGAGGAAGCAGCTCGATTATCTGCTCGAGAAGGAGTTCATTCGCCCTAGTTCGTCGCCTTTCGCAACACCGATACTGTTTACAACGAAAAAAGACAGGGGATTTCGCATGCGCATCGATTACAGAGCACTGAACAGGGTTACCATCAAATCCCGTTACCCCATCCCACGAGCCGACGAACTGATCGACCAACTGCGCACAGCCCGGGTTTTCTCGAAAATCGACCTTCGGGGGGGTTACCATCAGATTCGTGTCAATCCGCCCGACTGCCCTAAAACCGCATTCCGAACACGCTACGGATCCTTCGAATACACCGTCATGCCCTTCGGACTGACCAACGCCCCCGCCACTTTCCAAATGACCATGAACGAAGCTTTCCGCCCACTCTTAGATAAGTGCGTCATAGTATACCTGGACGACATACTGATTTACAGCCCTGACAGAGCACAGCACTTACAGGACATCGAAGCAGTTTTTAAAATACTGAGTGAGAACCGCCTACTGACAAAAGCGTCTAAGTGTGAATTTTTACAGGACCGTCTGGAGTTTTTGGGACACGTTATTTCAGCCGCAGGAGTGGAAATAGACCCGAAGAAAATTGCGACGATTCAGGCTTGGCACGCGCCGACCAACTTGACAGCGTTGCAGAGTTTTCTGGGGTTCGTCAACTACGTGCGCCGGTTCGTCCCCGACATGGCGAAGCTGACTGCCCCGTTGACTGACCTGCTGAGGAAGGGGGTTGAGTACACGTGGGGGGAGAAAGAGCAAGCTGCCTTCTCGGCCCTCAAAAACATTTTGTGCTCACCGCCCGTGCTTCACAGCGCAGATCCACACCGTCCGTTCGAGCTCGTCACTGACGCAAGTGACATCGCTGTGGGAGCAGTACTGTTGCAGGATTTCGGGAACGGCCTCCAGCCAATCGCGTACGAGTCCCGCAAACTGCACCCGCCCGAACGCAACTACCCGATACACGACCGCGAAATGTTGGCGATCGTGCACGTGTTCAAGGTTTGGCGGTGTTACCTGACTGGTGCCGACGTGACAGTACGGACAGACCACCGATCACTACAGTACTTACGCGCCCAACCAAATCTCAATCCGCGACAAATTCGCTGGCTGGACTACCTCGAGTCCAACTTCCACTACACGGTTACGTACAAGAAAGGCGCATCCAACATCGCCGACGCACTCACCCGCCCTACCGCCCAACTCCACGCCATCCTACTCGCCCAGACCAACCCGCTGTTAACAGGCCTATTCACCCACGGATACCGCACCGACCCATTTTTCACGACTGGAAACTCACAGCAACTGGCAGAAGCTAAAGGAGTTTATTACGTAAAACAGGCACCAACCGCATCTGGGTACCTGCGTACTCACTACTGAGGGAGCTGCTACTGCAGGAGGCACACGACGGAATTACCTTGGGACACTTTGGGGTAGAAAAAACGCGACAGCAACTGCAGCGGTATTATTACTGGCCGGAGCTGTTGACCGACGTACAGCAGCACGTGGGCTCGTGCCCCACGTGTCAGGTGATGAAGAGCTCGAGGAAGCGGAAGGCGGGTCAATTGCAGCCGATACCACCGCCCGAGCGCGCCTGGCAGCAGGTTACCATGGACTTCGTCCCAGGGTTACCTTCGAACCCTGGGGGTAACGACGCGGTGATGGTCGTCGTCGACAGGCTGACGAAGATGGCACACTTCGCTGCGTGCAAAAAGTCGATCTCAGCCGAGGAGACCGCTCGTCTGTTCATCGCAGCCGTTGTTCGCCTGCACGGGATACCAGCAGCGATTATCAGCGACAGGGACACGAAGTTTACCAGCAACTTCTGGAAAAACCTCTGGGAGCAGTTCGGGACCAGGCTACAGTTCAGTTCGTCGTACCACCCCGAGACCGACGGCCAAACGGAGCGGACGAATCAGACGATGGAGCAATTGATTCGTGCCACGTGCGACGACCCCACGACTTGGGAACAGCAGCTGCCGCTGATCGAGTTCGCGTAAAACAACGACACGTCAGCGACGACGCAGCAGTCCCCCTTCTACCTGAACTACGGGCAAAATCCTACAGTGCCCATGACGCCGAGTCCGGACAATCCGACACCACGTGCACAACAATTCTCCGAAATTCTGCAAGCTGCCCGCACCAGAGCTGCAGAAGCAATTAAAAAGGCAAATGTCATCGCTAAGCGCAACGCTGACCGCCACCGCCGACCCGTCACCTACCAGTCAGGGGATTACGTACTGCTCGACACGCAAAACCTGCGACTGCCCGACGTACCAAAACTGCGACCGCGCTACTGTGGCCCATTCCAAATCAGCCACATGATCACGCCAGTAACCGCGCACCTACTGTTACCGACCGACTCGTACATCAGCCCTTCGTTCCACGTCAGTTTGCTTCGCCCATACATCCCAACCACAAGCCAATTGCCTCGCCATCGCCCGCCATCCATGACTCGCCCTGCATCGGAGCCGATCATCGAGCCCGAAAAAATCCTGAGCCATCGGATTCGACACCCCACGGGAATCAGGAGGATTGAATTCCTCGTTCGCTGGAAGGACCGCACGCCAACTGAGGATAGCTGCGTGCCCCTGGCTGTGAAAAGGAGAAAGCGAATGGATGAACTATGAATGAAGTGAGAACATATAGGAAACCCTAATTGGGTTGTACCCCCTATGGGATACCCCACTATAGCCTACACAACAGCATAAGCTATATATATGTTCTGACACACCCCCATAGGCAAAGTGGGGGAGAACAAGGGGTCACAAGACCAGTCACGCAAAGCACAGCAAGCTCAGGGTGGATCACAAAGTCACCACACAGTCCGAGCACAACGACAAGGCCACAAGGCCAGTTCACATGCAGGAGTGCACACATATATATATATAGAGCTAGACAAGCAAGAGCAGGTATATATATGTGACAGTACAAGCAAGGTCAAGAGGAGAGCAAGTGAGGCAAGACAGGTACAAGACCCAGCTGAGTGCAGAAGCGCTGATGGTCACAAGGCGCAAGTGCCTTGGTGAACACATCAGCAGTGTTGGCCTCAGAGGCCACGTACGCAAGTCGCAACTGACCACGCTGCTGCAGCTCACGAGCAAGAAAGTAACGGAGAGCAATGTGCTTCGTTCTGTGCTCCAAGCGCTGCTCTCGACACAAGGCCAGCATGGCCTTGTTGTCTACGTACAGCACTGGAGGAGAACGAGGCGGCTCTCCAAGGTCAGTCAGCAGGTAGGTGAGCCAGCGAAGCTCCTGTGCAGCCATGGCCCCGGCGTAGATCTCAGCCTCACAACTGGAGCCGAGAACAGAGGACGAGCGTGTAGCCCGCCACGAGACAGAGCCGGAACCAAGACTGAAGGTGTAACCCTGCGACGACCGCTGCGTAGCCTGGTCGTCAGCCCAAGAAGCGTCCGCGTGCCCAGTGAGGACCACTGGACTCCGCCCTCCAAGCACTAGCCCCATGCCCGACGTACTGCACAAGTAGCGCAACACGCTCTTCGCTGCAGCCATGTGCTCTGGTCGGTGTCTCCCAGGAGCAACATAGCGTGCAAGAATGCTAAGAGGGTATGCAAGGTCAGGTCGTGTGCAGGTCATCAGGTACATGAGGCAACCAACAAGCTCTGGGTACGGGCCACTCGACTCTACGGACTCATCCGAAGGCAGAGCTGAGAGCGAGTGGCGAGTAGACAGAGGAGTGGCCTGAGGCGAGGAGTACGTGAAGCCGAAGCGCTGAAGGACCTGCTGCACCATGTGTGACTGAGTCAAGGTAATGGTGCGGCGTGCTCTGTCCCGAGTGATCTGCAAGCCAAGGTAGCTGCGCAGTTCACCCAGGTCTGTGCACGTGTGTCTCTTCTGCAGCTCGGACTTCACGTAGGCTAGTCCAGCAGTGTCAGCTGTGGCAAAGACCAAGTCGTCGACGTACACGAGGATGTAGAACGGCGGCAAAGAAGTGTCGGTGCGCAGAAACAACGACGGGTCAGCAGTAGAGGGAGCAAACCCAAGAGCCGCAAGCGTAGTCCTCAGTGTGTCGTGCCACTCACGCGGTGCCTGGCGGAGACCGTAGACTGGCCGTCGGAGGCTCCACTGGGTGCCAGGAGGGAAAGTCCCAGTGAAGCCAGGTGGACGGCGCAGCCAGATCTCCTCGTGCAGGCTACCCTGCAAGAAAGCAGTGCTGAAGTCAAGAGAGTGGAGCTCGTAGTCGCGCTGAGCGGCTATGTGCAGTAGCACCCGAAGAGTGGTCATCTTCGGGGTGGGAGAGAAGGTCTGAAAGTAGTCAACTCCCTGCCGCTGACTGAAGCCACGAGCGACGTACCGCGCCTTGAAGACAGGTGGAGAGCCCGGCGGCCGCTTCACCCTGAAGATCCACATGCCACTGACGATGTTCGCCCCAGGAGGGGGAACCGCGTCAACGTAGGTGCCTGTGGACTTCCAGGACGCCATCTCTGCATCCATAGCTGCCTGCCACTGAGAGGAGTAGGGACCCTCTACGGCCTCCGCGTAAGAGCGCGGAGTCGGGATGTCTAGTGCATCCGGGTCTCCCTCAGGGGCAAGTAGTACGGACGCGAGATGAGGTGAAGCAGCAGCCAGACACTGGAACTCCTCCTGCCTGTCCTCAAGGACGTCCGTGCCAAGAGCACACTCACCCCCGACGGACGGAGGACAGACAGACGCAGACTCAGCAACAAGACCGGCAGCGTAGTCTAGACGACAGCGAGCAGCAAAGTCGACGAGCTCCGCAATAAGAGCAGACGCAGCAGTGGACTCAAAAGAGGGGTCAGTGACGACAGTAGCAAGGAGACGTGTGACAGTAGGACGGGTAGCACGAAGAGAGTCGGACTCTGGGTCGGTAAGTGCAGGAAGAGAGGACTCAGGAGGGGAAGGCAGAGGGGCACGCAGAGGAGCAGTGGAGGGACGCAAAGACATCCGGTGCGTGCCAGGGACAGGAGGAGGACGCTGACGCGAACCGCGACCACTAGCGCGAGCAGCACGAACAGGCGACGCAGGACGAGACGCAGGCTCACGACGCTCAGCAAGACCTCCAGTGGGACCAGTGTAAGGAGAGGGAGCAGGAAGTGGGGAGGCGGGCTCTAACTGGGACTGTGACTGAACAGGCGGTGGACACGCTGCAGGAGGAGAAAGACCAAGAACCTGCTGTAGGAGTGGAACGAAGTACGGCCGAGGCCGCGCGACGACTCCAGACACAGCAGGGACAGCACCCTCAGCAGCAGCACCAGCGCCAACCGCACCTCCAGCGGGAGGACCTCCAGCAGCACCAGCAGCACCCGCAGCAGGGCCACCGCCAGGAAGGACAGCAGCAGTCTCAGCACCAACACCCGCAGCAGCTCCAGCTCCAGGCGGACCCGAGGGCCCAGCAGCTCCGGGACCAGCAGCACAAGTACCCTCAGCAGCCGAAGGAGCTCCAGCTCCAGCAGTACGTCTCCAGCGGCGAGCAAACCACTCGCGCAGCTCCTGTGGAGAGAGGGGCTCCCGCCGAGGCGAAGCACCCGGAGAACCGCCAGGTCCCGCACCGCCAGACGCCACAAGGGGAGGTCCAGTGGCCGCAGGCTCCGCAGCTCCAGGCTCAGCAGCTCCAGACGCAGCACCCCCTGGCTCAGCACCCCCAGTCGCAGCACCCCCAGGCTCAGCACCCCCAGACTCCGCACCCCCAGGCTCAGCACCCTTAGTCGCAGTACCCCCAGGCTCAGCACCCCCAGACTCAGCACCCCCAGGCTCAGCACCCCCAGGCTCAGCACCCACGCGCGTAGCACCCCCAGAGTCAGCACCCCCAGGCTCAGCACCCGCAGCAGGACCAGAGTCACCAGCAACCTCGACCGGCTCGACTGCGTCTACCTGGGACACACCTGAAGGGGCAGGACCCTGAGGGGGAAGGGGGTCTACCGGGGGGGGACCTGGCACAAGGAAGTGCGGTGGCGGGGGGAGGGAAGGAGTGCGGTAGGGGAAGAGGCGGTAGAAGGGGACTGACTCGTCGAACGTGACGTCCTGGGAGGACAGAACACGACGAGAGGAGGGGTGGTAGAACTGCCACCCTGGGGCGTCAGGGGGGAAGCCGAGGAAGACACAGGGAGCAGCACGAGGGGACAGCTTGTCCGCAGACAAGTCGCGGACAAACGCCCGAGATCCCCAGACACGGAACGCAGACGCATCGCCGACCTTCCCCGTCCACAGCAGAGCTGGGGAGGTCTCCGGCCGGGAGACCCTGGGGTGAAGGTTGATCTGATGCGCCGCGTACCGAACCGCAAACGGCCACAGAAAATGGGGGGCAGCCGCATGCATCATGGACGTACGAGCGACGTCCATGACCATGCCAATGCGACGCTCAGCAATCCCATTTTGCTGTGGAGAGTCCGGAAGCGTAAAGGTCTGGCGGATGCCTCGTGCACGACAGTAGGCTCGCAGAAGGCCAGAGGAGAACTCTCCACCTCGGTCAGAGTGCAGACGCAGAACAGGAAAGTCCGAGCCGAAGCTCCTCCTGAGCTGGAGACGAGCTGCGCGGATCCAGTCGATCAACACCTCAGTGACATCACCCTTGCTGCGCAAGGGGAAGACTGTGGTGTAACGCGAGTAGTCGTCAACCACCAGCAGGAAGTAGCGCTCGTGACCCTGCCCACGGACGCGGGCCGGGCCCCACACGTCCATGTGAAGCGTCTGCAGAGGAGCCTCTGTCGGGGGAAACTGGGAGGAGTGAGGGGCAGCCCGGAGCCGCCCCTCGACACAGGGGACACAGGAAGGTCCGGGTCCCGAAGGAAGGGGAGGGAGAGACCGGGGAAGACCAGAGACAAGGACACGGGAAGCCATGCCCCGAAGACGAGGCAAGGAGGGGTGGCCAAGACGGTGGTGCCACAGGAGAGTCTCCTGAGACAGGCGGCGACACGAGCAGGGGGCAGACTCAGGACCAGACCTGGACGCAGCAGCAAACACCTGACCCGACGCAGCTACCTGGCCAGACGCAGGGACAGGAGGAGACTCAGTGGTCAGGGTGTAGAGACTCGACCCTGGCCGACGCGAAAACGTGGCCAGGTGTCGGCCTGTGCGGGCGTCCGAGCAGTGGGTCACCCGCTGACTCGCAGGAGTAAACTGGTGAACCCCCGCATCCTGCAGGTCAGCACCACTCACCAAGTTCGTCGAGAACGAGGGGAGGTACAGACCAGACAAGGTGCCCGAGGGGGCAGCCGGACACGGGAGGACAGTGGAGAAGTGAGAGAGGACAGGACCCCCAGAGGGGTCAGCCAGGGAGACTGCAACCGGCCGGCCAAGCGGCGTGAGTGTGGTGCGGTCTCGAAAGAAGGAGCGAGAAGCCCCTGAGTCAAGCGTGAAGGTGAGGGAGGCCGAAGCCGACGCAGTACCTGAGAGCGCAGCCTCACCAGTACCTGAGAGTGCAGACGCACTGGCACCTAGAGCAGCAGCCGCAGAAGTACCTAGCGCAGCAGTACCAATGCCCGGGTCGGGCGGGAAACACCGGTAACAGTCACCCTCCTCACTAATAGTCACAGCATACATGGCAGCAAGGATAGCATCAAAGTCAAGATCAAAGATAGCTACGCCAGCCCTAGACAGCTCTCCCCAACGGGGAATCTCACTAGCCTCGGGGAACTGCTGACGCCAAGCGTCCGTCAGGCGGCCAAAGCAGCGCTGGGTGGGGTGGGCACCCCCACACTGCTCACCCGCGCGGTCGCCGGAACGAAGGACGTAGGTGCACGGACCAAAACCCCCACCCCGCTGACGCTGCGTGTACCACTCACGGAGCTGCTGGGGCGGGGGGATGTCCCGCGAACGCTGCTGCTGCTGCTGACGCTGGCCACCACCAGAGCCGCTACGCTGCGGGGCACCACCCCGACCAGCTCCACCCCCTCCGCCACCGCCGCCTCCACCTCCACCACCACCGCTGCCTCCGCTCCCACCGCTGCCGCCACCACCGCCTCCTCCTCCGCTGCTGCCACCGCCACCACCGCCCCCGCCACCACTCCCACCGCCACTCCCACTCCCTCCGCCGCCTCCACCGCCACCTCCACCGCCCCCTCCAGTTCCACCCGCGCCCTTGCCCCCCTTGCCCCTGCCAGGGCGGCGTCTCCCGCTAGGGGCAGACGCCGCGCAGACCGACTCAAGACCAAGCAGGTCGGCAGCAGCAGCAGAGGCAACAGAGGGCAGCAGGGGGGAAGGAGAACACCCCTCAAAGATGGGGGTGCGAGGGTCACCACGAGAGGCTCCTACAGCGACGATGCTCTTCTCCGCCGCCAGGAGGGACTTCTCGAGGAGGTCGACAGTGAGGGTGGTGGGACAGACTGAGAGGAAGTGGTCCCTGACTACGTGAAGGGAGTCAGGGAGGCGTGTGACTATGTAATAGAGAGTGATGTACATGGGGGGGGGGGTTCTTGGCGCAGAACTCAGCAGGAAGGGCGGCGCGGTAGCGAGTGTCACTAGTGCGGAGGTGCGTAATGAGGTCAGCGACAGTGGGAAAGGCAGCAAGGTCAGGAAAGAGGTACGGTAGCATGAGGCGGCTCAGGGCAGCAGTGGCAGGGGAAGAGTAGCGCGCAACTACAGCGTCGTACAAGGTCTGAGCACTCTTGTACTGACTAAAGTGCGCGCGCTCAGTGGTAGGCAGGTGGCGACGCACAGCAAGACGTGCAGCAGCATCGCGGGTGGCCCACTGAGAGCGAACAGTGGGGTCAGCATCAGCAGCAGGGGCAGGAGAGGCGCCAGAGGTGAGGTCAAAGAGGGAAAGACCGTCCGTCCTATCGCACTGTAAGAACAGCTGCAGGTCGTCGACCCAGACCTCAAAGTCAATGGCTCGACCCTCAGCGTCAAAAGCGAGGACACTAGGGGTAGCCATGACGACGACAGTGTAGCAGTGCAAGCAGTAGGGGAGGGGCACGCAGTAACAGTGGTGCTGTGCTCACCAGGCAGGGCAGGTCGGGCGGCTCGGCAGTAGGGCGGCCCGGCGGCTGGGCGGCTCGGCGGCGCGGCTGCTGGGCGGCTCGGCTCCCGGGCGGCTCGGCGGCAGGGCGGCTCGGCGGCAGGGCGGCTCGGCGGCTCGGCTCCCGGGCGGCTCGGCGGCAGGGTGGCTCGGCAGCAGTGCGGCTCGGCTCCCGGGCGGCTCGGCGGCAGGGCGGCTCGGCAGTCGTAGGCGGCGGGGCCGGTGAGGATAGGCGGCTGGGCCGCGAAGTGGGGCGGCGGGGCCGCGTAGGTGAGGGCGGCGAGGCCGCGAAGGCAAGGGCGGCGAGGCCGCGTAGGTGAGGGCGGCGGGGCCGCGAAGTGAGGGCGGCGGGGCCGCGAAGTGAGGGCGGCGGGGCCGCGTAGGCAAGGGCGGCGAGGCCGCGACGTGAGGGCGGCGAGGCCGCGAAGGCAAGGGCGGCGAGGCCGCGTAGGTGAGGGCGGCGGGGCCGCGAAGTGAGGGCGGCGGGGCCGCGAAGGTGAGGGCGGCGGGGCCGCGTAGGCAAGGGCGGCGAGGCCGCGTAGGTGAGGGCGGCGGGGCCGCGAAGTGAGGGCGGCGGGGCCGCAACGTGAGGGCGGCGGGGCCGCGCAGGTGAGGGCGGCGGGGCCGCGTAGGCAAGGACGGCGAGGCCGCGACGTGAGGGCGGCGGGGCCGCGACGTGAGGGCGGCGGGGCCGCGTAGGTGAGGGCGGCGCAACGGGCCGCTAGGGGCGACACGGAGGGTCGCTAAAAAAAAAGAAAGCGCGCCTCGGGGCGCGCTTCGGTGGGCCCTAGAAACAGTCCCTAGGAGGGGACCTGCTCTGATTCCATGTGAAAAGGAGAAAGCGAATGGATGAACTATGAATGAAGTGAGAACATATAGGAAACCCTAATTGGGTTGTACCCCCTATGGGATACCCCACTATAGCCTACACAACAGCATAAGCTATATATATGTTCTGACACTGGCCAACATTGAAAACCACCCTGCCCTGCAAGTGTACCTGAGGAGCCGGGGATTCCGCGACATACACGCACTCGCGTAGCGGAGGGGGCTTCTTGAGGGGGGGGGGTAGTGTAAGGATTTTTCTCGGCATTCCTTACGGAGCCCGACTACATCGCGTACAGCAACAGCCGTTGTTCGCCCGTTACTGCTAACGGAACTTCGCCGACTTCACGCGCACTGTTTCACCAAACCTCGCACTGCTGGCCCGGCCGTGTCGGCCTACGCTTCGGGACTAGCCCGAGCCTCGCTGCCAGCATAGCACTAGCTAGCTCGCACGCACCGCGTTACCGTTTGCATGCTTCGCATATAAATGTTCGCTCATGCCTTCGCTCACATCTTTGTACTCGTTTGACACCTTAGTGCAATTCTCGCTACTTCGATTCATTGCACCCGTAATAGTTGCTCATTAATGTCGAGATACAGTTCGGTTTTTCCAGCAATTCATATGTCCTAATGCACCGTCCTCAGAATTATCACAGCTGGCACTTCGTTTGCGTAACACCCTCCCCCATGTTCCTCACCTCTGCTCTCTTGTTCCTCCGTTATTGTCACACAATAGACCGCCATACCACTATTCTCACTGCCGCGCTAAGCTCCGACCCTCATATCTAGTGTCACTAGCAGCTAGCGACATCTTCAGCACCAGATTCTGGGAACGTTTAGTGTCATAAGCTGTTTCGCTACCTGATCTTTCGGTAATTTTCCAGTCTCTGGCATGTAAAATTTCATGGCAGGTCACCAACCTCAAATCACACCTCCTATTTCACCTCCGACTCCCGGGAGGACCGTCGGAGAAGCAGCAGTAGGCGGAATGGCAGCTCAGGCTGGCGGAAACGGCGGAGACGGTGGAGCGGGAGGCTTAGGGGGAGGCGGAGGCGGAGGCGGAGATGGAAGCGGAGGCGGAAGCTTAGGCGGTCGTCCCGTGGGGGATGATTATGTTCTGGAGAAGCAGATAGGTTCGGGGTCGTTTTCCGTGGTGTGGAGGGGTAGGAGGCGGTCGACGGGCGACGCGGTGGCGATTAAGGAAATTCCGACGGAGAAATTAAGTGCCAAGCTGCACGAGAGTCTCGAGTCGGAGATTGCGATTCTGAAACGCGCAAGGCATCCCAATATCGTTCATCTATTGAACATAGTTAAGGTGCGTTGGGCGTTCCAAATATGCGTAGCACCTTATGTTTCCCGGCGCGAGGCATCCCAACATAAACCACCTGTTGGACATAGCTAAGGTGCGTATGACCGTCCGTGCATGCTTAGCACATGTTATATCTCTTCTAGCGGTTCTATGTTGCGCTAGCCACCCAACGTCGTTTTTGGCGTATGGTATTGAGGTGGATAGCTTAGTGCTGTCCGCTGAGTATATGCTATGCTATCCTAAAAGTTTTCAAAGGCCCTCAGCTGTACTCTGGGAATGTTTATTCGCGCGAGGCACCTCAAGATGATATCAGTAGCGCCTCAATTGCTTGCTTATGAGTCGACTTACGGCACCTATTATAGATTAGACGGGCGTGGCTTCTGAGCCGGGCATTGTGAAGCTCTGTTGCACTGTTCAGGCATTTGAAAATGTGTGGTAAGGGTCATTTCTGTTGAAGATGCACTTTTTAAGTGCGTCAAATAAGCTGTATAGCGTTAGGAGGCGAAGTGAAGTGAATTGCACTGTGCAATTATTCCCGTGTTTTGTTAGATGTTATTCTTCTGCTTTCCCACATCCTTTCTGCTTTGCATTTTGTTATTTTCCGTGTCCTGCCTGTCCGCAATTATGTCTATTCCTCTCCCCCCACTCCAGACCTCGTCGCGTATGTTCCTTGTCCTGGAGTACTGCGCGGGTGGTGACCTCTCGCACCACATCAGGCGGGGCGGGGCGGTGAAAGAGGCGGCAGCCCGGCACTTCATGAGGCAGCTGGGAGCGGGACTGCAGGTGCTGCGAGCCAACAACCTTATTCACCGGGATTTGAAGCCCCAGGTCGGTATGGTGTACGGTGTGGTTGACTGATTTGTGAGATGGGTTGGAGGCGGTGAAAGAGGCGGCAGCAAGGCACTTCCTGCGGCAGCTGGGGGCGGGGCTGCAGGTGTTGCGAGCAAACAACCTCTTTTTCCTCCATTCCATCCATCTACGCAGTATTTTATTACAACTGCATCGTCAAAGTCCAACAAAAGTCTCAGGTTTCTGTTTCTGCCGTCTCTGCCCATGTGATACATACACTACACCCTGCCTCGCTTGTTCTCAGAACCTCCTGCTATCTGAGCGCACCTCTGCTGCAGTGCTCAAGATTGCAGACTTCGGATTCGCCAGGTCAGTTCTCCATTCAAGCAAGAGCATATGTCGATCACATCTCTCACCAGGCAGGCAGGCACCCACCCTTCCAAACCCTTCCAAACCGTTCCATCCACCAACTGCCACCGTTTGCATAGCAGAGTGCAATTTTGACGCCTCTCACTTTTCCTATGGCAGGTCGCTGCAGCCACAGGGCCTGGCGAAGACGCTGTGTGGTGTGCTTCCCCCCTGTACATGGCTGGGTCGCACCATAGGCGGCAGTTCTCTCCTCTGCTCCGCTTTTTGAGGCGTCTCATTTTTTTTTTTTTTTTTTGAGGCGCCTCAAAAATCCCCCCTGTACATGGCTGGCTGGCACCATAAGCGGCAGTTCTCTCCTCTGCTCCGCACCCTTCCTCCCCCCTCTCTCTGTCTCCTCCATGCACCACACCACAACAGGTCGCTGCAGCCACAGGGCCTGGCGGAGACGCTGTGTGGATCTCCCCTGTACATGGCGCCAGAGATCCTGCAGTGCCAGCGATACGACGCCAAGGTGTGTATGTGAAGGCGATATGGCAGACTGACACTAGTGCAAAAAGTGAACGGTAATGGTTGGTATGTGGTCACACATTTTCTTCCATCTCTCAGCCCCCTTCCTCCTTCTACCCTCCATCACTCCCCGTTGCATCCTTCTCCCCCATTTCTGGATTCTGACATCCCTTCCATTCGCAACGCCCTTCTCCCCCCCCCTCTCATGGTCGCTCTTTCGCCCTCACTGCTCCGTCTCGCCACTCCACCAGGCGGACTTGTGGAGTGTGGGCGCCGTTCTCTTTGAGCTTGTCGTGGGGCGACCACCTTTTGGACTCGACTCAATAAGCCTTTTCTCTATCTCACTGTCCCTCCCTCTCGCCCTCACTGCCCTCCTCTCCCCCTCACTGTCACCAGGCGGACTTGTGGAGTGTGGGCGCCATTCTCTTTGAGCTTGTCGTGGGGCGACCACCTTTTGGCGGTCAGAATCACGTGCATGTGAGTATCACGAGCACTTGTTCCCTATGTGTGTGTGTGTGTGTGTGCGTGTGTGTGTGTGTGTGTGTGTGTGTGTGTGTGTTTGTGTGTGTGTGTGTGTGTTTGTGTGTGTGTGTTTGTGTGTGTGTGTTTGTGTGTGTGTGTTTGTGTGGGTGTGTGTGTGTTTGTGTGTGTGTGTTGTGTGGGTGTGTGTGTGTTTGTGTGTGTGTGTTGTGTGGGTGTGTGTGTGTTTGTGTGTGTGTGCGAACTTTTCCGGCATGTGTGTTGTTCTCGCTGGTCATCTTACTTATCGAATGTGGCTTGTGAGTTGACACTCTCCCTTAGGCATGAGCAGGGGGCGAACTCGAACATGTTCGTGTTCGCCCCCTGACGAACATGGCCTTCTGCCGAACCGAACAGTGTTCGGTTCGGCGAACGACTTGAGTGACAATAGGTGTTCGCCGTTCGCCCTAGGAGGCGAACGAATTGCTGCAACAGGCGAACACGAACATGTTCGTGGCGAACATGATCGTGTTCGCCCAGGGGGAAATTCAATTTAGAGTAAAATTCAAATCGTTGCACATTCCCTCCCCCCACCTCCCAAGCCAGTCCCGCCCTGCTTCATCCATCTAGTGCCAGCGTGCAACGGCGAAATGCTAGATCCGCACTTACGCAACGGCGAAATGCTAGATCTGCACTTAAGCAACGACGAAATGCTCGATCCGCACTTAAGCAACGGCGAAATGCTAGATCCGCACTTAAGCAACGGCGAAATGCTCGATCCGCACTTAAGCAACGGCGAAATGCTCGATCCGCACTTAAAGCTCGCGACCCAAATTGCGGGCCGCGCTGGGCAACCTTCGTAAGGTTGATTGACAGTTGTTTTGCAGGCGCTGGTTTTGCGAATTGAGGTTACGGGTTGTACGAAGGAAGCTGATTGGCTAGTCAATTTGAAACACTGAGCTGATTGGCTAGCAAAATTGAAACAGTGTTTGCGGAGGGGGTTGGGTGGGAAACTGGCAAGGATAGTATTTGTGCAATATGGGACTCATGCAACCAAACGCGAAGTGGCCCCTGGGGCCTGCTGAGTCAGCGAAATGTGTTTGAGATTGGCGAGAAGTTGGGCGAAACCAAAGCCCTCAACCCACCCAACACCTCGACTTTCCAACCCTGCTCCCTCACCTCCCAACATGCAACTTTAGTAAAGTTGTACAATTTGGGCCGCGAGCTTTAAGCAACGGCGAAATGCTAGATCTGCACTTTACTAACTTCGAAAGGCCAGATCTGAGCCCAAACACCAAGGCCCGCGACCTAATTATTGGTCGCGGGCCTATTCGTCGACGAACACATTGGTGTTCGTCGAAGGCCTGTGTCGAACACGAACACGTTCGTGTTCGACGCGCCTCGGCGAGCTGAGCCGGGCGAACGGCGAACGTGTTCGGGCGAACACCGAACACGTTCGCCTCGAACAATTTCGTCATATTGCTCATCCCTACTCTCCCTCCCTCACTTCCACCCCTGCCTGCCTGTCACCACCACAGCTGCTTAAAAACATCAAGAGAAGCGAGGCGAGGGTTCCGCGTGATAGTGCACAATCATAACAACATTCTCTCTCTAAATCACATGCGCGCGCATACTCCTGCCCTCTCCCCCTTGCACCCCTGCCTGCCTGCCTGCCTTTCACCAACCACAGCTGCTGCAAAACATCAAGAGAAGCGAGGCACGTGTACCGCGCGACATTGCTGCAACTCTTTCGGACGACTGTCTTGGTCTCATCCGCTCTCTGCTCAAGCGGAACCCCGGTGAGAGTCACGGGAGAGGCGAGGGTACCCCCCATTCCATTCCCCCCCCCTCCCCTCCCACACCTCCGGCTCATCCGCTCTCTGCTCAAGCGGAACCCCGGTGAGTGATTCACTTTGGTTTTTCAACTTCAACCACATCGTGTTGCATTGCAAGTAGATTGCAGGCAAGAGTCACAGGTGAGGCGCTGCAGGGTGTTTTTCAGAATTCTCAAAACACCCTTCAACCACGTCGTGCTGCAAGTAGATTGCAGGCAAGAGTCACGGGTGAGGCGAGGGTACCGTGTCAAGTGGCATTGCTGTAATTCTCTCCAATGACTGTTTCAGGCTAATCCGCTCTCTGCTCAAACGGGAACCTGGGTGAATTCAAACATGATAATAACCGAAGCGCCTGAAATGCCTTCGCTGCCAGAAATAGTCCGTTTTTCTGTGTGTGAAAGTCCCTGTGTTGTAAGAGTTTCCGTTTTTGTGGATATCATATAAAAAAAATCTCTCTTGGTACTGTGAAATCTCGTCCTTCCCCCTGTTACTCTTTGCCGCACAGTGGAGCGGCTGTCATTTGAACAGTTCTTCAATCATCCCTTCCTTGGCTTAGCAAGGTACGCATGGGGGAAGGGGGGTAATGGGGGGAAAGGAGGGAATGGGGAGAAGGGGGGGAATGGGGGGATGGGGGGGGAGAGGGAGGTTGCTTGGTTTTTCTTGAGCTATATGAGGACTTGTCCCACCCACGTGTTGCTGCTGCGCCATGTCGAGTATTCCTAGCAATCCTATTGAGGCGCCTCGATGGGCGACGTGTAGCGAGGTTGTTTTTGAGACGTCTCAAAAACAACCTCGCTACACGTGGACTTGTCCCACCCACGTGCTGCTGCTGCGCCATGTCGAGTATTCCTAGCAATCCTATTAAGGCGCCTCGATGGGCGCATTTTCTTATCTTAGCAATCCTCTCTCCCCTCCTCCGCCTTTTCCTCTCTCCCCATCCTTCTCGTCCCCCTTGTAAATCCTTCCCTCCCCCTTTTCCTCCCTCCCCTCCTCCGCCTCCCCCCCCCCCCTCTCGCTGCATGCTCACACATCAGTTCCCCTAAGTCTATCTGGCAACCACCAGCCTCCTTCACCAACCCAGCTACCGTCTGAGGCGCCTCAAAAGCCCCCCCCCCTCCCCCCCTTCTCTCCCTCCCTCCCTTCCCTGCATGCTCACACATCAGTTCCCCTCAGTCTATCTGGCAACCACCAGCCTCCTTCACCAACCCAGCTACCGTCTGAGGCGCCTCAAAAGCCCCCCCCCCCCTCCCCCCCTCTCTCCCTCCCTCCCTTCCCTGCATGCTCACACATCAGTTCCCCTCAGTCTATCTGGCAACCACCAGCCTCCTTCACCCTCTCTCCCTCCCTCCCTTCCCTGCATGCTCACACATCAGTTCCCCTCAGTCTATCTGGCAACCACCAGCCTCCTTCACCAACCCAGCTGCTCAGACCGAACCACCGCCACTCCGTACCGAACCTCCGCCACTTCGTACCGAGCCTCCACCGTTCCCTGCCGAACCTCCATCATCCTCCGCCGAACCTCCGGCTCCGCCACAGAGTTCCAGGCCTCCCCCAGCTGTTTCTGCCCCTACAACCCCTGCCACCACCCCTTCGGCTCCTGCTGCTTCTCCTGGTGCAGGGGGGGTTGCGCCTGCTCCTCCAACCTCCCCCTCCTTTACTCCCCTACCTCATACCCCCCTGCCTCCCCCCTCCCTTACTACCCCTGCCCCTGTTCCCCCGTTTCCCCCTCCCCTTAACCCCCCTGCCCTGCCTGCCCCCTGCGCTACCCCTCTGTCCGCCCCGCCTTCGCCCCCATATCGCTCCGCTTCCCCACACCTTCCCCCTGGGCCCTCGTTTCCTGCTGATTCTAACCCTGTTTCAGCTGCCACTGTAAATAGTGACATGTCTGGTGCTGTTAGGGGGGATTCTTATAAGGAGGATAGTGATCCCTGGGGTGTGGTTGCTGTAGGTGGTGGCAGCGGAGGAGGCGGAGGAGGGAGTGGGCGAGGAGGAGGCGGCGGAGGGAGTGGGAGAGGGGAAGGGAGTGAGGGCAGGGCAGGGGGAGAGGGAGAGGGTGAGATAGGCAGAGGGGAAGAGAGAGGAGGAAGGGATGGTTTCATTGCTGCACCTGCAGCAGAAGCAGCAGCAGCAACTGCAGCAGCAGCAAGTTCAGCAGCTGCAGCAGTGGCAGCAGGGGGACCAACACTACCAACAGCAGCAGCAGCAGCGGCAGAAGCAGCAACAGCAGCAGGAGAAGCATCACCAGCAGAAGCAGCACAGAGTGCGGCACCAATTTGGGTCCCTGCTTTCCCACCACCTGCCGTTGTCTCTTCTCCTGCCCGACCCGCTCTTTTGCCTGCTCGTGCTGTCACTGCATATGAGGTTCGTCCTCTGTCCAGCCAGCATGCCAAGTTCCAGCAACAACAGGGACAGCAGCAGCAGCGTCAGAATCACTCAGCCCTTGTGTCGAAACCAGAGAGGGGAGTAGAGGCAGCAGCAGCAGCAGGAGCAGGAGCAGGAGCAGGAGCAGGAGCAGGAGCAGGAGCAGGAGCAGGAGCAGCAGCAGAGGCTGTACTACCCCCAGCAGCAGAGACAACTGTGCAAGCCACACTGGCCGGACCATCGCTGGCAGCAACGGTACCGCTCTCAGTGGCAGTGGCGCCGTCCCCAGCACCACCGTTGGTGCCTGCACCGCTGCTCCCTGCAGGGGATGAAAGAGGTGCGTGTGGCAGTGAATTTTGAGATGTTTCAAATTATTGCTGGCAGCAATGGTACCACTGTCAGTAGCAGTGGCACCGTCGCCAGCACCACCGTTGGTGCCTGCATCGTTGGCCCCAGCAGGAGATGAATGAGGTGCATGCAGCAATGCCCCTTGATGCATGCAGCGTGCAGCAGTGTCCTTTGATGCGCTATTTCCCTTCCCTTTTTAAGGTGCGAGCCTCTCTGCCCCTTCAGTGAACGGGACGTGATGCCGGATGTACCATTTCTTCTCCTCCCCAGCTATGTACCATTACTTTTATTTCTCCTCCGCACTTGCCTCTTTTCCTTCGAGCATCCAGAACGCAGTTTCCCAGGAGCATCCATCTTGGTTGATACATCTCGTGGATGTTCGAGATGCTCGAAGGAGACTACGTGGTTGTGGACCATCCATCTGAACCCTCTCTGTCCCTTAAGTGAACGGGACGTGAGACCCTCTCTGACCACCCCTTTCTCCTCCGGCAAGTCGTGAATGGTACCATCCCTTCTCCTCCGGACTTGCCACTTTTCCTTCGAGCATCACTTGAATTGAAACGACGACGCCATATGTGTTTTGTCCTCTGCACTTGCCTCTCACCCTTACTCCCAGGAGGCACGGACTCGTTCGAGATGCTTGAAGGGGACTACGTCGTCGTGGACCACCCATCCGAACCCTCTCTGTCCGCCGACCAATCAGCCTCTGCCAACCCATCTCTCAGCCAGTCGAGCCAACATCAACAAGTGAAGGCAGCAGGCTCTGCCTCGGCATTCCCTGCTGCTGCAGCAGCTGCACTGTCAGCTGTTGTAGGGGCAGTGGGGGCTGCAGCTGCTGCTGCTGCTGCTACAGCTGGTTCCTCGGCCCACCCGATTGCTTCAGCCCGGGTTCCCACAGCTGGTGCTACTGCTTATGCTGTTACAACTCCTGCTGCTGCAGCTGCTACATCTGGTACAGGTGCTGCTGCTGCTACAGCCGTTGCTACAGCCTCTGGTGCTGTTGCCGGCAGCCCGTTAATTCCACCCGTAGAATCCCCACCGTTATTCCCCCTGCCTCCTAACCACCTCCTCCCTACGTCTGCAGCTCCTGTAAATAATCCTGCACGTGTACAGTCACTCTCAGTAGAGTCACACCATGTACAGTCACATTCGTTACAGTCACAACCTGTACAGCCACATTCGTTACAGACACCATCTGTACAGTCACAAGTGGTAGTATCAGCAGCACCTGCGCCTCTAGTGCAAGTGAGTGGTTTCTGTCCCAAGGTCTGTACAGGAGGGTACACCAAGGCAGCAGACACACCACCAGTTACTGGAACCACTGCTCCACCGTTTTCCACCCTGCTGTCTTCCACCCCACCGTTTTCAAACACTACCGTTACCACTAACAACTCTTCAGCAGCCGCCGCACCATCCGCCTCTGCACCATCCCCCACCACCGCACCATCTCCCAGTTTACCCCCCCCCACTGCACCAGCACCATCCCACGCTCGTTCCGGCTTGGCTCTGGCTGTTAGCCTCGGCACGCCCCGCACAGGTTCTCTGGCCAGACCTGCACCTGGTAGCCTCGGCAGCGATGTGGGTGCAGGTGTGGGTGTGAGTGTGAGTGCTGCATCATCATTGAGTGCAGCAGTTTTGCCTGCTGGAGGGGAGCCGGACAGAGGCGGACTGATGCAGAATGAACAGCAGAAAGGACAGACACAGCAGCAGATGCAGATTCAACAGCAGGAGCAGCAGGTGTTTCAGCAGCATCCTCAGGAGCGGATTGCCTTCCTCAGACAAAGCGGGCGTTACATTGCAGAAATTGCTGCTAGCAAGGTGAGTGAGTGGTGCTAGTAAAGTTAGTGCACTGACTTTTGGATCCACCCAGTGGTCACCCTGTTTGTTACAATGGCAGTCCGACGCACTGCATTGCAGAGTTCTCTCTTTGCTTGTAACGCGAGTGGAGTGCAGTGTGTTTCTAGAACCTGAAAGCTCTCAGCCTTTCCCCGTGTTGTTGCCACAATTGCGACGTTCGAATCATGGCTCTATGTAAGAAATAAAACTTTTCTGTACAATGGTTTTTTTCCTTCTTTCTTTCTTTCTTTTCTTTTCTTTTTTTTTTTTTGTTTTCCCCGTTTGCTTACCTCTTCGCATATCAGTTGGAAACAAGTACCAGCAGTGCCGCTCTCCCTGCTCTTGTTGCTCTCGCAGTGTGGAAAGAGTTTCGCACCCGTCTCTACCACGCGCTCCTCCTTTTGATAACTCCCTTCTACTCTGATTGTCTTCCCATTTTTCCCCGTGTCAGCTGGAAGCAGCAGCACCACTCTCCTTGCGAGTGATTTTTTAGAATTCTCAAGAAGCAGCAGCACCACTCTCCACCTTGTTGCTCTTGCAGTGTGGAAAGAGGCCCTCACACTCTCCCACCAGTGCGCCTCTCCCGTTCTGATATCTCCCCTTTCCCCTTGTTGCCTTGCTGTGTTTTATCTTGTGTTTCCATCGTTCCCCCTCTTCAGCTGGAAGCAGCAGCACCGCTCGCCTCGCTCTCCCTCCACCTCGTTGCACTCGCGGTGGGGTGGGGAAAGAGGCTCTCACGCTCTCCCATGACTGTGCCTCTCCTCCCACTTCCCATCGTTCCCCCTCTTCAGCTGGAAGCAGCAGCACCGCTCGCCTCGCTCTCCCTCCACCTCGTTGCACTCGCGGTGGGGTGGGGAAAGAGGCTCTCACGCTCTCCCATGACTGTGCCTCTCCTCCCACCTCCCATCGTTCCCCCTCTTCAGCTGGAAGCAGCAGCACCGCTCGCCTCGCTCTCCCTCCACCTCGTTGCACTCGCGGTGGGGTGGGGAAAGAGGCTCTCACGCTCTCCCATGACTGTGCCTCTCCTCCCACTTCCCATCGTTCCCCCTCTTCAGCTGGAAGCAGCAGCACCGCTCGCCTCGCTCTCCCTCCACCTCGTTGCACTCGCGGTGGGGTGGGGAAAGAGGCTCTCACGCTCTCCCATGACTGTGCCTCTCCTCCCACCTCCCATCGTTCCCCCTCTTCAGCTGGAAGCAGCAGCACCGCTCGCCTCGCTCTCCCTCCACCTGGTCGCTCTCGCGGTGTGGAAAGAGGCTCTCACGCTCTCCCACGAATGGGCTGCCACCAGTGCCACTAGCACCACCAATGCCACCATTGATACCTATAACGGTGGTGCTCATAGTGCTGATGCTTATAACGGGGGTGCTTCTAGTGGTTCTGGTGGAATGATCCCGGTGCGCAGGAGCAGCAGCGTGGGGGGGCATGGAGGCAGCATGGGGGGACATGGGGACAGCATGGGGGGACATGGGGGCAGCATTGGCGCCCATGGGGGCAGCATTGGCGCCCATGGGGGCAGCATGGGCGCTCATGGGAGCGGGGAGGAGGCAGCAGCAGCGATGGCGTGTGACTTGGTGGAAGCAGAGTTCCTGGCGGCTGTTGAAACAGCAGAGACCGTTGCTGCTGCTGTTGACAGGGACGGTGAGTGCGACATAAGGAAAGAAGTGGGAAAGAAGGTCATGTCATACAGTATAGGTAAGTGGGCAGCAGCAGCGGTGGCGTGTGACTTGGTGGAAGCAGAGTTCCTTGCAGCTGTTGAGACAGCAGAAATTGTTGCTGCTGCTGTTGACAGGGATGGTGAGTGCGGTACGGATGGGTGGATGGGATTGATGAGGTGTGGTATACCGTATAGGTAAGAAGAGGAAGCAGCAGCAGCGGTGGCGTGTGATTTGGTAGAAGCAGAGTTCCTGGCAGCTGTTGAAACAGCAGAGACGGTTGCCGCTGTTGTTGACAGGGACGGTGAGTGCGGTATGGGGAGAGACCGTGGGAAATAATGACATACTACTGTACTGCATAGGTAAGTAGAGCAGCGATGGCATGCGACTTGGTAGAAGCAGAGTTTGTTGCAGCTGTGGAGACAGCAGAGGCGGTTGCTGCTGCTGTTGACAGGGATGGTGAGTACGGTACAGGTGGATGGATGGGATTGGTGATGTGTTTGTGGTGTAGGTAAGAAGAGAGGGAGGCAGCGGCAGCAATGCCATGTGACTTGGTGAAAGCAGAGCTCCTGGCAGCTGTTGAAACGGCAGAGACGGATAGCTCTGCTACACAGAGGCTAAACAGCACCTCAGTGAGACATATCTGTTTCCCCCCTCTCAACCTTCCCCCCACCATCACAGACCCATCACCTGTGCCCGATGCTCTGGAGATGGTCTATCAGACTGCCCTCATCGCTGGTCGCTCTGCTAAACAGAGCCTAAGCAGCATCTCAGTGCACCTGTCTGCCCCCTCCCCTCCTCCTCTCCTCCCACCATCACAGACCCATCACCCGTGCCTGATGCTCTGGAGATGGTCTATCAGACTGCCCTCATCGCTGGTCGCTCTGCTGCTGTGAGTTCCCCTTCCCACTTCCCTGACTGTCCCCAATGTGTCTTTTTCCTGCCTCTATGTCTCTTATGTTTTCTCGTTTCGTATTGGGCTACACAGCATCCGCAGCATGCCAGCAGCGCATATACAACCCCCCCTGCTTCATTTTTTGCTGCTTCCTTTCCATCGCTCTTCTCAGGTGGAGGAGTTGATGGGAAACATGGCATCAGCAGCAACAGCTTATGCGCGTTCAGCCACGCTCTTCATTCCACTGTGTTGTTTTCCTCTCCCCGCTCTCATTCTCACCTTTCCCCTCTCAGGTGGAGGAGTTGATGGGAAACATGGCATCAGCAGCAGCAGCCTATGTGTGTTCTGAGTCGACTCAAAGCTCTCTCCCCCTGTTCTTCCTCCTCTGTATTTTTACCTCTCCCTCTCAGGTGGAGGAGTTGATGGGAAACATGGCGTCAGCAGCAGCAGCCTATGTGGCTCAGCCACGCTCTTTGCTTTCCTCCTGCACCTCGCACCTCACCACCCCACATTGAAGCAGCAGCCTATGTGGCTCAGCCACGCTCTTTGCTTTCCTCCTGCACCTCGCACCTCACCACCCCACATTGAACTTCACTACTCTCGTTCCCTCATTTTGATCCTCCCTCTCTCCCGTCTCCCTCTCGCAGGTGGAGGAGCTGATGGGAAACATGGCGTCGGCAGCAGCAGCCTATGTGCGCTCAGCCACGCTCTTCGCCTTCCTCCTACACCTCGCACCTCACCACCCCACATTGAACTTCACTACTCTCGTTCCCTCATTTTGATCCTCCCTCTCTCCCGTCTCCCTCTCGCAGGTTGAGGAGCTGATGGGAAACATGGCGTCGGCAGCAGCAGCCTATGCGCGCTTAGCCACGCTCTTCGCCTTCCTCCTACACCTTGCACCTCACCACCCCACATTGAACTTCACTACTCTCGTTCCCTCATTTTGATCCTCCCTCTCTCCCGTCTCCCTCTCGCAGGTTGAGGAGCTGATGGGAAACATGGCGTCGGCAGCAGCAGCCTATGCACGCTCAGCCACGCTCTTCGCCTTCCTCCTGCACCTCGCCCCTCGCCTCCCCATCTCCCCGCCCCTCCGCCTCTCCCCTGCCGACCGCCACCGCCTCACCAAGTACCATGATGGGGTGTTGGCCCGTCAGACACACTGCTCTGCTGCGCTGCACTGCTGATTGCTAAATAGGCTAGCACCCTAGCATTTCTAACTACAAGCACTGCACTACACTGCTGTATTGTATTCTCCTCCACGTGATTGAAGAAGTGTTTTGAGACGTCTCAAAACAATGATTGCTAATAGGCTAGCAGCCTAGCATTCCTTACTACAAGCACTGCACTAGACTGCTGTATTCTTCTCCTCCTGCTCCTCGCCCCGCACCTCCCCATCTCCCCTCCCCTCCTCTCCCCTGCCGACCGCCACCGCCTCACCAAGTACCAGGGCTTCAGATTCGTTTTGGGCCACCCTTAGTAATCAGGGTTCTAGGTATAGTCAACCCTGATGCCTAGGGTAAAATTTTTGTTTCCCTGACAAATGCAGGGTAAAAAAAGTCTTAGTCTGTTTGGCCAGGGTATTTTTGCATTGCCGAGTTGGTCAAATTCAGCACTTTGTGGCTCAGTTGGTTATTTTGCGGCTTGGGTCTGAAAGGCTGCAGGTTCAAATCTCGCTATTGGGATCGTTTTGCTTGCAGGGGCCCGCATAGTGTTTCGTCTCGCTACGGAGCATTCGGTCCCATTATTACTGGGATTGTACACTGAACAGTCAGGGAAATAAGTTCCTTACGCTGTTTTTCAAAGGGTACAAAAAAATTACACTTTCTGGCCTAGGGTAAAAAAACCACTACCCTGTCTGTGAAAGGGTAACTGAAAAAAAGCGGCCGCCAGTCAGTGCAAAAAGGGTATTTTACCCTGATAACGAGAGCCCTGCCAAGTACCATGACGGGGTGCTGGCTCGCCAGAAACACTGCTCTGCTGCACTGCACTGCTGACCCCGCCCCCCCTCTTCCTCCACCCTCATCCCTTCCCTCTTGCCACAAGCACTGCTCGGCTGTTCTCTTCTCCTCCCTCCTGCCTTTCGCTCAGCACCTCCTCTCCTCCCCTCCCTTGCCGACCTTCTCCTCTCCCCTTTCGCTCACCTCTTCTCCTCCCCTCACCAAGTACCATGACGGGGTGCTGGCCCGCCACAAGCACTGCTCTGCTGCGCTGCACTGCTGACAACTGTTGGAAACAATCAGTCCTAAGCGCCTCTGTCGTGTCGAAACACTTAGACACAAAAGAAACGAAGTATAACGAATCACCGGCGAGTCAACCCTCGGAGGTTGAAAGTAACTGTTGGAGGTTACGCGAAAGTCAAAGGTCAGCGACCTTTGACCTGACAAAGTACAGCGCGACAGCAAGGACAAACAACTGACTCGGTATTGAGCAGTTGCCCGAGTCGTCATTGTATCGAACCGCAACAGCAATAGTAAAACGGTTATTAACTGTATCTCTTCGTATTCCTTGTACTCTTATAAAAGCTTGTATCTCTTTGTTTTAATCAACTTACTTTGCCCTCACATACTAGCGCAAGGTGGTTCACAACTCTTTAATTAACGCTTCCGCTACTACACCAACTCTACCCAGAGTTCACCCCTGCAAAGATCCTAAGGGTTTTTCAGCCCAACATGGTATGAGAGCTATCAGGGGGAATTCAACTTCTATACCGACAACATCAACAAGCATGGCTACACAAAAGGAAAGGAGCAACTCCAACGGCTCCCAGGGCACTACTCCTACTCCACCTCCTGCCTCTGGCCTACAGACAGAGGAGGGCACAGCAACAAGACCCAGAGCAACATCTACCGAGACTCCCGCGAATCAACCTGCAGACTTCGACCAGAGCATGATGGAGAAGTTTTTCTCCTTCATGTCCTTCTACGAGCAACACCAGCAATCGGCACCTGCGCAGTCACACAACAGCAACAACAACGAAGCAACACCCATGAGTCTCGACGGCTCATCATATGCACGAGGAAATCAACAACAGCAGCCTACCTTTGCTCCGTACGAACGCGGGTCCATCAGCTTTATGCCACACCCACAGCCTTCACCTGGACAAGAAAAATCACTGGACGCATTACAAGTTCAGTCGCAGTTCGCACTGAGAAGAATGAAGAACGAGGATGAATGAACTATGAATGAAGTGAGTACATATAGGAAACCCTAATTGGGTTGTACCCCCTATGGGATACCCCACTATAACCTACACAACAGCATAAGCTATATAATGTTCTGACACACCCCCATAGGCAAAGTGGGGGAACAAGGGGTCACAAGACCAGTCAAGCAAAGCAGAGCAAGCTCAGGGTGGATCACAAAGTCACCACACAGTCCGAGCACAACGACAAGGCCACAAGGCCAGTTCACATGCAGGAGTACACATATATATATAGAGCTAGACAAGCAAGAGCAGGTATATATATGTGACAGTACAAGCAAGGTCAAGAGAAGAGCAAGTGAGGCAAGACAGGTACAAGACCCAGCTGGGTGCAGAAACGCTGATGGTCACAAGGCGCAAGTGCCTTGGTGAACACATCAGCAGTGTTGGCCTGAGAGGCCACGTACGCAAGTCGCAACTGACCACGCTGCTGCAGCTCACGAGCAAGAAAGTAACGGAGAGCAATGTGCTTCGTTCTGTGCTCCAAGCGCTGCTCTCGACACAAGGCCAGCATGGCCTTGTTGTCTACGTACAGCACTGGAGGAGAACGAGGCGGCTCTCCAAGGTCAGTCAGCAGGTAGGTGAGCCAGCGAAGCTCCTGTGCAGCCATGGCCCCGGCGTAGATCTCAGCCTCACAACTGGAGCCGAGAACAGAGGACGAGCGAGTAGCTCGCCACGAGACAGAGCCGGAACCAAGACTGAAGGTGTAACCCTGCGACGACCGCTGCGTAGCCTGGTCGTCAGCCCAAGAAGCGTCCGCGTGCCCAGTGAGGACCACTGGACTCCGCCCTCCAAGCACTAGCCCCATGCCCGACGTACTGCACAAGTATCGCAACACCCTCTTCGCTGCAGCCATGTGCTCTGGTCGGTGTCTCCCAGGAGCAACATAGCGTGCAAGAATGCTAAGAGGGTATGCAAGGTCAGGTCGTGTGCAGGTCATCAGGTACATGAGGCAGCCAACAAGCTCTGGATATGGGCCACTCGACTCTACGGACTCATCCGAAGGCAGAGCTGAGAGTGAGTGGCGAGTAGGCAGAGGAGTGGCCTGAGGCGAGGAGTACGTGAAGCCGAAGCGCTGAAGGACCTGCTGCACCATGTGTGACTGAGTCAGGGTAATGGTGCGGCGTGCTCTGTCCCGGGTGATCTGCAAGCCAAGATAGCTGCGCAGTTCACCCAGGTCTGTGCACGTGTGTCTCTTCTACAGCTCGGACTTCACGTGGGCGAGTCCAGCAGTGTCAGCTGTGGCAAAGACCAAGTCGTCGACGTACACGAGGATGTAGAACGGCGGCAGAGAGGTGTCGGTGCGTAGAAACAGCGACGGGTCGGCAGTAGAAGGAGCAAACCCAAGAGCCGCAAGCGTAGTCCTCAGTGTGTCGTGCCACTCACGTGGCGCCTGGCGGAGACCGTAGACTGGACGCCGGAGACTCCACTGGGTACCAGGAGGGAAAGACCCAGTGAAGCCAAGTGGGCGGCGCAGCCAGATCTCCTCGTGCAGGCTGCCCTGCAAGAAAGCAGTGCTGAAGTCGAGAGAGTGCAGCTCGTAGTCACGGTGAGCAGCAACGTGTAGCAGCACCCGAAGAGTGGTCATCTTCGGGGTGGGGGAGAAGGTCTGAAAGTAGTCAACTCCCTGTCGCTGACTGAAGCCACGAGCCACGTAACGTGCCTTGAAGACAGGCGGAGAACCCGGCGGCCGCTTCACCCTGAAGATCCACATGCCACTGACGATGTTCGCCCCAAGAGGGGGGACAGCGTCAACGTAGGTGCCTGTGGACTTCCAGGAAGCCATCTCTGCATCCATAGCTGCCTGCCACTGAGAGGAGTAGGGACCCTCTATCGCCTCCGCGTAAGAGCGCGGAGTCGGGATGTCAAGTGCATCCGGGTCTCCCTCAGGGGTAAGCAGTACAGACACGAGATGAGGTGAAGCAGCTGCCAGACACTGGAACTCCTCCTGCCTGTCCTCAAGGACGTCCGTGCCAAGGGCACACTCACCCCCGACTGACGGAGGACAGGCAGACCCAGACTCAGCGACAAGACTAGCAGCGTAGTCTAGGCGACAGCGAGCAGCAAAGTCGACGAGCTCAGTAACTAGGGCAGACGCAGCAGTAGACTCGAAGGAAGGGTCAGAGACGACAGTAGCAAGGAGACGCGTGACAGTAGGACTGGCAGCACGAAGAGAGTCCGACGCAGGGTCGGGAAGAGCAGGAAGAGAGGACTCAGGAGGAGAAGGCAAAGGGGCACGCAGAGGAGCAGTAGACGGACGCAGAGACATCCTGTGCGTGCCAGGGACAGGAGGAGGACGCTGACGCGAACCACGACCACCAGCGCGAGCAGCACGGACAGGCGACGCAGGGCGAGACGCAGGCTCACGACGCTCAGTAAGACCTCCAGTAGGACCAGTGTAGGGAGAAGGAGCAGGCAAAGGGGAGGTAGGCTGTAGCAGTGACCGTGACGGGACAGGCTGTGGACCCTCCAAGAGAGAAGGAGGACCAGGAGAGGGCGGAAGACCAAGAACCTGCTGCAGGAGTGGAACGAAGTACGGTCGAGGCCGCGTAGCTACGCCAGAAACAGCAGGGACAGCACCAGTACCCCCAGCAGGAGCACCCGCTCCAGCAGCACCTCCAGTAGCTCCAGAACCTCGAGCAACACCAGGAGCACCCCCAGCAGGACCGCCAGTGGTAGTCTCAGCGCCAACACCCTCAGCAGCACCAGCTCCAGTCGAACCCGCAGGCCCAGCAGCTCCAGTACTCCCAGTACGAGCACCTCCGGGACCCGCAACAGCAGCACCCTCAGTAGCCGACGAACCTCCAGCACCAGCAGCACGGCTCCAGCGCCGGGCAAACCACTCGCGCAGCTCCTGTGGAGAGAGTGGCTCCCGGCGAGACAAAGCACGCGTAGAAACTCGAGGCGGAGGACCTCCAGGCGCAGCACTCCCAGGTCCAGCACCCCCAGGCAAAGCACCCCCAGGCGTAGCACCCCCACACTCAGCACCCCCAGGCTCAGCACCCCCAGGCTCAGCACCCCCAGGCTCAGCACCCCCAGGCTCAGCACCCCCAGACTCAGCACCCCCAGGCTCAGCACCCCCAGGCCCAGCACCCCCAGGCCCAGCACCCCTAGGCTCAGCACCCCCAGCAGCACCAGAATCACCAGTGACCTCGACAGGCTCGACTGCGTCTACCTGGGACACACCTGAAGGGGCAGGACCCTGAGGGGGGAGGGGGTCTACCGGGGGGGGACCTGGTACAAGGAAGAGCGGGGGCGGGGGGGGGGACGGAGTGCGGTAGGGGAAGAGGCGGTAGTAGGGTACCGACTCGTCGAACGTGACGTCCTGAGAGGACAGAACACGGCGAGAGGTGGGGTGGTAGAACTGCCACCCAGGCGCGTCTGGGGGTAACCCCAGGAAGACGCAAGGAGCAGCACGAGGGGACAGTTTGTCCGCAGACAAGTCGCGGACAAACGCCCGAGATCCCCAGACCCGGAACGCCGACGCATCGCCCACCTTCCCGGTCCACAGCAAGGCTGGGGAGGTCTCCGGCCTGGAGACCCTGGGGTGAAGGTTGATCTGATGTGCCGCGTACCTCACCGCAAACGGCCACAGAAAATGGGGGGCAGCCGCATGCATCATAGACGTACGAGCGACGTCCATGACCATGCCAATGCGGCGCTCAGCAATCCCATTTTGCTGCGGAGAGTCCGGGAGCGTGAAGGTCTGACGGATGCCTCGTGCACGACAGTAGGCTCGCAGAAGGCCAGAGGAGAACTCTCCGCCTCTGTCCGAGTGCAGACGCAGAACAGGAAAGTCGGAGCCAAAGCTCTGCCTGAGCTGGAGACGAGCTGCGCGGATCCAGTCGATCAGCACCTCAGTGACATCACCCTTGCCGCGCAAGGGGAAGACTGCGGTGTAACGCGAGTAGTCGTCAACAACGAGCAGGAAGTAGCGCTCGTGACCCTGCCCACGGACGCGGGCCGGGCCCCACACGTCCATGTGAAGCGTCTGCAGCGGGGCCTCTGTCGGAGGAAACTGGGAGGAGTGAGGGGCAGCCCGCTGCCGCCCCTCGACACAGGGGACGCAGGTAGGGCCAGGCCCCGGAGGAGGGGGAGGGAGGGACCGGGGAAGACCAGAGACAAGGACACGGGAGGCCATGCTTCGGAGACGAAGCAGGGAGGGGTGACCAAGGCGGTGGTGCCAGAGGAGAGTCTCGTGAGACAGGAGGCGACACGAACAGGGGGCAGACTCAGGACCAGACCTGGACGCTGCAGCAAACACCTGACCCGACGAAGCGACTCTACCAGACTCAGTAACGGGAGGAGACGCAGTGGTCAGTGTGTACAGGCTCGACCCCGGCTGACGGGTAAACGTAGCCAGGTGTCGGCCTGTGCGAGCCTCTGTACAGTGCGTCACCCGCTGACGCGCAGGAGTGAACTGGTGTACACCCGCATCCTGTAGGTCAGCACCACTCACCAGGTTCGTAGAGAACGAGGGGAGGTAGAGACCAGACAGGGTGCCAGAGGGAGCCGCCGGACACGGGAGGACTGTGGAGAAGCGAGACAGGACAGGACCCCCAGAGGGGTCAGCCAGAGACACTGCAACCGGTCGACTCAGCGGTGTGAGTGTGGTGCGGTCCCTAAAGAAGGAGCGAGACGCCCCAGAGTCAAGGGTGAAGGTGAGGGAGGCCGAAGCCGACGTAGTACCTGAGAGCGCAGACTCACCAGTACCTGAGGACGCAGACACACGAGCACCTAGAGCAGCAGCGTCGCAAGCACCTAGGGCAGCAGCCTCACCAGGACCTAGAGCAGCAGTCTCAATACCCGGATCGGGCGGGAAACACCGGTAACAGTCACCCTCATCACTAATAGACACAGCATACATGGCAGAGAGAATAGCATCAAAGTCAAGATCATAGATGGCAACACCCGCCCTGGACAGGTCATCCCAACGAGGGATCTCTGAGGCCTCCGGGAACTGGTGACGCCACGCGTCCGTCAGGCGGCCAAAGCAGCGCTGAGTGGGGTGGGGACCCCCACACTGCTCACCCGCACGGTCGCCGGTGCGCAAAACGTAGGAGCACGGACCAAAACCCCCACCTCGCTGACGCGCAGTGTACCACTCACGAAGCTGCTGAGGGGACAAGGTGTCACGACCACGCTGCTGCTGCTGGCGCGAGCCACCACCGGGGCCACTCCTCTGCGAAGACCCGCGACCAGCACCACCTCCACCCCCGCCGCCTCCGCCGCCTCCGCCGCCTCCGCTACTGCCGCCGCCTCCACCTCCGCCTCCGCCGCCGCCACCTCCGCCACCCCCGCTCCCACTGCCACCGCCGCCGACACCTCCGCCTCCACTGCCGCCACCGACTCCTCCACCCCCACCTCCACTCCCACCGCCACCCCCACTCCCCCTACTGCCGCCACCTCCACCTCCACCGCCCCCGCTCGCTCCTCCAGCGCCCTTGCCCCCCTTGCCCTTGCCAGAGCGGCGTCTCCCAGTAGGGGCAGACGCCACACCGACCGACTCAAGACCAAGGAGGTCGGCCGCAGCAGCAGAGGCAACAGAGGGCAGAAGGGGGGAGGGGGAACACCCCTCAAAGATGGGGGTGCGCGGGTCACCACGAGAGGCCCCTACAGCGACTATGCTCTTCTCGGCCGCTAGGAGGGACTTCTCGAGGAGGTCAACAGTGAGAGTGGTGGGACAGACAGAGAGAAAGTGGTCCCTGACTACGCGAAGGGAGTCAGGAAGGCGAGTGACTATGTAGTAAAGAGTGATGTACATGGGGGGGGGGTTCTTGGCGCAGAAGTCAGGAGGGAGTGCAGTGCGGTAGCGAGTGTCACTAGTGCGGAGGTGCGTAATGAGGTCAGCGACTGTGGGAAAGGCAGCAAGGTCAGGAAAGAGGTACGGTAGCATGAGACGGCTCAGTGCAGCAGTGGCAGGGGAGGAGTAGCGCGCAACTACAGCGTCGTACAAGGTCTGAGCACTCTTGTACTGACTAAAGTGTGCACGCTCGGAGGTAGGGAGGTGGCGACGCACAGCAAGACGTGCAGCAGCGTCGCGCGTGGCCCACTGGGAGCGAACAGTGGCGTCGGCGTCAGCAGCAGGGGCAGTGGAGGCGCCAGAGGTGAGGTCAAAGAGAGAGAGACCATCTGCCCTATCGCACTGTAAGAACAGCTGCAGGTCATCCACCCAGACCTCAAAGTCAATGGCCCGACCCTCAGCGTCAAAGACTAGAACACTAGGGGTAGCCATGACCCTAGACGACTGGCAGCGCAAACAGTAGGGTGAGGGCAGTGCAGTGAAAGGGCGCTGTGCTCACCAGACTGGACAGGTCGGGCGGTCCGGAAGGAGGGCGGCGCGGCGGCTCGGCGGCTCGGCTGCTGGGCGGCTCGGCGGCTCGGCGGCTCCGCTGCTGGGCGGCACGGCTGCTGGGCGGCTCGGCTGCTGGGCGGCTCGGCTGTTGAGCGGCTCGGCTGCTGGGCGGCTCGGCTGCTCTGCTGTCGGGCGGCTCGGTTGTGCTGCTGAGGGGCAGCACGGTTCGGGCTGCTCGGGCGGTGCGGGCGGCTCGGGCGGCTCGGGCGGCTCAGCTCCTCAGCGGCACAGGCGGCGTGGGGACCGAGACGGCGGCGCGCGGCTGGGACGGGCGGCGCACGGGCGGCGTGGGGCCGGGACTGCGGTGCGCGGCCGGGACGGGCGGCTCACGGGCGGCGCGGGGCCGGGACGGGCGGCGCGCGGGCGTCGAGGGGCCGGGACGGGCGGCGCGCGGGCGTCGAGGGGCCGGGACGGGCGGCGCGCGGGCGTCTAGGGGTCGGGCCGGGTGGCGCGCGGGCGTCTAGGGGCCGGGACGGGCGGCGCTTGGGCGTCGAGGGGCCGGGACGGGCGGCGCGCGGGCGTCTAGGGGCCGGGACGGGCGGCGCGCGGGCGTCTAGGGGCCGGGACGGGCGGCTCACGGGCGGCGAGGGGCCGGGACGGGAGGCGCGCGGGCGTCGAGGGGCCGGGACGGGCGGCGCGCGGGCGTCGAGGGGCCGGGACGGGCGGCGCGAGGACGTCTAGGGGCCGGGACGGGCGGCGCGCGGGCGTCTAGGGGCCGGGACGGGCGGCGCGCGGGCGTCTAGGGGCCGGGCCGGGTGGCGCACGGGCGTCTAGGGGCCGGGACGGGCGGCGCGCGGGCGTCTAAGGGGCCGGGACGGGCGGCGCGCGGGCGTCTAAGGGCCGTGACGGGCGGCTAAAGGGGCCACTAGGGGCCAAGAGAGAGGGGAGCGCGACTCGGGTAGGGGCAGAGTGCGCTCCGGGCAGGAAAAAAAAACGGTGGGCCCTAGGAACAGTTCCCACTAGGGAACCTGCTCGATACCATGAGAAGAATGAAGAACGAGGATGAATGAACTATGAATGAAGTGAGTACATATAGGAAACCCTAATTGGGTTGTACCCCCTATGGGATACCCCACTATAGCCTACACAACAGCATAAGCTATATAATGTTCTGACACGCACACGTTCTGAAGATGCAGACGTCAAGACCCTTCGATGGAAAGGACTTCTTCACCTGGTCGTTCGAGTTCGAGCTGATGATGGAAGGCGCGCAGATACTCGGGTTCTTCGACGGGTCTCTGCCATACCCAACAAACGGCACACAGTACGAGAAGCAGCAGTACACCTATCAGTCAATGATGGCGTACACGATCCTACTGAGGAATATCACCCCGACTCAACAGCGGAACATAAGGTCTTACCGAGGTTACGGCAACTCCGCGGAGCTCGCGTACAACCACCTGAAGAGCCTGTATCAAGCAACAGACAGCGTAAGCCAAAGTCGGTTAATGGCGCAACTGACAACGGTTGAAATGAAACCAGGGGAGAAAGGAATGGCGTATATCAGTCGATGTCGCGAGTTGCGCGACAAGCTTCTTCGATGCGGAGGGTCGATCTCTGAAGACGCCTTCGTGACAGTCATCATCGGCGGCCTCGGTCCTCAATGGCGCGCCACAAAGGCCATTCTCCGAGCTCACGGAAGAATCTCCGAAGCAGCGCTCTGCGCCGAAATCCACGCCGAGCAGCAAGACATGGACCTGCAAGAAGAACGACACAAAAAGAAGACATAAGCACCGGAATTCGCGTTCCACACTCAGCGACGCTACAACAACAACAACAACCGGCAGCAACAACCGAAGCCAGTACCTCCGTTCTGCCACATCTGCAAAACTTCAGGACACCCGCGCACGCACTGCCCAAATCGTCAACAGTCAACAACTCCACAGCGGCAACTTCAACCTTCAAGCAGCCAAATCGCCTCAACGCAAGCAAATCCCACGACCCAGATTCAAGCCTCAACGACTTCAACGGGACAACCTGCACAAGGAGCAAGAAACATCGTCAGCTGCATGGCAAAGCTGAGTGACTCCTGCATCACCGAGTCACCACCACACTACTCACCGGAAGAACAACTCGACGAAACCACACCCCGCTGCGAGTCACTTCAGCCGAACCCGACATACGCCGCCATCGCCCAAAGCGAACCATCCGGAAAGGACACATGGTTCTTGGACAGTTGCTGCGGACACCACATGTGCTCCTCGGGACGCTTCGTTCAACGAGAACACCAACTTCAACGCGAAGTTGTCATTACAGTCGCCAACAATCAGAACCTGCGAACACGACGACAAGGCGTGGTTCAACTTCAGTCAAGGGAAACAAACGTTATACTGCAGATGTCAAAAGTAATAATCGCGGAGGGACTCGGCTACAACTTACTGAGCGTCAGTCAGCTAATGGCGAAAGGGATTCACCTCGAAGCAGACAGCACCACCCAAGAATTCAAGCTGTATCACGGGAGAGGAGGACTTTACATCGGCAAGGCGGTCCTCAAGAACAACGTCTTCGTTCTTGATTTCGTTCCTGATGTTGGCACCGCCGACAGCGACGCCATCGTTAACTTCACCAACTGGACACACCCTCCAGACCTTGATCCAGACTTCAGTCCAGAAGGCTTCTGGTATTCACACACCATCCCTGAAGCAGAAAGAACAAGGGCGTTAGCAACAATTCAGACAACATCAGCAGCAGTAGAGACAACATCGGCAGCAGCAGAGACAACATCGGCAGCAACAGAGACAACATCGGCAGCAGCAGAGACAACATCGGCAGCAGCAGAGACAACATCGGCAGCAGCAGAGACAACATCGGCAGTAGCAGAACCATCAACGGCAGCAGCAGGAACGTCAACACCAATTGCTGGTCCTTCAACGACACCGCTCCTCATCGACGACACACCACCGACACCCGCGCAACAACTACACCCAGCACCATAAGAAGTTCATCGTAGCGCCAACTTCACCGCCAACTTCTACTCCAACTCCGATATGTACCGACGATCACCCGGACATCGCGCCGACGAAAGCACCTGGCACGCAAGGATGGGACACCCAAGCAACACAGTATTAAACAATACGATAAGAGCAGGAGTACTCGACAAGGACTCACTCCTACTGACCGACGGACGAGACCTTCAACGAGTACGCGGAACGTGCTTCACCTGCCCTGAAGGTGACTTACCACATCGAACGTTTGCGTCTCATCACAACCCGAGCGCACCCGCGTACGCACCACTCGAGAAGGTGTATAGCGACATCCTGTACAATCGGGAACCAGGACAAGTAATATACAACTATACAATCACCTTCATCGACGCCGCCACCCGTTACGTCTGGCACCTAAACCTCCCTAGCCGCGACATGGCATTCGCAGCCTTCGTTGCCTGGCTACCAGTAGCAGAGAGAGAATCGGGCGTGAAACTGAAAAGCTTCCAGTCAGACGGAGGAGGAGAATACACCTCTCAGCGATTCAAGCAGTACCTGGCGGAAAGGGGAATCAAGCGGCTCATCTCCCTTCCCTACGCCCATCAGCAGCAAGGTGTAGCAGAAAGAATGAACAGGACCTTGCAGAACAGCATGCGCAAACTGTTACGTGACATGCGGCTACCCAACCACCAGTGGCCTGCGGCAATGGACCACGCCGTCATGCTGCACAACTTGCTCTCGTCATCATCGCTTCCAAACAACGCATCACCGCATCTGCTATGGACAGGGAAACAGGGCAGCACAAAAATGTTACGAGTATTCGGATGCATGGTACAGTACCGACCCCCAGCAGCACGAGCGGGCCGATTTTCTCAACGAGCACAGTGGGGACTACACCTGGGAATCGAAAAGAACTACAACGCGTGGAAAATCTTCGACGTCCATTCCAAGGAAACAGTAGCAGCACGTGATGTAATTTTCTACGAACGACTCACGCTCCAGACATACCTTGCCAACCTGCAAGAAGACCAGGATCCCACAGGTGGTTTTCGCGGTGACCGAGCCTTCGCCTCAGCAGCGGACGAAGCTGACTGGGACGAGCAGAATGTGGACAACGCATCAGAAGAAGCCGGACCTCTTCCGTTCTGCTCCGTCGACGTTCCCATGGACGAAGATAACCCTCGCGAAAGTGTCAACGCCGAAACCTTCTACTATTTCGCCGACAACGGTTACGTAACACCTGCGACAGTCAACACCAACGAAGCAGAACGAGTAGGACCCAACTTCATACCTGATCCAGAAGCAGCTTATCCCGAGGACGCAAATCTTCCCCGCTACTCACAGAGTGGACTGCAAATTCTCGGACTCGTCACCGCAGTCCACGGCACCGCCATTCCTAAAGAGCCTGCGACGGTTCAACAGGCTCTGGGGGGGGAGCATAAGGAAAAATGGCGCGAAGCCATGGACAAGGAGCTGAAGGCACTGGAGGAACGCAACACGTGGAAAGTGGTTCCTATCGGCGTGGCACGGAACAAGACAGTGCTCACCGGGAAGTGGGTCTTCCGTGTGAAGACAAAGGCTGACGGCACCATTGACAAATTTAAAGCTCGCTGGGTTGTACGCGGCTTCGACCAAGAACACGGACGCGACTTCACCGAAACTTTCGCTCCGGTTAGCCGCCACACCTCACTACGCATTCTCCTCGCAATCGCCGCCATGAAGAAGAAGAAGCTGCGACAAATTGACGTCGCGAACGCGTTTCTCTACGCACCTGTTGATGCAGAAATTTTCGTCGAGCTACCGCACGGCTCCCACAGAGAACCCAACCAAGTCTGCCAGCTACTCAAGTCACTCTACGGCATCAAGCAGGCTCCGCGACTGTGGCAACAGTACCTGCACGCTCGCCTCATCCGCATCGGCTTCAAGCAACTACCGCACGATCAAGGCATGTACCGGCTCACAAAAAACGACGACTACATCCTACTAATCGTCTACGTGGACGATCTCCTTTACATCGGCTCAAATGACGGCATCACTACCTGGTTCGAAGGGGAGCTGCAGCGAGATCTCACGCTCACAGTTTCATCTACCGTCACCCAGTACCTCGGCCTCAACATCCGGGAAGAGGAGGACGGGATCTACCTCAGCGCCGAGAAATATGCCGACACCATCGCCAAACGCTTTACGCTCACACCGACAGCCATCTCCACGCCATACCGCTACACGGCAGGGAACGACAAAGGAAGCTCCGCTCTACTCAAGCCCGCCGGCATACGAGACTACCAGAAGAAGCTGGGATGTCTTCTCTTCGCAGCCGTCATTCGTCGCCCCGACCTCTCATACTCCGCAAGCCAGCTCGCCACCTACCTCAAGAAGCCTGAAGCAGAACATCTGGCGGAGCTCGACCGCGCTCTTCACTACTTCGTCAGCACCCCAACGATCGGCCTAACTTACTACAAGAACGCAACCACACCGACTAAGTTAATCGGCTACGTCGACGCTGATCACGCTGGCGACTCCGACAATAGGCGCTCCCGCACCGGCTACATCTACCGCCTCGAACCTATCGGACCTATCTCTTGGCAGTCGAGCAAGCAGGAATTAATTGCTCTCTCGTCAGCTGAAGCAGAATATATTGCACTCTACTCAGCCACCAAGGAAGGACTCTATCTTCGCGAGCTGCTGGAAGAAGCGAAGTTAGCCGAGTTACCCAACTTTACCCTGTTCTGCGATAACTAGTCGGCAATTCGCATCGCCAACAAGAACGGCTTCGCGAACAGGACGAAACACATCGCCCTGCGATATTTCTTCGTGAAGGACGAGATCGAGAAGGGAAGGCTCGAGCTGTCATACTGTCCCACGTCCGAGATGGCAGCTGACTACCTAACCAAGAAGCTCGGAAAGCAGAAGTTCGAATACTGCATGCTGCTGACTGGACAGAGCCACGTCAGCGACACTCCAGAAGCGAAGGGGAGTGTTGGAAACAATCGGTCCTAAGCGCCTCTGTCATGTCGAAACACTAAGACACAAAAGAAACGAAGTATAACGAATCACCGGCGAGTCAACCCTCGGAGGTTGAAAGTAACTGTTGGAGGTTACGCGAAAGTCAAAGGTCAGCGACCTTTGACCTGACAAAGTACAGCGCGACAGCAAGGACAAACAACTGACTCGGTATTGAGCAGTTGCCCGAGTCGTCACTGTATCGAACCGCAACAGCAATAGTAAAACGGTTATTAACTGTATCTCTTCGTATTCCTTGTACTCTTATAAAAGCTTGTATCTCTTTGTTTTAATCAACTTACTTTGCCCTCACATACTAGCGCAAGGTGGTTCACAACTCTTTAATTAACGCTTCCGCTACTACACCAACTCTACCCAGAGTTCACCCCTGCAAAGATCCTAAGGGTTTTTCAGCCCAACAACAACACCCCCTCCCCCCCCCCCCCCCCCCCCCCCCCCCCCCCCCCCCCCCCCCTCTCTCCCTCGTCTCCTCCTCCCCTGCTTCTCCCCCGTACACCCCCTAACCGCAAGCACTCTACTGCTGTCCTCTTTCGCCTCCTTCGTGCACCTCGCTCCACGCCCCCTCTCCGCCTCTCCCCTGCCGACCGCCACCACCTGGCGAAGTTTCACAACAGGGTGCTGGCCCGCCAGGAGCACTGCAGTGCTGCGCTGCACTGCTGACCCAGGCCAGGCTAGCACCCCTTGAATGCTGCCCTCTACTCTCTCCCCTGCCGACCGCCACCACCTTCCCAAGTTTCACAACGGGGTGCTGGCCCGCCAGCAGAAGCACTGCTATGCAGCCCTTTTCTAATAACTTTCCGCCTGCCCACGACCACTGTACTGCACTGCACCTTCTTGCACTTCTTTCTGCAATCACTACACTTTGTGTAACAAACATTCTGAGGCACCCCAAAAGCAATGGCGATTGTTTTGTACGACAGACACTTTCTAGTCGGAAAATGGAAATATTCCAAAACACTAGGCATCATGAATGGGACTGTAGCTACGGTACCAGCAACTTTTAGAGCTGAGCTGATCCCATCCCACCGCACCGCAATCACAACAGTGCAGTTGGCAACTTGGCAGACGAAACAAATCATTCATGGTTTATTAATTGTTTCTTTGCAGTCTAGAGTTCCAGAATTTTGTTCCAACACTTAGCTAAGTCCCACCAGTGGCTGGTGCTGCTTCAACCGCCGCAGATTGAGCACGGAGAGCTTCCTGGATCCTTCCTTTCCATACCAACCCCACATCAGAATTCAGTTTCTTTTCCGGCGTGTGCAGAAGATACTCGTCGATGCCGCCCACCTTGTCTATGCACCGAAGGGCATACGTGGTAACCCGGAACTGGATGAATTTGTCCAGGGCAAAGCTGTAGAGGCGCTTGTACTGCACGTTTGGCTTCCACATGCGCCGTGTTCTGTGCGGTGTGGACGGGAACGGGGGGGAGAAGAGGGGTGGGGCGGGACACAAAAAAGGAAGAGGGGAGTGTAAGTGGAAGATACTCGTCGATGCCGCCCACCTTGACTATGCAGCGGAGGGCGTACGTGGTAACGCGGAACTGGATGAATCTGTCCAGGGCGAAGCTGTAGAGGCGCTTGTACTGCACGTTGGGCTTCCACATGCGCCGTGTTCTGTGCGGTTTGAAAGGGGAGGGGTGGTGAGTGGTGGGGGCAGGAAGAGGGGAAAGAGGTCAGGGTGAATGATGTGGCAGCACCGAATGCAAGGGATCGGTCGAGGGCGAAGCTGTAGAGGCGCTTGTACTGCACGTTGGGTTTCCACATACGCCGCGTTCTGCCCATAGTTTGGGAGAGTGGGGTTGGGTTGGGAGGGCGTGGGGGAGAGAGAAGCGAGGGAAGGGAGAGACGGGAGGGTGAGAGTGGGAAACAATGTGACAGCACAGCACGCAATTCGATGACAGTATCAAGGTGAATCTGTGAGGACGTTTGTTCTGCCGGCTACAGGGATAAAGGGATGATGGGAGTGGTACCATGGAGAAGTGAGACAAGAGACCGTGCACGGGTCCAGATAGGAAGAGGGGATCAGTAGGCAGGGGAGGGCGAGGGGACGAGGAACAAAATCCGGCAGTACTTGACCTGAGAGAAAGCTTAAAAGTACTGGACTAGGATGAGAACACCAGAAGTACACAATCCGGCAGTACTTGACCTGAGAGAAAGCTTAAAAGTACTGGACTTTTACTAAGGATGTGAACACCAAAAGTACACAATCCGGCAGTACACGACCTGGCAGGCAGTACACGACCAGGCAGTACACGACCTGGCAGGCAGTACACGACCAGGCAGTACACGACCAGGCAGTAGACGACCTGGCAGTACACGACCTGGCAGGCAGTACACGACCTGGCAGGCAGTACACGACCTGGCAGGCAGTACACGACCTGGCAGGCAGTACACGACCTGGCACTAAACAACACACAGTACCCTGGGCAGTACAAGTCACTTTTGAGAATTCTCAAGAGTAACCTGCCCAGTGCAAGTCTTATAGTTGAAGGAAGTGCGGAAGTCAGCAAAGGCAGGTGCAGACGGAGCGACCAAGGTTCTCAAAAGTCGCACGAATATAGCAGGTGCAGACGGAGCGACCAAGGTTCTCAAAAGTCGCACGAATATAGCAGGTGCAGACGGAGCGACCAAGGTTCTCAAAAGTCGCACGAATAAAGCAGGTGCAGACGGAGCGACCAAGGTTCTCAAAAGTCGCACGAATATAGCAGGTGCAGACGGAGCGACCAAGGACGTGCTGTGCTGCCAAGTAGAACATCATCTGATGCATTTGTTGCCTCCGCATTCGTTGCCTTTGTTCCCGATGCGATTTTTGAGAATTCTAAAACAACTCATGCAGGTTCAGACGGAATGACCAAGGACGTACTGTGCTGCCAGCCAAGTATCACACTGACTGATGCATTTGTTGCCTCCCCGTTCGCTGCTTTTGTTCCCGAACTCGACCCGTCCCTGTCAGCGACGGAATACCTTCGTTCCCAACCTTAACCTCTCCCTGGTGTGCAGAATAAACGGTTTACTTACTCATTCCCCTAAACGGTTGACTTACTCATTCCCTCCGTCCTCGCTAGCTTTCTTGGAGAACCGTTGGTTTTCTAGAATTCCCTAAAACGCTAGCTAAAGTCAACTGGGTCATGTACTGTCGATTTTGACATATTCCCTGACACACTAGGTGGGATCCTCGCAAAATCTGTTGCCGAACTTGACCCCCTTGCCCGCTAACAGCCCTTGACACACTCTAGAGAGATTCCTGAGTCTTAATAGTTGACTGGTCTTATCCGACTTACTTGTTCCCGCCGTCCTCGCTGACTTTGTTGCCGAATTTCACCTCCTTGCCGGCGAACAGCCCTCGCCGCGCGCGTCGCATGACGGCGCGGCCCACTAGCTCCAACCCTAACGGCATTGCTTCCGTGCCGAGCCAAGCGCGCAGCGGCGGGAAGAGAGAGTATGTGTACAGGCGCTCCCTTGGCTAAAGAAAACACGGAGGGTTGATTAGCTGCGGAACGCACGCAGGTGCTTTAAAACCCGCAGGCCAAGAATTTCAACCTTAGGAAGGTTGGTTGGGAGTGAAAACGCAAAAGGCCTGCGAACCAATAGGAGTGTCCGAAATGTTGGACGAGGTCTAGAATTCGGGAATGATCACAGGCATTTTTGGGACATCCAACCAACGCTAGGAAGGATGAACCAAATTTGGCCTTCTTGGCCTGCGGGTTTTAATAGGAAAGGAGGCTGGATTATGCACGCCAATGCAGATGACCTACGGCGGAAGTTTAAGTTGTTGATGGCACGCGTGCGGCATCTGACAACACGCCGCGGAATCAGCTATTGCACCGCCTGGATGAATTAGGAGGAGGCAGTACGATAGTACTTTAGGTTGCCTGATAATATTTAAAGGAGCTAGATATGGCGCTGTACAGACACCTTCGTGCAAAGTCGGGTGCCGTAGTAGCGAAGATATTCTGTGTTTTGTGAAGAAGTAATTTGTTTTGCCATGAGTCGGTGACATACACCTAGTCCGCGGTATTTTAACCAGGTGAACTTTGTTCTTTCAAACCCCCTTTGTTCGTTTCTGGGTAATGTTATTAGCACCCAGAGTCATCGAGACTACGATTCTGCAGCCGAAAGCACTTCCGTCTAAGGAACTCACACTTAGTCATCCAAGATAGACGGAGTGACATTTGTCACACTCGGCATTCACTGAGTTTTTTCTGCTGTCATCTCGCGAAGGGAATGCTAGATTCTACCTTCGTAAAGTTTGAAACAACCCGACTAAATAAGTTTGATAAAGGAGAAGTACCCTCGCGTGGTTAAGATAGCGGCGGTTAAAATACCGCCGCTACACCCTAATGCTCACTCAACCGCCCACTCTGAACACTCCCATAGCCACTCCATACGCCCAGTGGTCGACATTCACAGCCAACGGCCCGCGCGTTACTAGCCCACGACAAAACCAAGATGTTCGAGTTTCCCAGACAAAACACGCTGGGCTACCCACAATTTCCGCAACTGTAGTTTTTTTGTCAACCTTTGTTCTACATTCAGTCCCATTCTGCCCCTAGTGAACGTGTGCTCGAGAGAGGAGCACAGGGAAAGATGGGGAAGGGGACTGAAATGGGCATCATGTGTAGTGTACAGGATGAAGAAGCGAAGCTCCCGTTGGTCAAAATAGCAGCGATATTCGATCAGCAATCTAGAAGTTCGATTTCAGACCAGAGCTTGCGCCACTAGCGAAGCGAGCCCCTACAGTGGTCTCCGAAGAGATTTTTTTTCCCGACCCGATGGAAGTGTACCGTCGGTGTCGGTTTGCAGCTGGGAATACACTTCTGTTCCTTAGGACGCGGTGAAAGTGGAGAATCGATCGCCTCAGATTCGTTATTTAGCACGGTTATAAACGGCTGTGTATCTTTTGTATACAAAACGCAAGGTTTCAGTGCGGTGACAGGATCGATTTCCCCCCGAACGAGCACTTTTACCGCGTCCTTAGAAATTCACGACTGAATTGCTTTGTGCTGTGCTACCATCAGCTAAAAGAGGCTAACTTTGAAAATATCTCAGATTTCTTTGCCAACACGACACGGCATGATTTTTTTCCTGTTGTGCCCCTCCTGCTCGTGGTGCCCCCATTGGTTAGCGGGAGATTGTCAACGGTCAAACAATCCATTTCCCATCCCATCCCATCCCCCTCCCGCCCTCAACTTCCCACAGCCATCTAAGGACTGTGCTAATTAAAGGATTCACTTTACTACGGTTCTGTATGTTGAATAGCATCTATAACATTACTTAAAACGGTTGAATAGGGTTTGACGGAAAATCAACCGGAACGGCACCCCCCTTATCTCTTAGCTTGATTCAGCCTACCTGAGGGACACAAACCTGGCTAAGCACAGCACCACCAACCTTGGCCTGGAAAGAGCCTTTCCCCTTGGTTCTGTTTGTGAAAAGCTGGCACTTCACTCTTGGAAGCTCTGCGATTCTGTTTCATAAGCGTCGCAGTCTCCCTTCCTGGGTCTCGGGTCGCTCCCTCCCAAGCTCCTCTGGGAACTGCTACGCACCATTGCCACATAGCTATCAAATGTGAGAAGCATTCAACCCTCCATTTTCGAACAATTTGACATAGAAGAACCAAGCCGTTGCCCTTCGTACAAATTTCTGGTGCGTGGTTCTCAAGTCGTTAATTTTGGCAGGAAGCAATGTGGGGGTGGCAGCCGAAATTTCAGCGAAACCAGTTTACATTTTTTCTTGTCAGCCTATAACATCGTGGCTACACCTAGTTTAGAGAGGTCAATGCGAGTTGATTGCATCACATTGCGTTTCTCGTAGCTGATCAGCTTCTCTCGTGATCTATTTTTTAACGTCTCACTATCTCGTCGGCCACCGTAGCGCAATGTTTCCTTAGTTCGCGTCAGGAAACTCAAATTGTACAACCCATCCGAGGTTTGTTGTTATCGCTCAGCCAATGTTGCCCATCGAGAGTGCTAGCTTCAATCAATTCACCCCCATCGCATTTCCCTCCCTCTCTCCTACGCCAGGTGCATTCTCTCTAACATTTAATAACATCTTCGTTTCCACCATCTATCCCACCCAACTCCCTCCCTCAGCCTTTCCCGTCCGAACGTGATCCGGACTTCAACGCGTGACAGGAGCGTCACAAAAAGACACATTTTCTTATATTGATTGAAAAAAAAAGGGTCACAATGTTTCTCCGCAAGAAGAGCTCGCTGACGTCCAACATCCTGGGCCGGCCGCCGGCTGACATCCGCGACAAGTTTCTGATGGGGAAGGAGCTGGGCAAGGGGCAGTTCGGCGTGACTTACCTGTGCACGGACAAGGTCACGGGCGAGCAGCTCGCGTGCAAGTCGCTCGCCAAGCGACGGATTGGGTCCAAAGAAGAGGTTGAGGATATCAGGTGGGTGCAATGTGCGCGTCAGATGTAGGACATTGAACGGCTGCGATTGCGTGAAGGGCTTTGGACGCTCAGAGCTTTTAAGTACAAGGCGAAGAAAGATGCATGGCATTGCATGTGGGGCATGGCATTGCATTTGTGAAGCATTGCATCTTCCATCATGCATCTCCTTGCGCTCCCTGTGTTCTCTCAGGAAGGAGATCGTCATCGTGCATCATCTGGCACCCGCACATCGTGCAGCTGAGCTGAGGGGCGCCTTCCCCTTTTTTCCCCTCCCCTTTGCCTCCATTCCTCCCTGTTGCTTGCCGTCCCTAACCCCCCTGTTTCTCTGCCACCTCCCAGGAAGGAGATCGCCATCGCCATCATGCATCATCTGGGCGGCCACCTGCACATCGTGCAACTCCGAGGTGCCTTCGTGGACAAGCACAACGTGCACATCGTCAAGGAGCTCTGCGCTGGCAGCGAACTCCCTTTCACACACAGATCCACACCCGTCTCATCTCCTCTCCTCCTCTCCTCCCTTTCACCAGGGATCTACCATGCCTGTAGTTTCAGAGGCGTACCCCTCCTGTCCCCCCCCCGTCTTCTCCCTGATTCCTCCCAGGAAGGAGATCGCCATCATGCACCACCTGGGCGGCCACCCGCACATCGTGCAGCTGAGGGGCGCCTTCGAGGACAAGCACAACGTGCACATCGTCATGGAGCTCTGCGCGGGCGGCGAACTCTTCGACCGCATCGCCGCCCGGGGCCACTACAGCGAGCGGGCGGCATCGGCGTTATTCAAAACCATGATGGGGGTGGTCGACCACTGCCACCAGAATAATGTCATTCACCGGGACTTAAAGCCCGAGAATTTTCTGCTCGCGGACCGGAGGGAGGATGCGCCGCTGAAGGTGGCGGATTTCGGGCTGTCGTCGTTTTACAAGGAGGGGGAGGTGTTTACTGAGACGGTGGGGAGCGCGTTCTATGTGGCGCCCGAGGTGCTCAAGGGGAAGTATGACAAGGCGTGTGACGTGTGGAGCTGCGGAGTCATTCTCTTCATCCTGCTCAGCGGCACCCCGCCCTTCTGGGGAGGTGAGTGACTTCTCTGCGGACCCTCTATTCCCCTGTACTGACTGCTCTACCTCACTCCCTCCCCCATTCCCGTCCTCCTCCCCCCTTCCCCCCTATCCCTCCCCACCAGACATGGAGAAGCAGATCTTCCACCCCAGCCTTTGCAGCGGACCCCTTATCTCACTCGTTACCCCCCATCCCCTCTCCCGCCTTCTCCCACCAGACACGGAGAAGCAGATCTTCCACCAGGTGCTCAAGGCCACCCCGGACTTTGCAGCGGATCCCTTATCCCCCTGTACTATTTCCCTCTCCCTCCCTTCCACCCCTCCCAACTCCCCTCCTCCCTCCTCCCCCCATCGTTCTCCCCAATCAGACACGGAGAAGCAGATCTTCCATCAGGTGCTCAAGGCGAATCCCGACTTTGCACCGGACCCCTGGCCCTCCCCACTCATCTCCCCTCCCCACTCACTACTTTCTGCCATCTCCCCCTCCCCCCCCACCACCAGACACGGAGAAGCAGATCTTCCACCAGGTGCTCAAGGCGAGTCCTGACTTTGCAGCGGACCCCCTATTCCCCTGTAACGACTGCTCTTCCTCTGCCTGCCCCTCCCTCCCCCCACCACCAGACACGGAGAAGCAGATTTTCCACCGGGTACTCAAGGCCACCCCAGACTTTGCAGCGGACCCCTTATCCTCCTTTTCTGACTGCTTTTTCCCTGCCGCTCCCTCCCACCCCTCCCACCCCCCACTCTCCCCCCTTCCCTCCCCTTCAGACACGGAGAAGCAGATTTTCCACCAGGTACTCAAGGCCACCCCAGACTTTGCAGCGGACCCCTTATCCTCCTTTTCTGACTGCTTTTTCCCTGCCGCTCCCTCCCACCCCTCCCACCCCCCACTCTCCCCCCTTCCCTCCCCTTCAGACACGGAGAAGCAGATTTTCCACCAGGTACTCAAGGCCACCCCAGACTTTGCAGCGGACCCCTTATCCTCCTTTTCTGACTGCTTTTTCCCTGCCCCTCCCTCCCACCCCTCCCACTCCCCACTCTCCCCCCTTCCCTCCCCTTAAGACACGGAGAAGCAGATCTTCCACCAGGTGCTCAAGGCCACCCCCGACTTTGCAGCGGACCCCTGGCCACAGGTGTCGGACTCGGCCAAGGACCTGGTCAAGCGCATGCTGCACCCCGACCCTTCTGTGCGCATCTCCTCCGCTGACGTGCTCCGTGAGTGAAGCAGCACGTGCATATGTGGTCAAGGGAAGGGAGGGTTAGGTGAGGATGGTGGGGCTGCAGCGGACCCCTGGCCACAGGTGTCGTACTCGGCCAAGGACCTGGTCAAGCGCATGCTGCACCCCGACCCTGCTCTGCGCATCCAAACGCACCATGAGATTTTCCCACCCCAATTTTCCCCTCCCCCCACTGTCAGGCCACCCATGGTTTTCCCACAAGAAGCAGTCCAACCGGCCACTGGGAGAGGCGGTGCTGTGAATCAAAAAGCTTTGGAGTCGACTCAAAAGTTCCCCCCCTCTCCCCCCACCTCCTTCCCCACGTCCTTCCCCACCTATCAGGCCACCCGTGGCTGTCCCACGAGAAGCAGTCCGACAAGCCGCTGGGAGAGGCGGTGCTGAAGCGAATCAAGAAGTTCTCTGCGGCCAACAAGATGAAGAAGCTTGCGCTCAAGGTGAGAGATGACTTGAGAAACCTTCAGTCGTATTAGGAACCAGTAACTGGCTGCTGGGAGCTGAGGCAACTGAGAAAGATTCTGAGGCCAACAAGATGAAGAAGCTGGCGCTCAAGGTGAGAGGGTTGAGAAACCTAAAAAACGACGTGAGAAACCTTCAATCGCAGGAGGAACCAGTGACTGGCTGTTGGGAGCTGAAGCGAATCAAGAAGTCCTCTGCTGCCAACAAGATGAAGAAGCTGGCGCTCAAGGTGAAGGGAGTCGTGGTATGAGAGCCATGTGAGTATGAGTGCTGCTGACTGCCAGAGGACCTGACTTAGGTGAAAAGTCTATGGAATCCCTGGAACACTCTTCGTGTTGATCAAAGTTCTGTCCTTGATTGTGCTCTGTTCCTGGCCTTCGCTGCTGTTCTCCTCCCATCCAAGTGATTGCGTGCAACCTGAGCCGCGAGGAGATCCTGGGGCTGAAGAAGCTGTTCAAGGGGATGGACATGGACGGCTCCCTTGCTCCTCTGACTAACCTTCTTGCCCATTTTCCATTTATCCCGTTACAGGTCATTGCGTGCAATCTGAGTCGCGAGGAGATCCTGGGGCTGAAGAAGCTGTTCAAGGGGATGGACAAGGACGGCAGCGGCAGCATCACGTTTGCTGAGCTCAAGACCGGCATGCAGAAGCTGGGCAACCCCATGTCGGAGGAGCAGCTCCAGCAGATCATGGAAGCGGTGAGAATGGGCGACGGGATGGTGGGATGAGGTACAAGGGCAGTAAGAATGGGGCATGCAGAAGCTGGGCAACCCCATGTCGGAGGAGCAGCTGCAGCAGATCATGGAAGCGGTGAGAATGGGCGACGGGATGGTGGGATGAGGTACAAGGGCAGTAAGAATGGGGCATGCAGAAGCTGGGCAACCCCATGTCGGAGGAGCAGCTCCAGCAGATCATGGAAGCGGTAAGAGGGGGAAGGCGGCGGGGGTGTGAGGTTGCATGCAAGTCTACATGGGTCAGCAAGCAGGGTGTGCAGAAGCTGGGTATCCCCAAGTCGGAGGAGCAGCTTCAGCAGATCATGGAAGCGGTAAGAGAGGGAGGATTGGACAAGACGAGGGTGACAGAAGCTGGGTAACCCCATGATTGAGGAGCAGCTGCATCAAATCATGCAGGTGGTATGTGGGAGAGGATGGGATAGGTGGTGCGATACGCGATACATTGAGAAGGGCAGGGTGGTGGGGCGAGGTTGTATGGGTGCGAGGGGTAGGGAGCAAAGAGGAAAACCCCACTCCCCCTGTCCTTCCCCTTGTCCCCCGACTCGACTACACAGAGCTCATCACGGCAACGCAATAGATGAGCAAGGTCGAGAATGAGGATTACATCCCATCACGCCCTCCCTCTCACACCACTCCAAACTCCCCATTCCTATCTTCCATCGGGTGGCAGGCGGACATGGACCACAGCGGCATCATTGACTACACGGAGTTCATCACACCCTCTCACACCACTCCTAACCCCTCTCCACACCTTCCCCTCTCCACGTCTTCCTCTCCCAGGCGGACATGAACCACAGTGGCACGATCGACTACACGGAGTTCATCACAGTATGTTCTGAGTTGTGGATCACCGTTCTCCCATCACTTCTATTCCCATCCCCCTCTTCACACCTCCTTTCCAGGCGGACATGAACCACAGCGGCACGATCGACTACACGGAGTTCATCACAGCATGCTAAAAGCTGTTGGGCCTTCTTCTCCCACTTACCTCACTTCCTGTCCCCTCTTTTCTTCGTGCGTGCATTCCGTTCCCCACCCAGGCGGACATGGACCACAGCGGCACGATCGACTACACGGAGTTCATCACAGCGACGATGCAGATGAACAAGGTGGAGAAGGAGGAACACATCTGGAAGGCCTTCCAGCACTTCGACCGCGATGGGAGCGGGTGAGATGGGAGAGCGGATGGGCGCGTGAGATGAGTTCAGAGATCTATGTGGTTCCTAACACTGCAACTGCATTTTACAGCAGGCTACACGATTGTAGATGAGAGGAGGTCTTGAAAACAATGCATCAGCTCTCTGGTTACCACCTGATGGTTACACCCTGTGACTCCGCACAATTTTCCCTCTTCCACGACAGGTTCATCACAGTGAGCGAGCTGAGGGACGCCCTGGCGAATGAGGACATGCTGGAGCCGGGCGAGCTGGAGCAGATCATTGAAGAGGTGGACACGGATAAGGTGAGAGGGGTGATGCAGTATGTTGGGTGTTACGGACGGTGGAGGGGAGAGATGTGTAAGGGATCAAGGTGAATGGGGACATGCTGGAGCCAGGGGAACTGGAGAAGACAATTGAGGAGGTGGACACGGATAAGGTGAGAGGGCGAGGGAGAACGGGACGGGAGTAGAGAGCCTGTGTTTGATGGGTGGGCAGGAACACTTCAGGTTAGAGGGAAAGTTTCATGTGTTTGGGAATGATGAGCATTGCAGCCATAATGAGGTGTAAGTCGAAAGCAGGAGATAAAACCAGCAACCTAACTCTCTTCTCATGTGCATGTGTGTGTGCACTGCATGCCCTTGGCTTCGCTCTTGTGTGTATTTCCAGAGCGGCACGATTGACTATGAGGAGTTTGCAGCCATGATGAGGAAGCAAGACCAGGAGACAGCCAGCGCACAGAAGCAGAGGCGGACTCGCAGTATCGGCGCGGACTACTATTGATTCTCTGCCGGTCAAATAGAAATGTCAGAAATTTCGGTAGGACTAGTGCGTAAAAACGGAAGTGCCCTTCTTACCTAGCTGCTCTCGGGTGCTTCAAGTACTGGTTCTTCGCGTTCCCTTCATTTTTGTAATACGGTATACATTAACCCCATGTTGATTTTCAAGCTGATGCTGTATTGAAGCCCGTGGATATGGGCGGCTCAGCGCGTTCACGAGTCACTTTTGTATCTGTCATCCGTCGTGGCGCAAAGCTGTTACAGACGGTTCAAAGAGGTTCAAAGTGGACCGTGACGCATTGAACAGTGAATGAACCGTAATGTGTTATGGCCAGGCAAAAAGGAGAAAACTTCCGTTGCCGGGACTTGAACCCGGGTCTTTCGGGTGAGAGCCGAATATCCTAACCGACTAGACTACAACGGATGAATGTTGAGAAAGTTTTATACTAAATCTTTTAAAACTGACAAGGTTATGGCTTCGCATGTTCGCCGTAGTTGTCGTTGGGATGTCGCGATGGCTCCTGAGCGTTAAGAAGCAGTCGCTGCGGCGAGCTAGAAGGCTCCTAGTCTCCGCGGATAAGCTTGGTAGGCGCGTGCGAAACCTGAAGCTCATCTGGAAGTTCGGAGCGGTCTGCATCGTCATTCTCCTCTTCCAAGGCATCGCAGGCCCACGTTGGGAACCGTACGTGGAATCTGGACCGTACGTTCGATCACAGTTCGTCGCAGAATTGGACGGTCAGGGTAGGGGTGCGTATGAGAGAGGGTTTGGGTGGCAGGAGAGGGGACAAACGACAAGGAGTACTTACGCAAATGCAGGAAGCGGGAGATACAATAACGAGAATGCGCTGTATTCGGAGGAGTTTGATCATGATGCGAGGGGAAGGCGTAAGTTTCAGGAGGAGCAGCGGCGAAAACAGCAGTTTAACAACCAGGCGGAGATAACTACGAGTTACGACTCTACGGCGGCTCAGCAGTCCAAACGGCAGGTAGAGTCACACCCCGGTATTGTCACAAGCCTAGCGACTTTACTATGGCGTTCCGTGTTCACACCAGCACCCCCTCCTGTCGACCAGGCTCCTTACTGTCACACTCACAGACTACGGAGCCAAAACGGCACCGAAGCCAGCAGCAGCAGCGACGGCAGCAGCAGGAATGGACATGGATTTGACTCGGAGGAGAGCAGAGGAAGGAGCGAGAAATTCACGGAGGTGGAAGGTAGAGGGAATAAAGGGGAGGATGAGGAGGAGAGGGAGGGGACGGAAGAGTCAGAGGAGACTGAGGAGGAAGCTAGGGAGAGAGAGCAGCTGAGGGAGAGGAAGAAGCTTCAGGAGTTTAACAGGAGACGCGAAGCGGCGCTTCTCAGTCGCGATCCGTCCACCCTTCGCTACGCTTACGTCACGCTCCTCTGTGATGACGTCATGGCGCCGGGAGCCCTGGTGCTGGTGCACTCGCTGAAGCGCACTGGCACGCCGCACGACGTGGTGGTGCTGACGATGAACGTGAGTGAGGGGACGGCAGCGCTGCTGCAGCTTCTCGGAGCGAGGGTGAAGCAGATCGAAGAGGCCATTCCGTACCCGTTTCCTGCGACGCCGAATAGGGTCGCCATCAATAAGCCATGCAGGTGGGTGGGTGGGGTGGAAAAATGTGGTGGTGCTTACGATGACCGTGAGTTCAAGTGGGTGGGAGAGGCGTTGTGCTTACGATGAATGTGAGTGAAGCGCACGGACGGGCACCCCGCACGACGTGGTGGTTCTGACGATGAACGTGAGCGAGGGGACGGCGGCGCGGCTGCAGCTGCTGGGAGCGAGGGTGAAGCAGATCGAGGAGGCCATTCCTTATCCCTTTCCAGCCACTCCGAACCGAGTCGCCATCAACAAACCGTGCAGGTGGGTGGAGTGGGAGAGGCGTTTTTTGGTAGATATTGGGGAGTGGAATGGTTCCCCCTTGCACCCCATCGCGCACGGGCACGCTGCACGACGTGGTGGTGCTGACGATGAACGTGAGTGACGGCACTGCGATGCGGCTGCAGCTGCTGGGAGCGAGGGTGAAGCAGATTGAAGAGGCCATTCGGTACCGAATCTGTTGATGGCGAATCTGTTTCCTGCTACTCCCAACAGATTCGCCATCAACAAGCCGTGCAGGTGGGTGGGTGGGTGGGAGAGGTGATTTTCGGTAGATACTGACGAGGTGACGTTTCGTCCCCTGCGTCCTATCCTCAGGCGATCTCACTCTTTTTTTTTTAGGCTCCAAAGGAACAAACCGTAGTTGAGCATTGCAGAGCAAGTTGCGATATCACTGATAATCATTTCCATGTGGGTTAAGCGCCATGCCAGCCCAGCCCCCAAACCCCCACTTCCTCCCTTCTCCACCCCACCCCACCCCCCCTTCCATCAGGTATTCCAAGCTGTTGATGTGGACTCTCACATCAACAGCTTGGAATACCACACCGACGTCTCGTCTACGTCGATGCGGACCTGCTCGTATTGAGCAGCCTGGACGGCCTCTTCTCCCGCGATGAGCTCTCTGCTGTATCCCTCCACCCATCCCTCTCCTCCCTACCTTCTCCTCCTCTTTTCCCTCTCCCGTCAGGTATTCCAAGCTGTGGATGTGGACGCTCACGGAGTACCACCGCTTGGTCTATGTCGATGCGGACCTTCTTGTAATGAGCAGCCTCGACGACCTCTTCTGCCGCGATGAGCTCTCGGCTGCACCGGACACCATCCCTCCTGACCGCTTCAACAGTGGCTTGATGGTGGTGGCGCCCAGTGACGACACGTTCAGAGACATGCTGAGCAAGGTGGGTGGTGCGGGAAGGCATGTGTATAGGGAAAAGGGGTGTAAGTGATGAGCTATCTGCTGCACCGGACACCATCCCTCCTGACCGCTTCAACAGTGGCTTGATGGTGGTGGCGCCTAGTGACGACACGTTCAGAGACATGCTAAGTAAGGTGGGTTTGCAAGCAGTAGGTGAAGGAGGGAAAGGTATGGGGAAGGGGAGGGGGTAGAAGGAATGAGCTTTCTGCTGCGCCAGACACCATCCCCTTTCTGACCGCTCCAACAATGGCTTGGTTTGGTGGTGGTGGCTCCTAATGATGACACTCTCAGGGATATGCTGAGTAAGGTGCGTAAGCAAGCAGTAAAGTGAGCTCTCTGCTGCACCGGACACCATCCCTCCTGACCGCTTCAATAGTGGGCTCATGGTGGTGGCGCCGAGTGACGACATGTTCAGGGATATGCTGAGTAAGGTGAGGAGAGGTGAAAGAAAGGTATATGGGGGTAGAGTAGAAGTAAGCAGGAATGAGCTCTCTGCTGCACCGGACACCATCCCTCCTGACCGCTCCAACAGTCGACTGACTTTTGAGTTGACTCAAAAGTCAGTTCACCGGACACCATCCCTCCTGACCGCTCCAACAGTCGACTGATGGTGGTGGCCCCGAGTGACGGCACCTTTAGGAATGTGCTGAGTAATGTGAGGTGTAAGTGAGTGAGCGAAAGGGATGGTGGGACGGGTGGGAGCAGTTTTTGAGTCACCTCAGAAGCGGTTCGTGCAGCCGCCGCAGCTCAGGGTGTTGCACTTCCCTCCCTCCCTTCCCCTTGTTTACCACCCCATTTCCTCCACTACCCCTTCGAGTGACTTTTGAGAATTCTCAAAAGTCACTCGAATATGTTTTCCACCCCATTTCCTCCACTATCCCTTCCTCCCCCACCTGCCTCTCTCCGTTCTCCATCCCCCCTCTCAGGTAGCAACAACCAAGTCACCCAACGTGGGCGATCAGGGCTTGCTCAACAACTACTTTTCCGACTGGTACTCTCAGGGTCCCTCCCACCACCTGCCCTACGCCGTCAACCCACTTGTTCGCCTCAGCCCGTCCCCTGACTCCGCTTCTCTCCCCACTGCTCCCCGTTCTCCTCCTATTCAGGTCGTCACCACCAAGTCACCCAACGTGGGCGATCAGGGCTTTCTCAACAACTACTTTTCCGACTGGTACTCTCAGGGTCCATCCCACCACCTGCCCTACGCCGTCAACCCACTTGTTCGCCTCAGCCCGTCCCCTGACTCCGCTTCTCTCCCCACTGCTCCCCGTTCTCCTCCTATTCAGGTCGCCACCACCAAGTCACCCAACGTGGGCGATCAGGGCTTTCTCAACAACTACTTTTCCGACTGGTACTCTCAGGGTCCCTCCCACCACCTGCCCTACGCCGTCAACCCACTTTTTCGCCTCAGCCCGTCCCCTGACTCCGCTTCTCTCCCCACTGCTCCCCGTTCTCCTCCTATTCAGGTCGCCACCACCAAGTCACCCAACGTGGGCGATCAGGGCTTTCTCAACAACTACTTTTCCGACTGGTATTCCCAAGGCCCCTCCCACCACCTGCCCTACGCCTTCAACCCGCTCGTGCGCCTCAGCGGGTGGGAGGGGTGGGAGAAGTTTGTGCAGCCGCAGCTGAGGGTGCTGCACTTCTCGGGGAGCACCAAGCCTTGGAACACCATGGAGGACAAGCAGGCAGGTGACTATACTGAAAGTGGTTAAGAGGGGAGTGAGCGTGTATCACAACTGGAAATGGAGTGGGTGGGTGGCAGCCTGGGAAGGGAACGATGGGGTGGGAAGAGATTGGAGGGATTGGAGGGGGGTGGGAGTGATCTGCGCAGCCACAGCTGAGCTGAGGGTGCTGCACTTCTCGGGCAGCACCAAGCCTTGGAACACCAAGGAGGACGAGCAGGCAGGTTACTATAACGGGAGTGGTTTTAACTTAACAAAGTGGGTAAACGGAGGTGACAGTACTGCAGGGCACGGCACTTTTTTTTGTGGGGAAATCAGAAAAACAAGTAGCGCAATAGCTGGCTTGTTGCACACATTGTCACCCCTCTTCTCCGCATTGAATGGCTCTCCACCCCACTATCTTGGCCCACATCTGGCTCGCTGCTCACAACAACATCCTGAACCTGAAGGCCCTTGGTGAAGGCACCGCACTCATTCTCTCTCCACCGCATTCAATCCTGTTGTGTGATGCAATCATACGCATTCACGTCTGTCTGCCTCCCATCATGTGTTCGTGCGTTGCATGCGTGGTCTGAGCGTATGCAAGAATTTGTGTTTTGTGCGGTTTGATTTTTCTGAGTGTGTGTGAATGTTATTTGGCTTGAGCAGATATGTGAAGTGACTCCTCTGCTCAAGAGCTTTCCGACGAACCAAGTATCGCTTCAATCGGAGCACGAACAAGAAAGTTACGAACGTTGGAAGTTCGTATGATTTTGATATTTGGTTGTGGTGACTATGGGAAGTTGTGGTGTTGACTCCATAAAGAGTACAGAATCTTGGGGGTTGGGAAATTCGTCAACATCACTGCAGATGCTGCCAAGTGGTTGGGAGGTGCCAAACCAGGTTGGCAAGTGTGGCCAAGTTGGGTGAGGTGGATGGCATGGGTTGGAAAGTGACAAAGGTCAAAGTTTGTTGCCTATGGGGAAGGGAATTGTGTGGTATGGGGTTTCCTTGGTTGGGGACTCCCTTGGGGCCTTCCCTCTCGTCCTCCTCTTCCCCTCCTACCTGGTTTAGTGCTACTCCAATGTTCTTTTGTTGGACTTGTGAGTTAATTGTGATTGAGTTAAATTTCTGTGGCAGCATACCCCCTAGTGCGCTGAAAAGCATAACTCGAGATATACTTCATATTTTGATACGATTCAAACTGGGAAATGTAGCCACGGTCTAGGGCTACAACATATTCGAAATTCGTGGGATTCTAACGGTTCACCTTTCGTCGACAACGTTTCTTGTGAAGTCGACGTTTCTGTCCAGAATTCTAAGCCAACGATTTTGTGATAATTTCGGCTCCTAAGCTTCTAGACTCCGTCCTTAGTCTCTAACAAGTGGTATCAGAGCTGATTAAGGACTTTTTGGAGAGTCTACTGAAGTGTGAAGACTCTCCTAGACCCACCATGGCCTGTGGGCGTGCCTAAATGGAGTTCTGGAGGTTGCATGTGACTTCCGCTAAGGGGAAACTCTGCCGAAATTTCGTTGGCGCCGACACTTGTGGAAATTGAGTGGGACTTCGGTGTGGACAGCAAGGGGGGAGCTGGAACCTGTGCTTGGGAGCAGAGGAAATGAGTCAAGGGAGTGGAGATGCAGCTGAGAAGAGGAATGAGCCGCCACCATCCAAGATCGAGGCATTGGATGGCTCCAACTATGAGGAATGGAGCGGGCGGATGCGGAGTGCATTTAAGCGCTACAAGCTGCTGAAACTTGCAATGGGAGAAGAGAAGATGCCCGAGGAAGGAGATGCCCGCGATCGGTGGATTGAGCGGAGCGCAGTGCTGTACGACTTGATTCTACAGTCGGTCAACAACGACATGTTCCAGCACATCAAGGATTTGGTGGAGCTCGATGACTCGGGACCGAAGGCGTGGAAGCTGCTACGCGACGTGGTTCAACCCAACACGCTGCCCATGGTGATCGTATTGGAGAAGGAGCTGGCTGCCCTCTCCATGCGGCCGGGAGATGATGTGAAGCCGGCCCTTGACAAGATCAAGGACACCTATGCGAGGATGGCAGCGGCGGGCAGCAAGGTGTCGGAGATGCAGCAGTGCACCAAAATCATCTCGGTACTCGACAACTCGTGGGACAACCTTATCCCCACCCTCAACGCTCAGCAGGACAAGTGGACGCCTGAGTGGCTACGGCAGCAGATCCTGCAGGAGGACTTCCGCAGGCGCCACACGGAAGGTGGTGCTGCCAACAAAACTGCTGAGGGGTATGGAGCTGCAGGAGGCAGCAGGGGGAGAGGGGGAGGGAGAGGCCGAGGCCGTGGGAGAGGCTTTGGCAGAGGAAGAGGCCGAGGTGACTACAACGAGGGGCATGGGAGCTCTGGTGGCAGGGGGAGCACCCGAATGGAGGGTGCGTGCTGGTACTGCAAGAAGGCTGGACACCCGTGGTTCAAGTGTTTCAGCCGGCCTGAAGGATGGGCGCCTCCAGGCATGAAGCCGCCAAGTGGTGAACGTGCACGAGGTGGTGCTGTGCAAGGTTCAGGTGCACAAGGTGATGGTGCACAAGGTAAAGCCGACCCTGGGATGTTCCTCATGGTTGAGGATGTGCAAGGGAGTGGGGGTGATGTGGGTTCAGTTGGGAAGGTTGTGATGCACCCCCTCACTCACTGGGTGATCGATTCAGGTTGCACGAGTCACATGACTCCACGGGCAGATTTGCTTGATGAGGTGAAGCCCCCTGGGAAGATAAAGTTTGTGGCTGCCGCTTCAGGTGCCTTGCTCCCTGTGATTGGTGTTGGGAATGCCAAGGTTATGGGAGCTAATGGGGGGCTTGTGGGGCTGGGAAATGTGCTGTTGGTTGAAGGTTTATCCGCTAACCTCCTCTCTGTGAGCCGGCTGCAGAAAAGCAAGGCCAAAGTTACGTTCGGCCCAACCAGCTGCCGTGCAAAGCTTGGGAAGTTGCTGTTGTGGGATTTGGAGGAGAAGAGCAGCTGCATCAAGGACCTGTGGCAGCTGCCCATCATCCCTTGGAATGGGAAACCACCAGCAACGGTAAAGGCAGCGGCAGCGGCTAAGGCAACTGCGGGAGGAGAGGAGAGTGCACCAACTGCTGGGGCCCTGGATGGAGTCAAGAAGGTGCAGCAGCCACAGCAATCACATGGTGAGGTGCTTGCTGGTGTGGATGCAACGGCTGCATGGGCAAAGGCTTCGTCTGGGAGTGGTGAGGCCGATTGGGAGACGTGGCACAAGAGGCTGTGCCACATCAACATTCCTATGCTGCAGAAGTTGGTGAAGGATGGGAGCTTGAAGGGATTGGAGGTGAAGGGGGCAGCGAAGGAGATTGGGAGTTGCCCTACATGCCTTGAGACAAAGTTCACCAAGTTCCCTTTCAGCAGCAGCACGGGACCAGCCAAGGTTCCACTCGCGCTTGTGCACATGGATGTGGTGGGCCCCACAAGGGCCCTTTCTCTCTCGGGCAGCCGCTACTTCTTGACCATTGTGGACGACCACACACGTGCGGTGTGGGTCTACCCTCTCAAGACTAAAGGGGAGGTGGCAGCGGCTGTTCTTAAGGAGTGGATGCCGAGAGCACAAAGGGAGAGCGGACACAAGGTCAAGGTGATCCGCACCGACAATGGGGGAGAGTTTATTGGCGCTGATTTTGAGGCGGTGCTGAAGAAGAAGGGGATCCAGCATCAGCTCACGGTGCCCTACAACCCTCAGCAGAACGGCGTGGCTGAGCGGTTCAACCGGACCCTGCAGGAAGGTGCTCGCACTCTCCTTGGGCGTGCAGGGCTGCCGGATCCGTTTTGGGTGACAGCACTGCGGCAGGTCGCTGTTGTGAAGAACCGGGTGCTGGCGACAGTGGGGGACAAGCAATGGGTCCCCTACACCAAGTGGTATGGGAGTGCACCAGCTGTGAACATGCTGAGAGCCTTTGGGTGCATGGTGGTGTTTCATGTGCCTAAGGAGAAGAGGGGAAAACTGGAAGCTTCTGGGAGATGGGGTGTGCACTTGGGGCTTGCTAAGGATCACAAGGGCTGGCTGATTTGGGACTTGACCAGCCAGCAGCTGACTGTGTCAAGGGATGTGAAGTTCCTTGAGTCCTTGTACTACAAAGAGTGGAAGCAGCAGCAGCAGAAGCTTCCTACAACACCACTGATCATTGAGGCCGATGAGGTGCAGCGGCCTTCGAGGCAAGTGCAGGTCACTGTCTCAGAGGAGGAGATTTCTGGGGTGACTGAGGATGGGGGAGAACCTGAGGTGGAGGAGCAGCAGCAGCAGCAGCAGCAGCCGCAGCAGCAGCAGCAAGATGCTCCACAAGGTGCCGCACGTCCGGCTGACCGTCCAAGGAGGGATGTGCGCCCTCCTAACCGGCTGACTTATCCGAGCTTTGGGAAGCCAAGTGTGGTAAGGGCTGGGAGTGTGGCTGAGCAGTGTGATGAGGAAGAGATAGCGCACTGCTACTTGGCAGCCGTCCCTGAGCCCAAGACACTTACCGAGGCCTTGAGTGGGCCCGATGCTGAGATGTGGAAGCAGAGTGTGAAGGAGGAGTATGACTCTCTGCTGGAGAACGAGACGTGGGAGCTGTGTGAGCTGCCTCCAGGGAAGAAGGCCATTTCTTCCAAGCTGATTTTCAGGCACAAGTACGGACCTGATGGGGAGCTGACCCGCTACAAGTCAAGGCTTGTGGCTAAGGGGTTCCAGCAGACAAAGGGGAAGGATTTTGATGATATCTTTGCTCCTGTGGGGAAAGGCACTACACTGAGGACGATGTTGGCAATGGCTGCAAACCGTGGCTGGAAGATCAAGCAGATGGACATAATCACTGCCTTCCTCAATGGAATCCATCTGGAGGAGCTGTACATGCTGCAGCCTGAGGGGTTGGATGATGGGAGCGGCAGGGTGTGCAGGCTGAAGAAGGCCATCTATGGCCTGAAGCAGGCTCCTCGCGCATGGTACCACAAGCTGGAGGAGACACTGCTGGCCGGGGGGTTCAAGAAGAGCGAGTGTGATCACAGCCTGTTCCTGCTGCAAGAGAAGGAGCAGTTCTTCATGCTCCTGGTGTACGTGGACGACATCCTGCTCTTCTCTGAGTCGTCTGCGATGATTGAACGTGTGGAGGAGATGCTGGAAATTCAGTTCAAGTGCTCCAAGATGGGAGATGTGAAGTACTACCTTGGGATGCATGTGGAGAGGGACCTTGACAAGGGAGTGTTGAGGTTGCACCAGAGGAAGTATTGTGAGGGGCTGGCTGAGAAGTATGGGCTGCAAGATGCAGGAAAGCCAGCCACCCCATTGCCTTCGGGGTTCACTGTGGAGCCCTGTGCTGATGAGGAGGTGGTGGGGGAGAGTGACAGGAAGTTGTTTCACTCCATGGTGGGGGCACTCAACTATGCGGCTAACCACACGCGGCCTGACATTGCCTTTGCTACATCCAGGCTTGCGAGTGTGGTTTCATGCCCAAGTCATGAGCAGCTGGAAGCGGCCAAGAGGTTGGTCCGCTATGTGAGCGCTACAGCATCAGTGGGCTTGGAGTACAGTGCTGTGCGACAGAGGCTGCAGAGGGGTGCAGCTGATTTGAGCAAGGGGGAGATGCGCTTGACTTGCTACACCGACGCTAGCTTCAACTCAGTGAAGACGGATGGCACCAGCATTGGAGGCTATGTGTGCCTCTTTGGAGGTGGTGCAGTGAGCTGGCGCAGCAAGAAGCAGAACGAGGTGGGGCTGTCCTCGTGTGAGACAGAGTACATGGCCCTGCATCATGGGGCAAAGGAGGTGGTGTGGCTGAGGCGTTTGTTGGAGGAAATCGGAGTGTGTCAGAGGGAGCCGACTGTGATTTTCTGTGACAATGAGTCGGCGGTGAAGCTTGCGAAGAATGCCTGTCTTCATGGCTTGACAAAGCACATCAGGCCAAAGTGACATTGGACAAGGATGCTCCTGGACAAGGAGGTGCGGCTGGAGATTGTGAAGACCCATCAGCAGGCGGCTGACATTCTCACCAAGCGCCTGGCTGAATCTGAGCATTGGAAGGGCATGAAGCTTGCTGGGATGAGTGTGCATTGAGGGTGCATGCTTGAGCTATGACATGTGGGATGATGGTTGGCAGCCAGAGGGGGAGTTTGTTGTGTGATGCAATCATACGCATTCACGTCTGTCTGCCTCCCATCATGTGTTCGTGCGTTGCATGCGTGGTCTGAGCGTATGCAAGAATTTGTGTTTTGTGCGGTTTGGTTTTTATGAGTGTGTGTGAATGTTATTTGGCTTGAGCAGATATGTGAAGTGACTCCTCTGCTCAAGAGCTTTCCGACGAACCAAGTATCGCTTCAATCGGAGCACGAACAAGAAAGTTACGAACGTTGGAAGTTCGTATGATTTTGATATTTGGTTGTGGTGACTATGGGAAGTTGTGGTGTTGACTCCATAAGGAGTACAGAATCTTGGGGGTTGGGAAATTCGTCAACATCACTGCAGATGCTGCCAAGTGGTTGGGAGGTGCCAAACCAGGTTGGCAAGTGTGGCCAAGTTGGGTGAGGTGGATGGCATGGGTTGGAAAGTGACAAAGGTCAAAGTTTGTTGCCTATGGGGAAGGGAATTGTGTGGTATGGGGTTTCCTTGGTTGGGGACTCCCTTGGGGCCTTCCCTCTCGTCCTCCTCTTCCCCTCCTACCTGGTTTAGTGCTACTCCAATGTTCTTTTGTTGGACTTGTGAGTTAATTGTGATTGAGTTAAATTTCTGTGGCAGCATACCCCCTAGTGCGCTGAAAAGCATAACTCGAGATATACTTCATATTTTGATACGATTCAAACTGGGAAATGTAGCCACGGTCTAGGGCTACAACATATTTGAAATTCGTGGGATTCTAACGGTGCACCTTTCGTCGACAACGTTTCTTGTGAAGTCGACGTTTCTGTCCAGAATTCTAAGCCAACGATTTTGTGATAATTTCGGCTCCTAAGCTTCTAGACTCCGTCCTTAGTCTCTAACAAATCCCACTCCCCCCCAGTTCCCCACCACTCGCAGCTTGGACCACATCTGGCTCGCTGCTCACAATGACATGCTGAAGGCTCTTACAAAAGCCATGGCTAACACTAAAGCAGCTGGGAATGGAGATGGTGGCAGCACTGACGCAAGTGAGCTGTCTGGTAGGGATGCAGCAGCAGGGGAAGGGGATGGGGGAGTTGAGACCCTTGGGACGGGTGGTGAATATACCCCTCTTTCTTCCATCTGCCAAGAGGAGGGAGCGACCACCAATGGCAGGTGCGCATTTCACATGATGCGATGCTGCAAGTGTCTCGTTTTCAGGCGCCTCATAACTAGAGAGCGGCGAGCGGTGAATATGCCCGTCTTTCTTCCATTTGCCAAGAGGAAAGACTGACAAGTGCCAGGCGATTTTTTGGAGTTGCTTCAACTTTCTCGTTCAAGATTCGGCTAGTGATGAATCGTGTCGAGGTTTCTGTTTCTGCTTGTATAGTTAAGGTGTGCTCATGTGTGCATACATGTGCATTTATACGTACATGTGCATGTATGCGTACATGTGCATCATTCCATCATTCCGTCCTAGCATCCATCCATCCATCCTGCTGCTTCTCTAACTCTTTCATATACACGTGTTTATCTGTTCCCACCCCTGCAGTGTGCGCTACGACAAGCTGACCGTGGTGCTCACAGCAACAGGCAGCAGCACACACCAAACCATGCAAGCCACACACCACTACGCCTCAGCGCCTGCTGCTTCTCTAACTCTTTCATATACACGTGTTTATCTATTCCCACCCACCCCTGCAGTGTGCGCTACGACAAGCTGACCGTGGTGCTCACAGCAACAGGCAGCAGCACACACCAGACCATGCAAGCCATTCGCCACTACGCCTCAGCGCCTGTGGTTCAAGACATCTTCGTCCTTCTGTCTGACGACAGCCCACTCGCCCAAAGCAGTGGCAGCAGTGGCAGCGCCAGCAGCAGCCCCTTTCCCCTGGTGCAGGGCGAGAGGCCTGTTGTTGTTCTCCCACTCCGCAACCCACCAGCAACTGCTCGCTTCCGACCCATCCCGTGAGTACAAGTTATGGAATGATTCTCTGTTTTATACGACAACGATGGCAGCAGTGGTAGCAGCAGCAGCAGCCCCTTCCCTCCAGGGCAAGGAGAGAGAGAAGTTTATTTTTCCACTCGGCAACCCAGCAGCAATTGCTTGCTTCAGACCCATCCTGCCTACGAGTGCACCCCCCCAAAAATCCGATTACCTCGGCTTCATCCCCTCCACTCCACACACCTCTGCCGCTCTTCTTTCTCCGCAACTACCACTTCCCTTGTCTCCTCTTGCGCCCTCTACCCCTTTTCCCAGCAGACCTCTCTTTTTGAGGCGCCTCAAAAACCTCCGCTCCACACACCTCTGCCTCGCTTCTTTCTCCGCAACTACCACTTCCCTTGTCTCCTATTGCGTCCTCTACCCCTTTTCCCAGCGACATCTCTCCACAGTGACAGTCCTTGTAATTGATGACACCATTCTGGTGCCCCCTGCTGCTCTCCTCGCCACATCCCTCCTGCGATGGAGGGAAGCACCCAACCGCCTGCTCGGATTCCTCCCTTCAGCCCACTTCCGCCTCTCCAAGGGCGTCCTCAAAAGGCGACTGACTGGGAGACTGGCCGTGCATGCTACCCTGGGTGATTATCCCATGCTCCCTTCTCCCTTCCTGTCTCTCTCTCTGCCCGTTCCCCTGTCAGCTCCCTCACCACAGCTGCTGTCTTGGTGATAGACGACACATTCCTAGTGCCCCCTGCTCTCCTCGCCACATCTCTCCTGCGATGGCGGGAAACCCCCAACCGCCTCCTCGGTTTCCTCCCGTCCGCCCACTTCCGCCTCTCCAAGGGCGTCCTCAAAGGGCGACTGGCCGTGCATGCTTCCCTGGGGCCGGGAGGGGACTACTCAGTGGTTACCGGTGCTCTTCTGCTGCATAGAAACTACCTGCATTATTTTTGCTGCACTATGAGGGAGGAGGCGAGGGGGTATTTGGAGTGGGGGAGCGAGGGAGACGGTGGGGGAGAGGGTGGGGGAGAGGGTGCAGGAGGGAGTGAGGGAGGGAGTGGGGGAGGGAGTGAAGGCGGTCTGTCGAATCCGGCGGCTAGGGCGTGTGCTGATGTGGCAATGAACATGTTGGTGACTCATCTGTCTGACCTGTCACCGCTGACTGTGTACGACTCAACACAGGAGGTCCAAGGGCCCTTCCCCTTGCCGCCTGCTCCTGCCATGTAAGTGGGCCATGTGAGTGGGGCATGTGAGTGGGGCATGTGAGTGGGCATGTGAGTGGGGCATGTGAGTGGGGCATGTGAGTGGGGCATGTGAGTGGGGCGTGTGAGTGGGGCATGTGAGAGTGACATGTGAGTGTGACTTGTGACTGAGTGTGACAATGTGAGTGTGTGACATGTGAACGTGATATGCTGACATGCCAATTTCAGTCCGCCATGCCATTTGTGCTCTAAAGCGTGTGCGCTCCGCCGTTCGAGTCGACTCAACCGAAATTTCCGTTTGAGGTGTTGGCTGCATTCAGCTGTCTGCTCTGCGCCTCTTCCCGATATGATTCGCACTACCCAAGTACCTGAGTGCCGATTGTTATTCTGGTCTGTAAGCCAAATAGTGCTCTTTGCGCCCTCCCAACACAACCAACGCATTTGTACCTCCATCCAAACCACACCCCCCCTCTCCTCCCCTTTCCCCGCCTTTTCTTCCGCCCACCGTCCACCCTACACCACAGGGGGAGGTGTCTCAACGACCTTGCAACCCACATGGGTCTCATGCCTCTTAAGAGCACAATCGATGCAGTCACAGTCATGCATAAAGACTCATACATATACGTGAGTGTGAGCAGTGTTCAGTGCAGCTATAAGAGGTCCTACAGTTAGGTTCCATTTTATCCCTCTCCAGAGCACCAGCACAGTCACAGTTATACATGAGCACTTTTCCAAACCTCAAACAGGTTCAGGTCGAACATGTTCGTTTCAAACATGTTCGAACCTTCTTTTTTGGAAATAAGGTTCAACCGAACATGTTCGGGGTTCGTCCCGAACATGTTCGGTGTTCGAAATGTTTATGGGGACAAATCCCGAACACCAAACATGTTCGGGAAACGTCCCCGCTTTTCCAAACATTAGATGTTCAGAAAAAACGAGCGCGACATTTGTCGCGCTGGTTGGATGCAAGTCCTATGGAAACCATAGATCGAGGACATTTCGACCCAACTTAACGGTTACTTAGGTTAATTAGTCGCCAGTTAGTCGTTTTTCAAAGTAACATACGTTCTTCCCACTCGCCCTGCCCTCTTTCCCCGTGTTTCCCACCCCCTAAACATGTATGGGCAGGTGTTGTACTTAAAGTCGTGAAACAGGAGTGGTGAAATCTGTTAACTCAGTGAATCTGCTAAGTCCTTATTTTCGAACACCAAACATGTTCGGAATTGGCCGAACATGTAGAGGTTCGGCGAACTTTAAACATGTTTGCCCACACTAACCAAACACCGAACATGCGAAATGTGAATATAATGTTCTGGCGAACAGAACATGTTCGGTTCGCCCAATTATACTGTTCGGGGACGTTCGGGCAAACACGTTTGGTGTTCGCCCGTTGCTCATGTCTAGTCACAGTCATGTACAAGGACTTGAACATATACGTGAGTGTGTGCAAGGGCAGTGCAGTGCAGCTGTAAGAGCACATGTTTTCTCTTCTTCTCTCCTGCCTCTCTCCAAGTAGAAAACCAAGTTTCGTTCTCTACTCTCACCCTCCGCGAATCTTCTCCCCATCCTCAATGACTCTCTTTCCCGCGCATTCACTCTCCCCTCCGCGTGTAATGAGTCGAGTTTTGAGTCGACTCAAAACGCGAATGTTCTCCCTCATCCTCAATGCCTCTCTTTCCCGCGCATTCACTCTCCCCTCCTCTCCTCTCCTCCACACCCCTCCCCCTACCTCCACCACTCTTTCCACCTCTTTTTTCCAACCAGGAGCCAAAGGTTCGTGTGCCCCCGGCGCCCCTCCTCTTCTCCCCCATTCTCAACGCATCCCTGCCAACCACCTTCCTCCACCTCATTCCCCGCCGTTACCGCCGCTTCCTTCCTGCTTTGGATAGTGCCCACCCGCTCGTGCTATCTGTTCCCGGGGATGCTGCTCCCAAGCACGCTGTGTGCCTACGGGTGAGTCTTTTGAGCTACTCCCAACCCGCCCAGCCTAGAACAGGGTGAGTTGTCAAACCCGCAAAAATTTAGACCTTGGCTTCTCTCCTTCTCCCCCCTCTTGGGGAGCGCCCACCCGTGTGTGCTCTCTGCTCCGGGGGATGCTGCTCCCAAGCATGCCGTGTGCCTGCGGGTGAGTCAGGAAGAGCCAGATAGAACCTGCTTTGCTGTTGTTGTTTGTTGTCCCGGTGAGTAGCCTTGACCACCGCTTCCTCCCCGGCTTAGAGAGCACCCAAACGTGCGTGCTCTCTGCTCCGGGGGATGCTGCTCCCAAGCATGCCGTGTGCCTGCGGGTGAGTAATCTAGGCAGCAACCTCACAGGGTGAGTTGTCAAACCCGCTCAGTCTAGACCGGGAATTCCTTTCTTCCTCCTTTGGAGTGCTCCCACCCGCGCGTGCTGCCCATTCCCATTGGCTTGAGGTAGGGGCGCGTGCTGCCCAGTCCCAGTGTTGCTGCTCGCAAGCACGCCGTGTGCCTGTGGGTGAGTCCTCTAGGCCACCCAGCAGCTTCTAACAGGCATAGTTATCAGACCCACTTAGCCTGCCTTCCTTCCTGCCCACCTTGGAGAGCACCCACCACCCGCACGTGCTGCCCATTCGCAGTGCTGCTGCTCGCAAGCACGCCGTGTGCCTGCGAATGAGTGCTTCAAACCACCCGCTCATGCTGGCTGTTACCCGTGCCGGCCATTCTCAGCGCACGCGTATGTGCATGCACGCACACATGCACGCACTCTAACCCGCATGCACACTCACACATCCCAGCTCTTCCTCTTCCCGCCCTGCTCATCCTTTCATCCCGTCACAGGTAGCTGAGGAGTCCGAACCAGCAGTGGAGCTCTCTCTCTCCGAAGCCATCTCATCCCCTGTCACCACACTCCACCTCTCCGGAACCACTGTCTTCGCCTCCACTCCCTCCACCACCACCATCACAAGCACAAGCAGCAGCACAGAGAATGATGATATCACACACAAGGGGGCGGATGCAGGTCTGGGGGCGCTGCTAGGGTTTGACGATCCGTTTGCAGTGTTCCATCTGGCAGCGAGATTAGCCGCGTGGAGGAGGTCCGAAGGGTGCTTTGCTCCCTCCCGTCTACTGCTCTTCCACGGGGATAGACTGCAATCAGCAGTGAGTAAACATACTCCCTTGGAAATTTTTGGAAATGGCTATTTGTCTCCTTTCTGCCTCTTTTTGATTCGACTCAAAAACAGGCCTTTCTTTCTTCTCCTGGATAGGCACCGCATACCCCCCGTCCCTCTTTCTCCGCCCGTTCTCCCTGCTCACCTTCAACCCCATCCCAGCTGCTCCCTGCTTGCTCCACGCCTCCCCACGGGTGGAGACGCCGCCTTCCCTCCCTTTGCCCTCAATCGTGCATTACCCTTCAGCCCCTCCCCCCTGCTCCAATTCCCCTCTCCCTCCCACCCTTACCCCCTCTCCAAGCTGCCCCACGTCTCCTCAAGGGCTATAAGTCATTTGCTCCCAATCGCCCCTTTCCCCTTCCGTCCCTCTCCTTCCCTCCCATTTGCTTCACCCCCCCCTTCTCCCTCCCAGCTGCCCCACGCCTCCCCATGGGCATCGCTGCTACTCAAGGCCACCCTTGGAGATGCCGCCTTTCCTCCATTTGCTCCGCCCGCCACCACCACCACGGCCACTGCCACCAGCACTGCTGCCAAAGCCTCTACTGCTGACACCAGTTCTTCAGTGGTGTGTTTTGATCGCGTGGTGCTGCTGCGAGATCCCGTGCTGCCTGCTGCTGCTGGTGATGATAATCTCGAACATTCAGAGCACGCTGCAGCCTCTGCCATAGCTAAGGAGCAGCGGAGCAGCAGTGTTGATGGTGGTGGCGGCAGAGGTGGCGGCAGCAGCAGTGGCAGTGGGGATGCTGATACAGGGCTTGGCTGTGACAGCCGTGCAGCCATTGTCCGATCAGCCCTACGCCATACATGCCGGTATGTGCATATGCCATCCAAGAAAGGCTGGTAGGAAGATAGATATTGACCCCTCAATAACGCTCAATATTTTTGAAGAACCTTAACGATCGGACTGTGACGGCCGTGTGTCACCATGCATGCTGGAATGATGCCATCGGTTCTCCCTTAACCTCATCCAGTTTTTGTCTTCTCTTTCCCCTCCCCTCTTTTCTTCCCCTCCCCGGTTTTCTTCCCCTCCCCTCTTTTCTTCCCCTCCGTTTGTTTCTTCCCCTCCCCCTTTACTCCACCTCTTTCTTCCCCCTTCCACCCCCTTCCACCCCCTTCCACCCCCTTCGGCTCCTTATCTTTTTTCTCACCTCTCCTTCGTTTTTTTTCCTCCCCACGTTTTTTCCCTCCTCCATACTTTGCTGCCCTTTCCCCTCTTCTGACTCTCCCCACCTCTCAGTCTCCAGCCGCCCGTCCGCTCCTCTCTAACCATCCTCATGTCTAACCCTCTCTCATGCTCCCTCTTCCTCTTTCCCCCGCTTCTTCCCCCCACTTCTCCTCCCTCCCCTCTCCCCACCTCTCAGTCTCCAGCCGCCCGTCCGCTCCTCTCTAACCATCCTCGTGTCAACCCTCTGCACCTCTTTCTTCCCCCTTCCACCTGCCCCCTCTCCGTACCCCCTACACCCCCCGCTCCCCTCTCCCCCTCTCTCAGTCTCCAGCCGCCCGTTCGCTCCTCTCTTGTCATCCTCATCGCGGGTTCAGACGCTGCATGGAGACAACACATGCCGCCCCCCTTGCACCCCGTCAACCTGACTGCCGCCCTGCACAAGGAGTGCTCCCGTGCACATCTGCCCTGTGAGGTGGTGCAAGCACAGGAGGGTGATGACCCATGCACCGATCAGGTCAGTTCTGAGATGCTGTTTCTACGCACCTCAAAAGGACCAACCTGACTGCCGCCCTGCACAAGGAGTGCTCCCGTGCACGTCTGCCTTGTGAAGTGGTGCAAGCACAAGAGCACAATGATCCATGCACCGATCACGTCAGTGCCTTAACACAGCTCACATGCCACTGCAAGCACATATCACGCAACCCAAGACAGTCATTTCCTGTGAAGTGGTGCAAGCACAAGAGCACAATGATCCATGCACCGATCAGCTCAGTGCCTTAACGCCGGCCCTACACACTCTTGCAATGCAAGCGGGGTGCTCCCGCGCTCATCTCCCCTGTGAAGTGGTGCAAGCACAAGAGCACAATGATCCATGCACCGATCACGTCAGTGCCTAAACGCCGCCGACCCTACACAATCTTGATTCATGTCAGCCCCTTCACACCACTCTCTCCACCACTCTCTCAATCACGTGAAGTGGTGCGAGCACAAGAGCACAATGATCCATGCACCGATCACGTCAGTGCCTAAACGCCGCCGACCCTACACAATCTTGATTCACGTCAGCCCCTTCACACCACTCTCTCCACCACTCTCTCAATCACGTGAAGTGGTGCGAGCACAAGAGCACAATGATCCATGCACTGATCAGCTCAGTGCCTTAACGCCGACCCTACACACTCTTGATTTGCCTCAGCCCCGCTACACCACTCTCTCCACCACACTTCCTTCAACTTGAGTTGAATTTGGAGGCGCCTCAAAAATCAACTCAACACGTCAGCCCTGCCACACCACTCTCTCCACCACACTTCCTTCAGCTTCTCTCCGTCCGGAGCGTCGAATGTAAGAGTCACTCACTGTTGCTGTTCACTCAGTTCCCCATGCACCGATTTCCTCGTCTGTCAATCATCTCCTGTTTCTTGTTTTGGATGCGAGCCGATCTGGTGCTGCTGCCATGGGTCTCTGCTTGTCCCACCAACACCACCTCTTCCTCTGTGACAAATAAATCTCTGTTGGTGATTTCCTTGTTCTCTTATCCTTCATTTCTCCTGCTTGTCCTTCCAGGTTCCGGCATGGATGCAAGCTGATCTGCTGCTGCTGCCTTGGGTCCCTGCTGCACCCACCAACACCACCACTGTCAATAAAACCCAAGCCAGAAAGCTGCGGGAGAGGCAAAGAGAGGAATTGGAAAGACACTACACGCCAGAGCTGCTACAGTATTCTGTCCTGCTGGCTCCTGGATCCTCTTTCGCACATCTTTACCCTGCCCGGACCCCGAGAGCGCCACTCGAGCTTGCCCAGAGAAAGCTGGGGTGTTTTGGGATTGCGTACTCCCAACTGCCCGTGGGCCAGGGTTCCAGCTTGGGGTTTCAAGGGGTGTTGAAATGGATAAGGGAGCAGCTAAAAGGATGGGAAGGGAAGGGGGGAAGCAAGGTTGAGAGGAAGGGAGTGAGAGGAGAGGTAATAGAGGATGATGAGTATGCTTGTGCGGGGAGGGAAGTGGAGAATGTGGGCGCTCAACATGAGGAGGAGGATGACCTATGGGACTCAGATGAGAACCCTGGAAGTGATAAGAAAACCTAGGAACAGATGCTAGGTATTGTGTGTGCCCTGTGTAAACGCTAATGCAGTAAGCTCACCACTTAGTGGTCATCAACACATTGGCGCTAGCTCATAATGTAGGGGAGGATAATTCGTAACATGATGTTGCAACAGGCGTTATGAGCTGATGTTGACATGGTCGAACACGCGGAGAATCACCATGAGCCCAAACTGGCCCACAACAGCAAGCCTCACTGCCCAATGGGGAAATCGTTAAGGCGGCTCAGTAAAAAACATACCATCATGAGCTGATGTTGACATGGTCAAACACGCGGAGAATCACCATGAGCCCAAACTGGTCCACAACAGCAAGCCTCACTGCCCGGCCTGGAAACTGTTCGCCCTCAGTCGAGTAGAATGAGACTTCCTGCCCCTTGGAGGAACAACTGGGCACGTTTTGTACACCACTGCTGCTGCTGCTGCTGCTGCCAGTCTTGGCGAGTGGGGTACTGGTGATCCTTTCTTTAGGCGGCTCAAGATCACTGTTGCTGCCCGTGAGTAGTGGAGAATCATTGATCCTTTCCCTAGCCTCAAGATCACTGCTGCTGCCCGTGAGTAGTGGAGAATCATTGATCCTTTCCCTAGCCTCAAGATCACTGCTGCTGCCCATGAGTAGTGGAGAATCATTGATCCTTTCCCTAGCCTCAAGATCACTGCTGCTGCCCGTGAGTAGTGGAGAATCATTGATCCTTTCCCTAGCCTCAAGATCACTGCTGCTGCCCGTGAGTAGTGGAGAATCATTGATTCTTTCTTGAGGCGACTCAGGACTATGGCTGCTGCTCGTGGGGAGTGGGGTGCCGGCGAGCCTGACAACCTGAGAGAGCCTGGTAGCAGGGTTTGTTGCACGTAAGAGAGAGAACATCCAGGGGGAGAAGGCGTTTTTCCCCCCTTTTTCACCCTTTGTTGATGCAGGAATTGGGAGTCAAATACGGGTTAACACGCCATGCTAGAGGGTGAGAGCGAGAGGAAACGGGATTGGGAGAAATGGCGTACAGTGCCGTACGATGAACTTGGAGATTCTTGAGACTTTTGCCTCAGAAGTATTTTGACGAGCCTCATACGGTAAGAAGAAATGGCGTACGGTGCCATACGATGAACTTGGAGATTCTTTTGAGAGCTCTCAAAAAGTGACTCTGATGAAGTCCCATGTGTTGTGAGGGACCATTGTGTACTGACGAGTTCAATAACACGCAGAATGATTAGTGTAATGACATGCATAGCGATTGGTGTAAGATGACTCAAAAGCCACGTACCACGCAGGCGTTAGCTCTTGCGATGCGCTCACAGGAACGACCACTTCAGGCTGCAACGAGAGAGAACGAGAGTGTAAAAAAAACAGGGAAAGATAGTGTGTGGGTGGTTGGGTGGGTGGGGCAAAGATAGTGTGTGGGTGGGTGGGTGGGTGAGGCAAAGCGGGGGACAGCAGCCGAGGAACGATCGCAGCAGAGAAGATGGAAGCATGCGACGAGGCGATGAAGGAAGAGTAATGCGACAAAGATCGTCATTACTCCTCCGATGCCAGGAGACGAGGTGAATGTTAATCGTGACCTTTGAGTTGACTCAAAAAGACCTGCACTCGCATAATGACTCTGACAGCCCAGCAGCATGGCAACATGGGCCCTACACAGCGTACCCTTTGAGAGCTCTCACAAGCAACTCCACACAGCGTACCTTGTCTGGATGCTCCCCTCGTTTGTAGCACATGATAGCAAGCATATTCAATGGGTTCTGGTGGGGTTTCTGACCGGCCTCTGTACCCAAACCTTCTTGCTGCTTCTCCCCCTCCCTCTGCCTATCTAACTGCCGCTGCTGCTGCTGCTGCTGCTGCTGCTGCTGCTGCTGCTGCTGCTGCTGCTGCTGCTGCTGCTTCTGCACCTGGTGCTGATGCTGGTGCTCCTTTTCTGCATTCTTCTCCCCCAAATGCCCTTCTACACGTTCCCTTTCTGAATGCCCTTCGCCAGAGCTTTCCACTCTAAGTGTAGCGCCTCCTTGCCCCCTCTCCATCGGCCCCTCCCTCTCCGACTTCCCCTCCCCTTCCAGCCTCTCCTCTTCCACCCTTCCCTCCCCTTCCGCCCTTCCCTCCCCTTCCTCCCTCCCCTCCTCCGCCCTCTCCCCATCCGCCCTCCTACTTTCCGCCTTCCCCTCCCCTTCCGCCTCCTTCCCACCACTTTCTGCCAGGAAAACTACCTCCACTCGTCTCCACCAATCAGCGGCTGCCAGCTTGGACAGCGCCATGTAAGCTTCCAGAGGCGAGGCTGGCCAATCACAGGGTTTGATGGAATGAGGGGCGGAAAGGCGAGGAGAGGAGGGATGGATGGAGGGATGAGGGGAGAGATAGGTGGAGGCGAGGGGGACAGGTATGGAGGAGGAAAGAGAGGAGGGACGGGAGGAGGGAAGCGAGGAGCAGAGGGAGAGGAACCGATGCCATGGGGGGAGAGAATCCACAACCAATGGCCGCGAAATGCTGCTGCCGTTGGTGCTGCTGCTGCTGCTGCTGCTGCGAATCTCGCTGCTGTTTCCGTTGCTGCTGCTGTCGCCATTGCAGCCGTCTGTGTCGATGACAAGGAGTAACTTCCGGCATGGCTCCTGACTCACGTTCGGAACGGATCCCGCTCCTCCAACACCACCGATACCACCACTACCGCTATCCTGCGTCATTGCCGCTGCTGACGGCGTCAAGACCACCGAACGGCTGTTGGAGGAGGGGAGTTGCTGTTGATTGGAGTCCATTCAAATTCGTTATTGGAGTCCGTTCAATTTCGTTATTGGAGTCCGTCAATGACGGCAGAATTGATCTCTGATGTTGGAATCGATTGTGTCCGTCTCAAGCCGGGCGAGTAACCTTCCTGCCTCGCAACCTCGCCAACCGACCCTCGCTCTTTCGCCAGCTCAAAATGTTAGAGAGCCCTACGACAGCAAGGGCCCTCGACGACTTGGCAAGACAACTACGCTAAGACGGGCATTGAATGACACCAACGCAAGGAGTTACGATTCTTGGGAAGCGTGCCACTTCCTAGCAAGTCTATGGTTGTCATGTGTGGTGTTGCCTAGTTGGAGTTGGTTGGTTGGGGTGGCGTGCGAGAAAGGCCATTCCGCTGCTGAGTTGGGTTGAACTTCTACGAGGCGCGTTCGCCCACCTGCACGTCACTTTCGTGAGGTTGGGTTACTGCGCAGTGCCACGCTGTAATGAATACGAATTCATTACTGTAGAGGCTGTTCATAGCGAGGACAACCCAGAGCACTTCGCGTCAGTTTCGAGGTTCGGCCTACACTTCGGCCCGAACCACTTCCGAGTCGCCCCGCCCTCCTTAGACCGTCGCGCGCCCTCCTTAGACCGTCGCGTGCCCTTCCCTCCGCCTGTCGCGCGCCCTCCTCCGTAAATCTTCCTGCACACCTGCGTGCACTTACCGCACACCTGCGTGCGCTCACCGCACACCTGCGTCCGTGCACTTCCAGCACACCTGCGTGCACTTACCGCACACCTGCGTGCGCTCACCGCACACCTGCGTGCGTGCTCTTACCGCACACCTGCGTGCCCTTACCGCCCACCTGCGTGCACTTACCGCATCCCTTTGTGCGCTTACTGCATCTCTCTCCCCTTCACATGTGCCCTGGTCCCACGCCATTCCTACTGCACTTGACTCCCGGCTCAGCGGCTGGCAGCCGCTCTTCCCTCCGGTAGCGCCACCTAGGTCCGGTTAGAGCCCCGCCCCACGACTATTTTCTCGCCGACTGTCTCTCGTCGGTTTCCCCGCTGGCGTCCCTAGCCCGCCGTAGTTTTCCTCCTCGTTCTTAGCTCCGCCTCCGCCGTGCTCCAGTCACCACTAGCATGGGCTCCGCTATGGAGGCCCGTCGCCTCCATTTCGATGCTGAGGGACGCCCGATCGAGTTCGGTACCTGGCAGCGCCAGACCACACGTTTTCTCACCAGCCAGCGACAGGACGGCGCCACTCTGTGGGCTCACGCGTCTGGTGCCCTACAGGCCCCCCCGTCCCCCGCCGCCCTGCCGACCACCCCGGAGCCGACTCCTACGGCCCAGACGGAGTACGACCGTCGGGTCCTGGCCAGGGACGTGTGGCTCTCGCGTGACGCTGCCGCCGCTCTCACACTGTCGGAGCTTCTCCCCCCGACTGAGGCCGCCCACTTTGACCAGGTGGAGACAGCCCAGGGGGTGTGGGATGCTATTGTTGCCCGCTACTCCACCCCCTCCTCTGCCTCCCTCAGTCGCCTCCTCATGCCGTTTGTGTTTCCCGACCTAGGCTCGTTTGCGACTGTTTCCGACCTAGTGACTCACCTCCGCTCGCTTGACGCCGGTTTCCGTGCTGCCTGTACCGACGCACAGCTCCTTGTTGCTCCCCCCCCCATGTGGCTCACTGTGCACTGATTAGTCACCCGCCTCCCTGACCGCCTTGCCACTGCCCGCGACGCGCTTCTTCAAAAGCACCCCACTGAGCTCACTATAGACCTCCTTCAGACTGCTCTCGGGACCATCGAGAGCAGCCTCCTCGCCGTTGCCTCCGCCACTGATGCGGTGGCCCCCCATCTCTTTGCGGGGTGTGCCGCCCCTCAGCTTCCCACTTTCACCTCTACCCGCGCTTCTGCTGCTGTGTCGGTCTCTGAGGACACCGCTGCCGTTTCTGCCGCAGACTGGCAGAAACGGGGCAAAAGTGGCAAGAAGGGCGGGAAGGGGGGAGGTGGGGGCGGTGGAGGTGGCGGTGGAGGTGGCGGTGGAGGTGGGAGCGGCGGTGGTGGCGGAGGCGGCGGCGGCGGCGGCGGTGGTGCGCCAGGGGGAGGGGGCCTTGGAGGAGGTGCAGGACAGACAGGCCCACCCACAGGTGGTGGCCCGACCGGTGGGGGCGTTGCCCCCCAGCAGCAGCAGCCACAGCAGCACCAGCCACAGCAGGGACAGCAGCAGCAGCAGCAGCAGGGACAGCAGCAGCAGCAGGCACCGCATCAGTTCCAGCAGTGGGGGCCCCCGCTGCAGTGGGGTCCGCAGCAGCACTGGGGTCCCCCGCCGCAGTGGGGTCCGGGAGGCCCTGGGAGCACCGGCCGCAGCAGCAGCTCTTCCAGCTGGGCCCCTCGCCCCCCTCGCCGTGACGCTGGCCCCTGCACCCACTGGTGCCTCACCGGGCCGGGCAGCCCCTGTCTCTGTGGTCGCGACGACCACTCTGCCGCGCGGTGCTTCCGCCGCCTCGACGACCTCTACCGGGCTTGTTGGGGCCCTCTGGCGGTCACGCCTCGCTGGTCTCGTCTGTTAGCCCGTAAGATTGATGTCTTTGATCTGTCCATGGACGATGCGCGTCAGCATGCTTCGTATGTTGATGCTGACTTTAGTGCTGATGGGTCTGTGTGCTCGCGTGTTCGTAGGTTAGCCTGCTTGCCTCCTGCTAGTGTAGCCTTGTGCCTGTCTAGCTTAGGTGCTTGTGTTGCTGCTCTAGGTGCTTGTGTAGCGACTGGGTCAGGTGACCCTCCGGCTGAGGCCTCTCTGTCGTTCACGCTGGACTCGGGCGCGTCTCAGTGCTTCTTCCGCGACCACACGACCCTTACGCCACTCCTCACCCCTGTGTCGGTGGCTCTGGCTGATCCTACCTCTGGACCAGCCGTTGCGCGTAGCTCCACCACCCTCCCGTGCCCTGTGGTCCCCTCTGGTGTCCTGCGCGGCCTCCACATCCCCTCGTTCACTCGGAACTTGGTGGGTGTTGGATACCTCCAGGACAGGGGGATCACGGTTACCTTCGTGGGGGGTGGGCGGACTGCAGTCTGTACTGACGCTACCACAGGTGCTGTTCTGGCCACTTTCACCAGGGAGCCCCGCTCCGGTCTCTACGTTCTCCACACCGAGCGCTCCCCGGTCGCGTCCTCCCCTCAGGTCGTTGCGTCCCCTCCGGCCCAGGTCCCCAGTCCAGTTGCTGTGTCTAGCCAGGTAGTCGTGTCCAGTCCGGTCGCTGTGTCCAGTCCAGTCGCTGCGTCTTGCTCCTGTCGCTCTCTCGCCCACCGCACAGTCCTGTGGCATCACCGCCTTGGCCACCCGTCGATCCCTCGCCTTCGTGGCATGCTCAGTCAGGGACTTGTCACAGGTCTCCCACGCACCTTCCCGTCGCTCCCTCCCTCGCTTGCCCCTCCTAGCTCTCCGTGCGTCGCCGGTCGCTTACGCGCCACTCCCCACTCCTCCTCCCTTCGTCCGGCCACCGCTCCCTTCGAGACTCTCCACTTGGACGTCTGGGGCCCTGCCCCGACGCAGGGGTCTGGGAGAGAGCGTTACTTTCTGGTGGTCGTCGACGACTACTCCAGGTACACCACAGTGTTCCCTCTTGCGAAGAAGTCCGAGGTGACTGCTACGCTGATCAGGTGGCTTCTAGCCACTGAGGGCACTCGTGGTCGTCGAGTCAGTTGTCTTCACTCCGACCGTGGGGGCGAGTTTCGCTCCGGCATTCTCGGCGGATTCTGCGGCGAACAGGGCATCACCCAGTCCTGGACGCTGCCAGAGTCCCCACAGCAGAATGGGGTTGCTGAGCGCCGCATAGGCTTGGTCATGGACATCGCCCGCACGTCCATGATCCATGCCCGTGCGCCCCATTTTCTGTGGCCTCACGCGGTTCGCTACGCCGCACACCAGCTGAACCTCCAGCCACGTGTCTCGCGGCCCGAGGCTTCACCGACCAGTCTTTGGACTGGTTCCCCTGGTGTTGGGTCGGCCTTTCGAGTCTGGGGCTGCCTTGCACTTGTTCGCGACACCTCCGCGGACAAGCTCTCGGCACGCGCCGTCCCCTGTCTCTTCCTTGGTTTCCCAGTGGACTCTGCCGACTGGTCCTTTTACCACCCGCCCCTCCACCAGTTCCTAGACTCCCGTGACGTCCGGTTTGACGAGTCTGTGTCCTACTACACCCGGTACCCCTGTCGAGGTCTCCCGGTACCCCCTCCCCCCCTGTTCCTAGCACCCTCTCCTCCTCCTGCTCCTGCTCCTCCGGTACCCCCGCCCCCCCCTGGTCCTGCCCCGTCTAGTGTGTCCCACGCTACCCCTCTACCCTCGGTCGCGCGTCAGGTAGCGTCTCCCTCCCCGCAGTCCTCCTCACAGTCCCCTCAGTAGCCTTCGGCACTTCCGCGACAGGTTACTGTGGACTCGGTTGGTGTTGGAGCTGGAGGTGCAGCCGCTGGCGGTGCTCGGTCTGGGGGTGCTCGGTCGCGGGGTGCTGGAGCTGGAGGTGCTGGCGCAGGTGGCGCTGGCTCTGGGGGTGCTGGAGCTGGAGGTGCTGGCACTGGAGGTGCTAGTTCTGGGGGTGCTGGAGTTGGCGGTGCTGGCACTGGCGGTGCTAGTTCTGGGGGTGCTGGAGTTGGAGGTCCTGGCACTGGAGGTGCTGGTTCTGGGGGTGCTGAGTCTGAGGAGACTGACGCTGGAGACCCTGGTTCTGCGGAGTCCACTCCGCCTCCCCACCGCCACGACACGCGTCTCCAGGCTGCCCGTCGGCGTGAGCGTGAGGAGCGGGAGCGGTTGGAGAGGGAGCGGCAGGAGCTGCGGGTGCTGGACCTTCTGGAGCAGCAGCGGCAGCAGCAGCAGCAGCAGCAGCAGCAGCAGCAGCAGCCGCAGCCGCAGCAGCCGCAGCCGCAGCAGCAGCAGCCGCAGCCGCCGCTGCAGCAGCAGCAGCCGCAGCCGCCACCGCAGCTTCCTCTGGAGCGGCAGTTGTTCCCACCAGTGAGTGGCCTGCGGGCCCTTGGCCTTTCCTCCTCTCCTCCTGTCCGCTCCCAGTCTCCTCCTGTGCTTGTTCCTCGCTTGCCTCCTCCTGACGACCGTCCGGCGGTCTGGTCTTCTCCTCCTCCTCGGTCTCCTCCTCACTCTGTCCGTCACGACTTGATCACTCGTTGTCCTCCGCGTGCTCGTCACTCGTCCCCTGTTACTGACCTCCACACTGCCCTCCTTTGTTCGTCCCGTCGTCGTTCTCCTTCTCCTGTGTCCGTTCTCCCGTCTCCTCCTCCGTCCTCTCTCCCAGCCCTCCCCACTCCTATAACTGACTACTACCGCACTGTTCGTCCTGTTGCCGCACGTGTCCTCGCCACTCTTGTCACTGACTCTCGTTTCCCTCCGTCGTCTGCCTCGGCTCTTACTGCCGCTGTCGCTGAGTTTGCTGCCGCCAGCCGCCTTGACTATGCCACCCGGGTGGTGCCAGCTCCTCCCTACCGTCCTCTGTCCGTCGGGGGTGGGTTTGCCCTTGGCTGTGACGTCCTAGAGGACAGAGAGTCTGAGCTGGAGTACTGGGCAGCCGCTTCTCCCTCTGTGTGTGCCATGCTGCTCTCCCCTGAGGGAGACCCCGACGCCCTTAACATACCGACTCCTCGCACTTACCGCGAGGCAGTGTCAGGGGCGTGGGCCTCTCAGTGGAAAGCGGCTATGGACTCAGAGTTGGCGTCTTGGAGATCCACAGGCACCTACGTCGACGCAGTTCCCCCTCCCAGGGCGAACGTAGTCGATGGCATGTGGCTCTTCAAGGTGAAGCGGCCGCCTGGAGCACCGCCGGTGTTCAAGGCGCGCTACGTGGCTAGGGGCTTCAGTCAGCGTGAGGGAGTTGACTTCTTCCAGACCTTCGCCCCGACCCCGAAGATGACTACTCTTCGGGTGTTACTCCACATAGCAGCGCTGCGAGACTACGAGCTGCACTCCCTCGACTTCTCCACTGCGTTCCTCCAGGGCCGACTGCACGAGGAGATCTGGCTGCGCCGTCCTCCTGGCTTCACTGACACCTTCCCACCTGGGACCCAGTGGAGCATGAGGCGACCAGTCTACGGTCTCCGCCAGTCGCCCCGTGAGTGGCACGACACTCTTCGCTCCACGCTTTGTGACCTTGGGTTCAGCCCGTCCTCCGCCGACCCGTCGCTGTTTGTTCGAGCGGGTTCTACTCCGTTCTTTATCCTTGTCTACGTCGACGACTTGGTGTTTGCTACAGCTGACAGGGCAGCCCTGGCTCAGGTGAAGTCCGAACTGCAGAAGAGACACAAGTGTACTGACCTGGGTGAGCTGCAGCGCTACCTTGGCCTGCAGATCACCCGGGACAAAGCCGCTCGCACCATCACACTGACGCAGTCACACATGGTGCAGCAGGTCCTTCGGCGGGTTCGACTTCCAGTTCTCCACCACACAGCCCACTCCTCTTGCTGTTGACCACAGACTCACGGGCCCCTTTCCTGACGAGCCCTTCGAGTCCAGTGGACCCTACGCAGAGCTGGTGGGCTGCCTCATGTACCTGATGACTTGTACTCGACCGGACCTCGCCTTTCCCCTCATCATCCTTTCTCGCTTTGTTGCGACTGGGAGACACCGACCTGTCCACTGGACAGCTACTGTGAGGGTGGCGAAGTACCTGGCGACTACATCAGGCATGGGGCTTGTGCTTGGAGGGACTCAGCCAGTGGCGTTGACTGGTCACTGCGACTCTTCCTACGCTGACGACGTGGAGACTCAGCGCTCGACTCAGGGTTACTGCTTCAGTCTGGGAGCTGGTGCTGTGTCGTGGAGGTCTACACGGTCGTCGTCTGTGGCTACTTCCAGTGCAGAGGCAGAGATCTACGCTGGTGCCATGGCGGCACAGGAGCTTCGCTGGTTGACCTTCTTGCTCGCCGACCTTGGTGAGCGGCCTCGCTCTGCACCGACCTTGTACGCTGACAACAAGGCCATGATCCTCCTGTGTCGAGAGCCTCGACCGGAGAGCAGAGTGAAGCATATTGACGTGAGGTACTTCCTCCTGCGAGAGCTGCAGCGACGTGGCCAGGCACGCCTGGACTTTGTGGCCTCAGAGGCCAACACTGCAGACGTCTTCACCAAGGCCTTGGCGCTTGGTGATCACCACAGGTTCTGTGTGCAGTTGGGGCTTGTTGAGGTAGGCCCTCGGTTGCTGTAGACTTGTTGTTTGCTCTGCTTGTTGTGTTTCCTATTTATATCCTAGTGAACTCTTGAACTGGCCTTGTGGCCGTTTGCTTGCGCTCGGAATTTGTGTGGTGTCCTTGAGATCCACCCTGAGCTTGCCTTGTTTCTTGCTTTGACTGGTCTTGTGACCGTTTGTTCACCTTGCTTGCTTTGATGCCCCTCACTTAGCCTATGGGGGTGTGTCAAATGTAATTCTATGCTTGTAGGCTACAGTGAGTAGCACAATAGGGAGTACAGTTGTTAGGGTTGCATATTTGACCATTCCTAGTTTGACACACTTCCTAGTTTGACCATTCCGTTGCATTCCTATTCTGAGACCAATCGCGACACTTCCAACCCATCCACGTCCCGAGGTCCTCACCTACCACGGTTTCGACCCTATAAATGCTTTCTTCTTTATCATTCTCGTCATGCTGTATTCGACATCCTTTTATAAAGTCTTCTGCGCACTCTTCTTAGTACAACTCATAACACTTGGTATCAGAGCCTAAGTTCCTAGGTTCCCCGTTTTTTAGAGTGTATTACCCCTCGGGGGGGGGGGGGGAAAGGGAAGGATGTCGTGGTGACAGGAGCAGCGCAAGAGCCGGCCAGGAGAACGGGTAGTTGCTCCTAGCGGCCATGAATTTCAATGCGCTCCTGCGGCACCGACGGATCCTTGCCCTCGACGGTCGAGATGGACCGTGGCCTCCCTCCCCCCGGGTGGCGGACAGCTTTTGCTGTCGTCGCATTTAATTGCGTGAGTAAATTTCGTCGTTTCCGTTAATCTCGGCGCTGTTTTTATGCGGCAGTTGGCGTCAGGACGGTTGTCGTCACTGCATGCGCGAGATTCTCGGAGCAGCTGGTCGTGCGAGTTGAAGTTTTCACGTGGTCGTCAACTGCGCACGAAGAAATCGGAGTTAATGCGTGCGGCAAGTGGCGTCAGGCGTTTTCGTCAAGTTGCGCACGAGAATCACGGAGGTCTTCGGCACGTTGTGAGCATCGTCACTATGCTCGAAGATTTCGGGTGGCTTCACGGCAGAAACGACAGCTGGCCGGACAGGCCAGGCGCATGGTGATTTGCGTCGGAAAATGCAAACGGCGAGGAGAGACGGCGTGACGACTGCCCGAAGAAAGCGGGGGTCTACCGTCGTTCCGCCCGGGTGTGGCCGGTGTGGCTGCAGGAGGGTGCGTCGTTGGCGTTTTCGGCAGGTGCGACACAGTGTGGGACGGAAGTTATTTTCGAACCGCCGAAAAGTTCGGAAAAGGCCGCCTACGACTAGACTGTCTACGTTAGGGTCACTTCTGCGCCTGCAACAAGGTCGGCCGAAATTTTCGGAGCAACAGCAGCAGCCGACACTGTACTTCAGGCGGCACAGGTTCCCCCATGATCAAGGGAAGTTGCGCCGCAGACAGGGCAGTACACCGACGGGACAACGGTTTATCGCAGCGTCTAGACCCGCGAATTTCGCCTGGTCTACCGGTCACAATAAACGGAGTTGCGACAAATACGGGTCTGGCGAGAGAAACGAATTCCGAGCTTCAGGAGGGGCGAAAACGACCTACTGCGACGACTTTTTGCTGAGGGCCGAGTTTTGCGGCTAAGCGGCGGTAGCAGAACGAGCTCCCTACCGGCCAAAGTCTACCGACGTTTCACATACCTCACGCCCAGAAGGCCTCGAAGGCAATTCGTAAGTCCTATTGGCCACTGGATCCAAAGGTGGGGCACTGTGTTTAGCCCTGTGCTGGCAAAAAAGCGCGGGTATTGCGCAAGTTTGACAGCTGGGCGTACAAGAAAATTTCAATGATGCAATACAGTATAGGCCCCGACAAAACCGGACCATCGGCAACAGTTCCCCTGCCGAAAAAGTCGGAGCTGAAGAAATTGGTGCAGCTGTCGGAGTTTCTCCTAATTCAGGGTCTACCCGACATGGTGTAGCAGCGAAAAAGGGGTTTCCGAAGCTGTGGAGTTTTTAAACGCGATAGACGCGGTGGGCAACGAAGCGGTCGGCCCGACTGTTTGATCCGATAAACAAGATCCGGCTACGATAGCGTTCGCGCCTTCACCGAATGTCAGAAAAATCGCGGGCAACACGGAGTTATACCTCATCCGACAAAAGCGGACGCTGGGTGAACGGCGGCAAGCGAAATTGTCGGGGGGTGAAGACAAAAAAAAAAAAAAAAAAACATAATGGAAGGAAATTTGTGGGTGCTCCAGCAGATCTCCAGAGTGAAAGGTTGAGCCCGTACATCTCTCCACCGCGAATTTCGTAGTCTATTCGGTAGACTTCCGAAAGGGTTTGATATTGTTACATGGAGGCGCGGCGAGGGGTGTATCGCCAAGGATACCTGGGATTCGCTAAGTAATTTCGACGGGTACGAAGACGGGTGAACGTCGGAGTACCAGGGTCAACGGCGGAAACGTCGGGGTTATGCGGCGGAAAATACTTCGGGACTGCTCCAACAACCATGATTTCCGGGGTTATTTCCTACGGTGGTGTCAGAATGTTATTCTCTAGCCTGTAGTGGGGTGCTCTATAGCGGGTACAACCCAGTTAGGGTTTGCTATATGTATCCCAACTGCTGCTAGTGAACTCCTCTCTTTTGCCTAACTTCCTCTTGCCTAGCTAGGACTTACCTAGCTATGGCTCCTCATTCCCTCGTAATCTTCACAGGTGGGAGACGGGTGAACGTCTGCTCGCCAGCTGTTTCCGCGGTTTACGGTGTACTTCGAAGCCATCTGGGGAAATTCTTCGGCGAGATCTGTGGCATTGATGCGGGCTAGGTTCCGTGAAATTCGGTCCCGGTAGACCCATGACTCTGGGTTCCGCACGAAAGAGCACCTCCTGTTGGTGGGTTGCTAGTGTGGTTAACAACGGAGAGAAAAATGGCGACGGGTGGGCACGCTAGACACACCGGTTCTTCAAAGGGATAACCTGCAGGTGACCAAGACGTACAAGTGTTTTTCGACACCGACATTTACGGGAGTACCGAGTACCGGTTTTACAAGAGTCGGCGGTGACGGCCGACAATTTCGTGACAGCGGCGGAGTTGCAGCGGCGCTGAATTAAGCGCGCGAGACCTGCCGTGGTGAACTTCATGGCGGCAAAACCTGCAGAGTTTCAGGGGTACCAGCCGCAACACAGGTGAAAATTCTCGGAGCAGCTGGGGGGAGGAAGGACGGCTTTTTCGCCTCTGCCCCGAAGTCCTCGGCGAGTCACGACAACGCCGACATTGCAGCTGACGTCGTCGGCAGTTTCTGTTCGAAGTTGAAAATATATTTTCGAAGTCAGGGGGAGGAACAGCAGCTGTCTTTCGCCTCTGCCCGTAAGTTTTCGGAGAAAAGCGACAACATACTCGGCGAGTCAGGACAAGACTGCGGGAGGTGCTGACAGCTGAAGAAGCTGCAGCGAGGACTCTGCCACAATTTCGGAACAGCTGCAGCAATTTCGGATTGCAAGAAGCTGCCAGCTGTAGATACGGCAGCAGCCTGTTGAAATGATACAACTGCCACGCGGAGATTTCGGGATGGCAGTCACGGGAGATGCTGCAGCAGCAGTCGCGAATACACGACAAGAAGAACTTTCTGCCTCAGGTTTTATTTTAAAGGGTCGCACCCGGAATCCAGGTGCACAACGATCTACCCCCTAACAGGACTTCGCGGTTCACCCTGACGAGTTTTAACAGATCCAGACAGCGATATTTCGCCACCGCCAGCAATTTTGACTGCACAGCGGCTGAATTTCAGGCGAGCGGTCATAACACTTGGTATTCTGTCTACCCTCGGGTCAGGGTGGTTGTGGTTTTGTGCCCACGCAGCCGTGCACATTTTGGGTGGGCAGCAGTTATCTTTCAAGGGGGGGGGGGGGGGGGAAAGAGTGCTCACGCACTATTCTCGGCAGGTCTCTGACATTTCGGCAGTTATTTCTGACAGTTCGTCTGACACACCCAGCACGACGGACGCACGCGATGGCTTCATCGGCATCGACGGCACCGGATTCATCGATCTCTGACAACGCGTCAGAATTCCCGCCGACATGACGTTCATCAAAACCATCCGATACACATCCGCGACATCGACGGTCTTCCTTCGTCGAACGATTTCAAATCGACATTCGCTTTATCACCCGATCGACATCGGCAGTATCAACGGCTGACATCCCAACTCTTTGAAATTCGCCTGGTCAACGCGCTCAGCCACGCGTCAACTCGAAAGTCAACATGCTTCCGCGCCGTCAGATCAAGCTTCGACCGAGATCGGCAGTGTTCACGCTACTGCAAGACTCGCCTTCGTATAAGGGCACCTTATTTAGAAGGTGGGAGAGTGTAATGAATACGAATTCATTACTGTAGAGGTTGTTCCTAGCGAGGACAACCCCGAGCACTTCGCGTCAGTTTCGAGGTTCGGCCTACACTTCGGCCCGAACCACTTCCGAGTCGCCCCGCACCAATCGCGACACTTCCAACCCATCCATGTCCCGAGGTCCTCGCCTACCACGGTTTCGACCCTAGAAATGCTTGCTTCTTTATCATTCTCGTCATGCTGTATTCGACATCCTTTTATAAAGTCTTCCGCGCACTCTTCTTAGTACAACTCATAACACACGCCAACTTTGTGAAACCTCCCTGTATCTATTGTGTGTGTTTGCTTTTGTATTCATAGTTGATATTACAAATCTACTTGGCCCAATTGCTACTTGAATTCTGACTAAGTCCTTGGAGACAAACACTACCGAAATGCTACCGAGTTGCTAGCGCAACACCATCGTGTTAGTAGAAGCTCTCTCGCCGCCGTAACGCTCTCCATAGTAATCCTTCATGGTGCGGTGAGCGTGGAACGAACACGCATTGATTTCCATCGTCGTTGATATTCGCGTTCGTATATGTTATAGTCACAATAGGCTTGAATGTGCCTAAAACGAAAGATAGAGAGCACAGACGGATTTCTGCACAGCGGCTTCAAATGTTAATAGCGTTCTGCTCACAGCTGCAAATGACTTGATTCAAATTGGATCTGGACCGTATTCACGTCGTCTACAATTAGCAATTTAGATTGCACGATTTGATAAAGCATTGACGACACAGCGTCGGTTTGAACGAACGGTACTATGGCAGCCACTATAGTCTTAGAACACAAGATAGGAAGAGTTACGAGTTGGGAATGACTCCCAGCTCCTACAAACCCCAAGAGCCGAGGTACAGTGATGTGGAACAGTGCCACACTGTCCCCAACCACGAAGGGTCTCGAAACTACCCTTCACTAGGGCCTACACCAAGTGAAATGTTACACTACACAAAGTAATGTAACTATCTTCAATATCTTGAGGTGTACCCTTTTGGCGAGCTTCGAAATCACTTGAGGCTTGACACCAAGGCTCGGGCTCTTCATCACAAACTCATCCTTGAGTTCTTGATGGGTCTGCTGCACACACCTGCGACACGCCGAACGTTCGACACAGGACAAAATAGAAACCGCGCGCGAGACACAAACGACCGCGTAACACGCGTCTAGCGATAACTCGCTATTGACTCGACACACACACTCGACATCATGACTCAACATTCACACACAATTATAAGCATGAAATATATATTATCCCATGCCCTCATACCATTCCATACACACACACATTCACGCACACGGACAACAAGCCGAGTGCAAACCGTAGGGTTGCACCAACAAACTCCCCCTCGGATTGTTGGCCTTAGGATATGTTGCTCTCTCAGTTCAGAGCCATCCCAGCCAGCTTGCAACACTTCCAATGCTGCTGCTCCACCAGCCTCTTGGTCATCATGTCAGCCGGCTGCCCCGTGGTCTTCACGTAGCGCAACTCAACTTCACCCGCGGTTACCATGCTCCTCGTCCAATGCCACTTCACTCTCATGTGCTTCGTGAGTCCATGCAACACAGGGTTCTTAGCAAGAGCAATGGCACCCTGGCTGTCATGGTACAGTGGGGTAGGTCCTTGCTGCTCCTCCCCCAATTCAGCCAACAAACGCCGCTGCCACACAATCTCCCGTACGGCACGGAAGAGTGCCATGTACTCGGACTCCACCGAGCTCAAAGCTTGGTCAACCTGCTTCTTGCTCTCCCAAGCAGTTGGGCCTCCACCAACACAGCATATGAAGCCTCCCACACTTGTCATGTCCTCTAGTTCTGATGCATATGAAGCATCCGAGTAGGCGGTGAGGAACAAACGCCCGGGTTCAACACCATCCGCACCCTTTTGGCGCCTTTGTGCCGCCGCCGAGTATTGCAGCCCAACGGTCGGTGTTTGGCCAAGATACTTGGCCACCCTCATTCCAGCTGCTACCTGCTCCTCATTAGGGCATTGCACAACCCTAGCCAGCTGCCCGGTAGCGAACGCGACGTCCGGTCGGGTGTTTACCGCCGCATACATGAGGCTGCCCACCAACGAGTGAAATCGGCGCCTCTCCTCTTCACCAACGCTCTCCTCCTCTGGTCCCTTCACACACTTGAGCCCAGAGGGAAAGGGTGTAGCCACATGGCCTTCACTCTGCCCAAAGTTGGCAGCCAATGCCTCCAGGTACTTTCGTTGATGCACCCGCATGCACCGCTTCTCCACATCTCGTTCGATGTGGAGCCCAAGGTAGAAGCTCACGTCACCAAGGGCCTTGCACTTGAACTTGTCTTGAAGCTTCAGCATCACCTCCTTCACAAGGTCAGAAGAGGGTGAGAAAATGAGGATGTCATCCACATAAACCACCATGAAACTCCTCTGCTCCCCCTCGCCAAGCATGAACAAGGAGTGATCGGCCGTTGAGGGAGTGAAGCCGATCCCCTCCAACACTTCGCGCAGCTTCATGTACCATTGCCTAGGGGCCTGCTTCAGCCCATAGAGGGCCTTCTTCAGCTTCCACACTCTACCACTACCATCATCAAACCCCTCTGGCTGCGCCATAAAAATCTCCTCCTCAAGGATGCCGTTAAGGAATGCCGTTACGATGTCCATTTGCTTTACTACCCATCCTTTGATGGCGGCTCCCGCGAATAGGGTTCGCAGCGTCGTCGGCTTCACCACAGGGGCAAACAGCTCCTTGAAGTCCACCTTCTCCTTCTGCTGGTACCCCTTGGCTACAAGCCTAGACTTGTAGCGCTCGATCTTGCCGTCGGCATCCGACTTGATTTTGAAGAGCCACTTGGACAGCTATTTTCTGGCGCTGAAGGATCGCAAGACGCGGTACGTTTGGGCCTACCCTTTGGCCAAGAAGAGCGATGCATTGGCAGCATTCCAGAAGTGGCTCCCGATGGCAGAGAGGCAGTGCAAGCCCACGGTGAAGGCGCTGCGCACTGATCGGGGTGGCAAGTTCCTGGGCCACGACTTCACGCTCTTCCTCGACGAGAAGGGGATCATCCACGACCTCACATTCCCGTACACGCCGGAGCAGAACGGAATGGCCGAGAGGGAGATGCGCAGCATTGTGGAGGCGGTGCGAACGATGCTGTTGCACATGGGTGTGCAGCATCACTGGTGGCACCTGGCGCTGTCGCAGGCCGTGTGGGTGCGCAACCGCGTGGAGCACGCCTCGCTGCCCTCTGGTGTGACGCCGTACGAGCTCGCCTTCCGACGCAAACCGGATGTCAGTATGGTGCGTGTTTGGGGCTGCATGGTGCAGTATATGGTGCCGCAGTCACAGCGCGGGGGGAAGCTGGCGCCTAAGGCTCGCTGGGGGTTGCACTTGGGGGTGTCAGCAGCGAGCAAAGGCTGGCATGTGCTGGACTTGGAGTCCAATCACCTCATCACCACTGTGGAAGCAGTTTTCTATGAGACCATGTCATTGGCAGGATGGAAGGCATGGCATCAGCAGGAGCATGGGGGGCGTCCAATGCCCTATGAGCCCCTTCTTTCACTCTTCCCCGGCACTCTTGAGGAGGAGGTGGAGGGGGAGGACGTGGTCGCACCTCCTGCTATGCCCTATGTCCCTGCCTCAGTCCCCACCCCACCTCCTCCTACTGTGTAACCTCGTGTGGTTCCTCCTACCCCTCCTCCTCCTCCTCCTCCTCCTCCTGTTATTCCCTCTCCCCTTCTACCCTCCATCCCTCCTGCCCCTGCTCCATCCTCCTCTTCATCTTCTACGGCGCCGCCCGTTGGTGAGGGGGGGATAGTGGTGCCGCCGTCTATGGTGATCACCGACGGGCAGCGCCTTGAGACTGAGCAGCTGCAGGACAAGAGCAGCATGGATGGAGTGCAGCAGAGTGGGGGGAAGGAGACAGGTGAGCAGCAGATAGGGGAGCAGCAGATAGGGGAGCAGCAGATTGGGGACCAGCAGATGGTGGATCAGCAGCCAGGGGAGCAGCAGACAGGGGAGTCGCAGACGGGGGAGCAGGAGATGTGGGGAATTAGAGATGGTGGTCGTGTGGTGGCTTCTGGGACGATCACTGCACCGCTGCGTCGCTCCACTCGCATCACTCGTGGTGTCCCGCCTGTTCGCTATGCTTGGGCTGTAGTGGTTGAGCCGGCGGGTTTGGATGACGAGGAGGAGGACGAGGAGTGGACGGACCTGGACCCAGACGTGGTGGCCGACCCTGAGAGGCAGTGGGATATAGCAAAGATGACATTAAAGGAGGCCTTGGGCTGCTGGAAGGGCGACAAGGTGAAGGAGGCGATGGATGAGGAGATGCAGAGCTTGATTGAGCAGGGGACATGGGAGTTGGTTCCGCGTCCTCCAGGGGTGAATGTGATGAAGAACCGCTGGATTTTGAACACCGAATTCCGACCAGATGGGATAGTGGAGCGAGAGAAGGAGAGGTTGGTGGTGAAGGGGTTTATGCAGGTGGCAGGGGTGGACTATGAGGAGACGTACGCCCCTGTGGGGAGCTATGTGACGGCGCGTGTGCTTCTGGCGATCGCAGCTGCACTTGATTTGGACCAGATGCAGCTGGATGTGAAGAACGCGTTCCTCCATGGCGTGCTGGACCGAGACCTTTACATGGAGCAGCCGAGCTACTACGAGGATGGGACTCCTCGTGTCTGTAAGTTGGTGAAGAGTCTGTATGGGCTCAAGCAGAGCCCAATGCTATGGTATGAGGCCTTGGATGGGGTGTTGCTTGGGGCTGGATGGAAGAAGAGCAAGGTGGATGAGGCTCTGTACTTCAAGAGTGGTGCTGAGGGGGAGATGTGCTGGCTGCTGGTTCATGTGGATGATTTGCTTGCTGCCAGCCGCAGTCAGAGCATGCTAGGGGAGCTTCGTGACCTGCTGCAGAGTGCGTTTCAGCTGCGGGAGATTAGCCCTGTGGAGAAGTATCTGGGCTTGCAGCTGATTTGGGACAGGCCTACGAGGAGGCTGTGGCTGCACCAGGGGGCCTATGTGGACAAGGTCCATAGGCGCTTCTTTGACGGGGAGCAGCCGCTGCGAGTGCCTCGCACCCCTCTTTCCTCTGACCCTTTCAGTGTGCAGACCTTCGAGGATGTGGGATGGCAGTCTCGACAGGAGGAGGAGTACAGGCAGAAGGTGGGATCCTTGCAGTTCGCGACCTGTACCACCCGTCCCGACATCTCGTTCGCCTGCAGCAAGCTGGGGTCGGGCCAGACTGTGCAGAGTGATCAGCACTGGAGGGAGTTGGACCGGTGCTTGGCGTACTTGGTGGGGAGCAGAGATGTGGCGCTGGAGTTTGGTGGTGGGCCGGAGTCCTTCGAGCTGGTAGGCTACGCCGATGCTGATGATGCGGGGGACAAGCAGAACAGGACCAGCATTGGCGGCTATGTCTTCGTGCTTGGAGGTGCTGCTGTCTCTTGGGCGAGTCAGAGGATTCGTTGCGCCACCCTCTCCTCCACTGAGTCTGAGTACATTGCTGCTGTGGAGGCTGGGAAGGAGGTGCGCAGGCTGCGCTTCCTGCTGGCAGAGTTTCAACTGCTGAGGAGTTAGGAGCCCACTACCCTCTTTGTGGACAACTCCTCCGCCATTTCAGTGGCAGGTGGCATGGGGCTCAAGGGGAGCCTCAAGCACATGTAGCGTCGTCACATGTGGCTGCAGCACATGGTCAAGCGCAGGAAGCTGCAGCTGCAGTACATCCCTACGAGCGAGCAGCCTGCTGACTACCTTACAAAGGCGTTGCATTTCCCCGCCTTCAGCCGTTGCTTCGAGGCTGTGGGGCAGGTGAGGCTCTCGAGCGAGGGGAGTGAGACCTAGACACTCCATGATTGTGATGGTGCCATGGCCTATCCATGGCTGGTGCGGTGCGTGTTTGCACTTTAAGAGTGCTTTGTTTGTGTGTTTAGTCCCTTTCTTTTGGTGTGTATGCGTGTATGCATGCCCTGTGATTATAAAGGGCCTTGCTGTAGTATGGCAGGGGAGTGTTAGAGGGCCCTACGACAGCAAGGGCCCTCGACGACTTGGCAAGACAACTACGCTAAGACGGGCATTGAATGACACCAACGCAAGGAGTGCGTTGATGTTGCGCGACTACTGCAGCTGCCAAAAACACCAAGTTGTAAAAAGCACATAAGAGCTGCCATCCTCGCTCAAAAACATTGGTGCATGCTTTTCACACTCTGTCAAAAACACCAAGCTGTAAACAGCAGCGCAAAATTGCGATGCTGCCATTGGCTGAACCTGCAAATACCCGAAACACCTCTGCTTTCAGACCACATTGTTGCTCACTTCCTATTGGTTGAACCACCACAGTCAGTAGTTTTTGCGCAACTCACTCACCCCATCCAGACCACCTTCCACGCACGGCTCTAGTTCTTGCGCAACTCACTCACCCCATCTAGACCACCTTCCACGCACGGCTCTAGTTCTTGCGCAACTCACTCACCCCATCCAGACCACCTTCCACGCACGGCTCTAGTTCTTGCGCAACTCACTCACCCCATCCAGACCACCTTCCACGCACGGCTCTAGTTCTTGCGCAACTCACTCTTCAGGGTGGTGGGTTGCGCTCGACAGGACTTCCTGCTCCTGTGGCATGACTGGGGTCCTCAAGTTTGAATTTTCAAATTTCAAACTCAACTTATCCCCTTTGTCGACAGCACAGACATGCTGCTGCGTTATCCTTATCCCATGAGTTTGGGGCATCAGAGTCAGCAATGTTCGCCGCACTGAACCCACCTAAACCAGGCGAGATTATCTCGTCTGTCAGGTGAGTTTCTACCAAACCCACACCGTTTGCTTGCTATAAATGTTGTTGCGTGTGGATGCTATTTACGACATTCCAGCGACTTTCCAACAATTCCGCGACTAGACTTTGTTACTTTTTGTCTTTATAACCATGGGCGGGAACACCAATATTAAACTTCCTGCTTCCATGAAGCTCGCTGTTCCTTCCAGAACTACGTTACCGCGGCAAGCCAAGGCTGACCATCTGTTTTGTTTGGGTCAGTTTTCAATTTCCGTAACTAAATGCTTTCCTTCGTTTTTTTTTGCTGATGGCTCATGATTTTTTGTTCCTTCTCGCAGGTGGGGTAAACCCTTCGCAAGACATCGCTCATGAGGGCGCCAAGCGCAAACGGTCGGATCGGGGTAACTCTTCCGGGCGACAAAATCGACTCCCTCCTGGGACTACCACGACCAATGCAGCTGGAGTGCACACCAACAGCGTGGCTGAAGCTGGAGACGCCAATGCATTCCCGGTCGTGCCCGGGGCTAACCAGGAGTCTCAACCTGTTCCCCCTACCCGTTCAGCTGCAGGCACCGAAGTGCAGACTCCTCCCCTCCCTGCCGACGACGGGGCGTTTAACTTTCAGTTCGAAGACGGCGAGGATGAAGTTGGAGGTGTGTATTGTTTTGAGTTTAGTACCGTTCCTTGGTATGTGTAACTTGCATTTACTTCTGATTAAGCTTTTTGTTTTTCACCAATTTTCACATCCTGACAACGGCCTATTTACACGAATGATGAAGGCTGCTGTTGGCGATGAATTCCACCCCGCGTCGGCTAAGTTTCATGAGGAGTCCCGAGACCCCCCCCCTCAGGATGATGACGCGAAGGTGCAGTGCGCGCAGAAGACGAAGGAGGCTACGGCACTGAAAGAAGCTTGCGCTATAAAGGACAGCCACATCAACAAGGCTCTCGGAATTATGGGTACACTCACAGAGCAGCTCACCATCGAATGCTATTCGAAGCTCCAAATTGAGGTATAATCTGCATGCGCGATTGTGCATATGTTTCCGCAGTTTAACATGGCTTGTGTTTTGTTTGCAGGGAATGCTCAAAGATACAGTTAATGATCTTCTATTTTCTCGCGAACATAGGGATCTCACCCCGGACCGGGCAAAGTTCATGGAACGCCTGGTTGGTAAGTGTGCTTTGGCTTTGTTTGGTTATCTTTTTTTGAACTAACAAGTGTTTCTTTTTGTGCAGTGAATGTCGGGTTCATTCCCGGGACCGACGACGCTGCGAGGTGTCAAGCCATCATCAAGGAGAAAGGCTTGATCGGTGCAGTGGAAAAACGCTTCAACAACCATATCGGCAAGCTGTACCATGAGTTCCGCTGCGCATTGCGGAAGTCTCCCCTTCGTCTACCAATAGTGGCTAAGCGTGTGGGTCGCTCAATCACGTTTGAGCCGACTGATCAATATCCGGCGAAGTGCGCCACCTATGTGGCGCAAAACTCGAACCGTAAGTGTTTGCTGCCACTGCATGTGCAAGTGTTTTATCAGTGCCCTGATGTACTTTCTGGATTTTTGTGGCAGGTGAGTTTGGCTTCCCGTGGCACTTTTGGATGAATTTTCCGTACGCAAGCCCTGCCTTCATGGAATGTGCTAGGCATTTTGCAGCGAAGCCCCTGGGGGGTCAGGCAATTGCTCTATTCCCTGAGCAGCTCCTTCTCATCCTTGCTGTTGTGAGTACTGTTATACTTGGTTCACGTTCACCTACACAAGCCCGTACTTATGAATGTGTTCTTTTTTTTGGTACTGCATGTGCGTTACAAGCTGCGCCACCCCATGGCAGCCAAGGTGAAGCTGGGACGATCTGGTGATGGCCTTGCCATGAGGCGTCAGGCCTATGTGGTGCAGCGCTGGATCAATGATTATGGCAAAAAGGATGGGCAATTCACTGCCATTGGTAATATCTGCATTGTAGATTGGCAGGATATCTCAAATGCTCAGCTGGAGGCTGATTTGTTGGGTGATGAGGAGGAGGAGGAGGAGGAGGATGAGGAGGTTCTTGATGAGGAGCTGGATGAGTAGTGTCGCTGAGCTGGAGGCGGATGTGTTGGGTGATGAGGAGGAGGATGAGGAGGTTCTTGATGAGCTGGATGAGTAGTGTCGCTGTAGTAAGTTATTATTAGTATTATGTTTAATCTAGCGTTTTCTAATTCCATTATATTAACTAATCTGATAATATATATGTAGTGTATATTTCAGCTTTTTGTTTTGCTACTGTAGTGTACCATTTTATTACTGTTGCGCTGCGTGTTACCTTCGTTACAACGTTACCATTTTATGTGTAGTTTGGTGTCTCCGTTGTGACCCTTGTAACTTTGTTACAAGTTACATAAACACTGTTCAATCCATCAATACAAGCAGAGTCACAAATTTGACATTTTTGTGGAAACGATGCAACTACTGTATCAACTGTTACTGTTGGACGTAACACTCCGAACACGCGCGGTTCGACTAAGCTTGTTTCGGGACTGCCCCCAACTGGAGCGACGAGGCAACGGAATGTTGCTGTTCAGGGTGTTGATTCCAACTTGCAGCCAACACCGTGACAGTATTGTTTTCAAGCTTCCGACACCCGCACTGAGAAGAAACGAGGAATGAAATGACTAAGGGAAAGTTGGGTACAAATGCAAACCCTAGGAAAACTGTACCCCATATGTGCTACCCCACTATAGCCTACAGTAGCTATGTCATATAAATCTGACACACCCCCATAGGAAAAGTGGGGGAGAACAAGGGGTCACAAGACCAGTCAAGCAAAGCAAAACAAGCTCAGGGTGGATCACAAAGTCACCACACATTCCGAGCACAAGTTCAAGGCCACAAGGCCAGTTCACATGCAGGATTACATATATATATAAGGCTAGACAAGCAAGAGCAGGTGTATATATATATGCAACAGTACAAACAAGGTCAAGGGGTGAGCAAGTGAGGCAAGGTAGGCACAAGACCCAGCTGAGTACAGAAGCGCTGATGATCACAAGGCGCAAGTGCCTTGGTGAAGATATCAGCAGTGTTGGCCTCAGAGGCCACGTACGCAAGCCGCAGCTGACCACGCTGCTGTAGCTCACGAGCAAGGAAGTAGCGGAGAGCAATGTGCTTCGTTCTGTGCTCCAGTCTCTGCTCTCGACACAAGGCCAGCATGGCCTTGTTGTCTACGTACAGTACTGGAGGAGAACGAGGCGGCTCTCCGAGGTCAGTCAGCAGGTAGGTGAGCCAGCGAAGCTCCTGTGCAGCCATGGCCCCGGCGTAGATCTCAGCCTCACAACTGGAGCCGAGAACAGAAGACGAGCGGGTAGCCCGCCACGAAACAGAGCCGGAACCAAGGCTGAAGGTGTAACCCTGTGACGACCGCTGCGTAGCCTGGTCGTCAGCCCAAGAAGCGTCTGCGTGCCCAGTGAGGACCACTGGACTCTGCCCTCCAAGCACAAGCCCCATGCCCGATGTACTGCACAAGTAGCGCAACACCCTCTTCGCTGCAGCCATGTGCTCCGGTCTGTGTCTCCCAGGAGCAACATAGCGTGCAAGAATGCTAAGAGGGTATGCAAGGTCAGGTCGTGTGCAGGTCATCAGGTACATGAGGCAGCCAACAAGCTCTGGGTACGGGCCACTCGACTCTACGGACTCATCCGAAGGCAGAGCTGAGAGCGAGTGGCGAGTAGGCAGAGGAGTGGCCTGAGGCGAGGAGTACGTGAAGCCGAAGCGCTGAAGGACCTGCTGCACCATGTGTGACTGAGTCAGGGTAATGGTGCGGCGTGCTCTGTCCCGGGTGATCTGCAAGCCAAGGTAGCTACGCAGTTCACCCAGGTCTGTGCACGTGTGTCTCTTCTGCAGCTCGGACTTCACGTGGGCGAGTCCAGCAGTGTCAGCTGTGGCGAAGACCAAGTCGTCGACGTACACGAGGATGTAGAACGGCGGCAAAGAAGTGTCGGTGCGCAGAAACAGCGACGGGTCGGCAGTAGAGGGAGCAAACCCAAGAGCCGCAAGTGTAGTCCTCAGTGTGTCGTGCCACTCACGCGGTGCCTGGCGGAGACCGTAGACTGGCCGCCGGAGGCTCCACTTGGTGCCAGGAGGAAAGGACCCAGTGAAGCCAGGTGGGCGACGCAGCCAGATCTCCTCGTGCAGGCTGCCCTGCAAGAAAGCAGTGCTGAAGTCAAGAGAGTGCAGCTCGTAGTCGCGGTGAGCAGCTATGTGCAGTAGTACCCGAAGAGTGGTCATCTTCAGGGTGGGAGAGAAGGTCTGAAAGTAGTCAACTCCCTGCCGCTGACTGAAGCCACGAGCCACGTAACGCGCCTTGAAGACAGGCGGAGAACCCGGCGGCCGCTTCACCCTGAAAATCCACATGCCACTGACGATGTTCGCCCCAGGCGGGGGAACCTCGTCAACGTAGGTGCCTGTGGACTTCCAGGAAGCCATCTCTGCGTCCATAGCTGCCTGCCACTGAGAGGAGTAGGGACCCTCTATCGCCTCCGCGTAAGAGCGCGGAGTCGGGATGTCAAGTGCATCCGGGTCTCCCTCAGGGGTAAGCAGTACGGACACGAGATGAGGTGAAGCAGCAGCCAAACACTGGAACTCCTCCTGCCTGTCCTCAAGGACGTCCGTGCCAAGGGCACACTCACCCCCGACGGACGGAGGACAGACAGACTCAGACTCAGCAACAAGACTAGCAGCGTAGTCTAGACGACAGCGAGCAGCAAAGTCGACGAGCTCAGTAACTAGGGCAGACGCAGCAGTGGACTCAAAGGAAGGGTCAGTGACAACAGTAGCAAGGAGACGCGTGACAGTAGGACTGGCAGCACGAAGAGAGTCCGACTCCGGGTCAGGAAGAGCAGGAAGAGAGGACTCAGGAGGAGAAGGCAAAGGGGCACGCAGAGGAGCAGTGGACGGACGCAGAGACATCCGGTGCGTGCCAGGGACAGGAGGAGGACGCTGACGCGAACCACGACCACTAGTGCGAGCAGCACGGACAGGCGACGCAGGGCGAGACGCAGGCTCACGACGCTCAGCAAGACCTCCAGTAGGACCAGTGTAGGGAGAAGGAGCGGGCAGTGGGGAGGCCGGCTGTAACTGTAACTGTGACGGGACAGGCTGTGGACACTCTAAGGGAGGAGGAGGACCAGTAGAAGGCGGGAGACCAAGAACCTGCTGAAGGAGCGGAACGAAGTACGGCCTAGGCCGCGCGGCGACTCCAGACACAGCAGGGACAGCACCAGTACCCCCAGCGGCAGCACCAGCGCCAGCAGCACCTCCAGCTCCAGTACCTCCTGCAGCACCAGTAGCACCCCCAGCAGGACCGCCTCCAGGACCGACAGCAGTAGCCTCAGCGCCAACACCCTCAGCAGCTCCAGCTCCAGTCGTACCCGCAGGCCCAGCAGCTCCAGTACTCCCAGTACGAGCACCTCCGGGACCCGCGGCACCAGCACCCTCAGCAGCCGACGAACCTCCAGCTCCAGCAGCACGCCTCCAGCGCCGGGCAAACCACTCGCGCAGCTCCTGTGGAGAGAGTGGCTCCCGCCGAGACGAAGCACCCGGAGAACCTCCACGCTCAGCACCGCCAGACGCCACACGAGCAGGCCCAGCTCCCTCAGGCTCCGCACCCCCAAGCTCAGCACCTCCAGGCGTGGCACCCCCAGGCTCAGCACCCCCAGGCGTAGCACCCCCAGGCTCAGCACCCCCAGGCTCAGTACCCCCAGTAGTAGCACCCCCAGGCTCAGCACCCCCAGGCTCAGGACCCCCAGTAGTAGCACCCTCAGGCTCAGCACCCCCAGGCGTAGCACCCACACGCTCAGCACCCCCAAAGTCAGCACCCCCTGGCTCAGCACCCTAAGCAGCACCAGAGTCACTAGTAACCTCGACAGGCTCGACTGCGTCTACCTGGGACACACCTGAAGGGGCAGGACCCTGAGGGGGGAGGGGGTCTACCGGGGGGGGACCTGGTACAAGGAAGAGCGGTGGCGGGGGGAGGGACGGAGTGCGGTAGGGGAAGAGGCGGTAGTAGGGGACCGACTCGTCAAACGTGACGTCCTGGGAGGACAGAACACGGCGAGAGGTGGGGTGGTAGAACTGCCACCCTGGCGCGTCAGGGGGGAAGCCAAGGAAGACGCAAGGAGCAGCACGAGGGGACAGCTTGTCCGCAGACAAGTCGCGGACAAACGCCCGAGATCCCCAGACACGGAACGCAGACGCATCGCCAACCTTCCCCGTCCACAGCAAGGCTGGGGAGGTCTCCGGCATGGAGACCCTGGGGTGAAGGTTGATCTGATGCGCCGCGTACCGAACCGCAAACGGCCACAGAAAATGGGGGGCAGCCGCATGCATCATGGACGTACGGGCGACGTCCATGACCATGCCAATGCGGCGCTCAGCAATCCCATTTTGCTGTGGAGAGTCCGGAAGCGTGAAGGTCTGGCGGATGCCTCGTGCACGACAGTAGGCTCGCAGAAGGCCAGAGGAGAACTCTCCACCTCTGTCAGAGTGCAGACGCAGAACAGGAAAGTCCGAGCCGAAGCTCTGCCTGAGCTGGAGACAAGCTGCGCGGATCCAGTCGATCAACACCTCAGTGACATCACCCTTGCTGCGCAAGGGGAAGACTGTGGTGTAACGCGAGTAGTCGTCAACCACCAGCAGGAAGTAGCGCTCGTGACCCTGTCCACGGACGCGGGCCGGGCCCCACACGTCCATGTGAAGCGTCTGCAGCGGGGCCTCTGTCGGAGGAAACTGGGAGGAGTGAGGGGCAGCCCGCTGCCGCCCCTCGACACAGGGGACGCAGGTAGGGCCAGGCCCCGGAGGAAGGGGAGGGAGGGACCGGGGAAGACCAGAGACAAGGACACGGGAGGCCATGCCTCGGAGACGAAGCAGGGAGGGGTGACCAAGGCGGTGGTGCCAGAGGAGAGTCTCGTGAGACAGGAGGCGACACGAACAGGGGGCAGACTTAGGACCAGACCTGGACGCTGCAGCAAACACCTGACCCGACGCAGTTACCTGACCAGACGCAGTGACTGGAGGAGACGCAGTGGTCAGGGTGTACAGGCTCGACCCCGGCCGACGGGTAAACGTGGCCAGGTGTCGGCCAGTCCGAGCGTCCGTGCAGTGGGTCACCCGCTGACGCGCAGGAGTGAACTGGTGAACCCCCGCATCCTGTAGGTCAGCACCACTCACCAAGTTCGTAGAGAACGAGGGGAGGTAAAGACCAGACAGGGTGCCAGAGGGGGCCGCCGGACACGGGAGGACAGTGGAGAAGTGAGCAAGGACAGGACCCCCAGAGGGGTCTGCCAGAGAGACCGCAACTGGCTGGCCAAGCGGCGTGAGTGTGGTGCGGTCTCGAAAGAAGGAGCGAGAAGCCCCCGAGTCAAGGGTGAAGGTGTGGGAGGCCGAAGCCGACGCAGAACCTGAGAGAACAGACTCACCAGCACCTGAGGGAGCAGACGCACCTAGAGCAGCAGCCTCGCTAGCACCTAGAGCAGCAGCCTCACCAGGACCTAGAGCAGCAGTCTCAATGCCCGGGTCGGGCGGAAAACACCGGTAACAGTCACCCTCATCACTAATAGTCACAGTATACATGGCAGCAAGAATAGCATCAAAGTCAAGGTCAAAGACAGCGACACCCGCCCTAGACAGCTCACCCCAGCGGGGGATCTCAGTGGCCTCAGGGAACTGGTGACGCCAAGCGTTCGTCAGGCGGCCAAAGCAGCGCTGGGTGGAGTGCGTACCCCCGCACTGGTCACCCGCGCGGTCGCCGGTGCGTAGGACGTAGGTGCACGGACCAGTACCCCCACCCCGCCGGCGTGCAGCGTACCACTCACGGAGCTGCTGAGGAGGGGGGATGTCACGAGTGCGCTGCTGCTGCTGCTGGCGCTGACCACCACCGGAGCCGACCCTCTGCGCAGCGCCACCCCGACCAGCTCCACCTCCTCCGCCGCCGCCTCCTCCACCGCCGCCACCTCCGCTCCCACCGCCACCGCCGCCGCCGCCTCCGCCTCCACCGCCGCCACCGACACCTCCACCCCCACCACCACCCCCACCGCCACCCCCACCCCCTCCACTGCCTCCACCGCCGCCTCCACCGCCCCCGCTAGCTCCTCCAGTGCCCCTGCCCCCCTTGCCCTTGCCAGGGCGGCGTCTCCCGCTAGGGGTAGACGCCGCACCGACCGACTCAAGCCCAACGAGGTCGGCCGCAGCAGCAGAGGCAACAGAGGGCAAAAGGGGGGAGGGGGAACACCCCTCAAAGATGGGGGTGCGAGGGTCACCACGAGAGGCTCCTACAGCTACTATGCTCTTCTCTGCTGCTAGGAGGGACTTCTCGAGGAGGTCAACGGTGAGAGTGGTGGGGCAAACTGAGAGGAAGTGGTCCCTGACTACGCGAAGGGAGTCAGGGAGCCGGTTGACTATGTAGTAGAGGGTGATGTACATGGGGGGGGGGTTCTTGGCGCAGAACTCAGTAGGAAGCGCAGCGCGGTAGCGAGTGTCACTAGTGCGGAGGTGCGTAATGAGGTCAGCGACTGTGGGAAAGGCAGCAAGGTCAGGGAAGAGGTACGGTAGCATGAGGCGGCTCAGTGCAGCAGTGGCAGGGGAGGAGTAGCGCGCAACTACAGCGTCGTACAAGGTCTGAGCACTCTTGTACTGGCTAAAGTGCGCACGCTCAGAGGTAGGCAGGTGGCGACGCACAGCAAGACGTGCAGCAGCATCGCGCGTGGCCCACTGTGAGCGAACAGTGGCGTCAGCATCAGCAGCGGGGGCAGGAGAGGCACCAGAAGTGAGGTCAAAGAGGGGGAGGCCGTCTGCTCTGTCGCACTGTAAGAAAAGCTGCAGGTCATCTATCCAGACGTCAAAGTCAATGTCCCGACCCTCAGCGTCAAAAGCGAGGACACTAGGGGTAGCCATGACAGCAGTAGACTAGCAGCGCAAACAGTAGGGTGAGGGCAGTGCTGTGAAATAGGCGCTGCTCTTACCGGACAGGGCGGCTCGGGTGGTTCGGCTGCAGGGCGGCTCGGCGGCTCGGCTGCTGGGCGGCTCGGCGGCTCGGCTGCTGGGCGGCTCGGCGGCTCGGCTGTTGGGCGGCTCGGCGGCTCGGCTTCTGGGCGGCTCGGCTGCTGGGCGGCTCGGCGGCTGGGCGGCTCGGCTGCTGGGCGGCTCGGCTGCTGGGCGGCTCGGCGGGGCCGCTGAGAGGGCGGCGTCCGGGGCCGCTGGGAGGAGGCGGCGGGGCCGCTGAGAGGAGGCGGCGGGGCCGCAAAGGTAGGTGGCGGGGCCGCAGGTAGGTGGCGGGGCCGCTAGTAGGTGGCGGGGCCGCAGGTAGGTGGCGGGGCCGCTGGTAGGTGGCGGGGCCGCAGGTAGGTGGCGGGGCCGCAGGTAGGTGGCGGGGCCGCTGGTAGGTGGCGGGGCCGCAGGTAGGTGGCGGGGCCGCAGGTAGGTGGCGGGGCCGCTGGTAGGTGGCGGGGCCGCAGGTAGGTGGCGGGGCCAGCAGGAAGGTGGCGGGGCCGCACATGTAGGTGGCGGGGCCGCGGGTAGGTGGCGGGGCCGCTGGTAGGTGGCGGGGCCGCAGGTAGGTGGCGGGGCCGCACAGGTAGGTGGCGGGGCCGCACAGGTAGGTGGCGGGGCCGCACAGGTAGGTGGCGGGGCCGCGGAGGGCGTAAGGGGCCGCGCGAGGGGCCGTAAGGGACGGCGCGAGGGGCCGTAAGGGGCGGCACGAGGGGCCGTAAGGACGGCGCGACGGGCCGTAAGGGCGGCACGAAGGGCCGTAAGGGCGGCGCGAAGGGCCGTAGGGGCGGCGCGATGAGCCGTGAGAGGGCCGCTAAGGGCGACGCGACGGGGCCGTGAGGGGCCTAGCGAGGGCGCGACGGTAGGGAGAGCACACCGGGCGCGACTCGGGCCGGAGCGAAGCGCGCTCCGGGCAGGAAAAAAAAAATTTCGTGGTGGTGGGCCCTAGGAATCGTTCCCAGTAGGGAACCTGCTCGATACCATGAGAAGAAACGAGGAATGAAATGACTAAGGGAAAGTTGGGTACAAATGCAAACCCTAGGAAAACTGTACCCCATATGTGCTACCCCACTATAGCCTACAGTAGCTGTGTCATATAAATCTGACACGCACCACTTCAAACTGCTCCCCGTAAATGTTAGAAACACCCTGGCGACTTGCTGGAATTTCGTTTGGGTGCAAGGGTCTCGTTCCGATGGACGCGTTCGCGCTGACTACTGCGACAGTTCAGATGGAATGCGACGCGTAGACGAGTTCGACACTTGGTGTTACTGACACGCTTCGTCGTGGCATTGCATCCTCAGTGACTGGAGCACCACAGAAGTTGGGATAATAATACGACGCGGGGAAACGACAGACGCTGGGTCCCATTTGACGCCGGAAAACCTGGCTTTGCGCGGAATCTTCAGAGTTCGTCGCGCTGCCATGACCGTTGTTGTCGATTTCGCTACATTGGACCCCGCAACGAGCGGCGCAGAGACATTAACCTTCATGGTGCCGTTAAAATCCGCAACAGTGATATTCAACAGGTCAGTAAGTTTGCTGGCGGTATCTATGCTAGTCGTTGCGGCCGCTTCCCGTGCCCGCTCGAGCTTTTCTTCGACAGTCGCCGCGTCCATCGCGGAAAAGGGAAGTGCAGAAAACAACTTAAAAGTGACTGAACCGCAACTCTAGGGTTACTACGAAAACGCAGGAAAAAAGTCAAGGTTCAAAACAGTGGGAGCACCAGTTACTACATGATCAACTTCTGCGTCACTTTACGGGCAGTTTCTGTATACTGCAATGTTGGAAACCAGAATATGTATGCGGTAACTGGCAGCAACCTCGCAGTCACGAGTCAGGTTACTCATCATGCAACGTGTCAGTCACATTCCGGCGTCACCCTAAAGCTTCGGAAACGCAGCCGAATAGCCCCCCTCCGTATGGCAACGCCACGTGGCGAACCAGTTCAACTCTTGCAGCCACGCAAGCGAATACACCCCCAAGCGAACGGCTACGCACGCCCTCCGATCTGAGAGCCTAAACTGCAATCCTGACTCTACAAATGTTGCAGAACAGCTCTCTCGTGCCAGGAACGCCACTTCCGCTTCAAGTATAGCCATCTCGCGCTTCGACAAATGCTGTTCTTCATGCAGCTGCTCGAACCGTGCGGGACAGTCACCGTGCTGAGGATGCGGGGGAGCACTGTCGCCGGTCAGTGATGGCCGCTCCTGCAAAGGGATCTCGATGTTGTCTGCTGCCAACCTTGGCAGAAGGGCGCCGGCTGCGTGCTCACAGATGTCCGCGCGCATGCCGCGCCTGTACTTCAGCGAACTAACACCTTGGAACCAGAGGCCAGTGCATACGGTCTGGAAACTCGTTTCCACGAGGGTCTTCAGATAGTGGCAAACGAAAATGCCACAGTCGTGCGAGTTTGGCTGTTGTGGACAGTGCTCCTCCTGCACAAAACACAACACGACGCACATCCCATTACACTGACTCGGATTAATAAGCTAAAAAGATCAGCGGTCAATATGCTCATCAAAACTCACCCCCAGCACGATGCACTTGGCATCCAGGAGGACCTGGTCCACATGTGTGAAATCCGCCGTCGGATGGGTGTCTTGGGCCAACACGGAGACCACTCTGGCCAACGCAATTGCGGTAAATTAGACAACCGTTGTATAAAACAGGGTGCGCGGGGAGTTATAAAAGCAACTTACAGTTTACATCCGTTGAAAATGGCAGTCGCGTCAGTTTGGGATAGTGCGCTGTCGTACAGCACCATGACGAGGCGGTTCTCATCCCCTGACGTCGCGGGTTCGAAGATCTTAGAGGGCTCACACACGATGACCAAGGAGTAGTGATTACTGCATTAGGAACACGACGGTACAGTCAAACATGGGTTTGTTCACTACTCAGACTACCTTCGTGGAGGGTGAATAACACTATTCGGGTGAGCGACCGTACGAATCACAAACTTACTTCAGGAACACTGGAAACGCCAGGAAGTCGTGCTCCAATAGCGGTAAGCCCTCTCCAGAAGCTAAAGCCTTGCCGTAAGTCCTGGTATATGTGAACGCCTTGGCGTCAAGTGCCGCCCATGTCTTCCCATCGGGTAGAACAGGCTGACGGATACTCAGCAATCTGCAGCAAACGCCAAGGCAGCAGAGACAGGACCACCCGCAGGGTTTAGGCATATCCATGAGACGAGGAGAGACTATGAAGCGTGCCACTTCCTAGCAAGTCTATGGTTGTCATGTGTGGTGTTGCCTAGTTGGAGTTGGTTGGTTGGGGTGGCGTGCAAGAAAGGCCATTCCGCTGCTGAGTTGGGTCGAACTTCTACGAGGCGCGTTCGCCCACCTGCATGTCACTTTCGTGAGGTTGGGTTAGTGCGCAGTGCCACGCCAACTTTGTGAAACCTCCCCGTAGCCTATATCTATCGTGTGTGTTTGCTTTTGTATTCATAGTTGATATTACAATTCTACTTGGCCCAATTGCTACTTGAATTCTCACTAAGTCCTTGGAGACAAACACTACCGAAATGCTACCGAGTTGCTAACACAACACCATCGTGTTAGTAGAAGCTCTCTCGCCGTCGTAACGCTCTCCATAGTATTCCTTCACAAAACCCGTGTCTAATGAAAGTGAGCGAATGACAAGACACGTACTTTGACAGGAGAGTCTCGTATTTCGCTCACTGGGCTCGCCGCTGGCCGGACGAAAAAAATCCGAGTGCGAGAATAGAAATGCAACCACCTTTGCAGCGACAGCTGCTGACATCACACATTTGGTCGTGCCTGCAGGAATGTCTGGCACATGATTCTGGAATGTCGTGGGTTTCAAAAGTCGCCATCGACATTCACGCAACTTTCGGCAGCAAGTTGATAGGGTGTTTCAGTTGGTTGGGTAGTGTGTGGGATGTTGAATCGGACTTGTCGTAAACTTTCCTCCCTGGGCAGCTCGCTCGTGTGAAATATACCCTGTACAAAATGTTTCGTGATGCACCAAGCTTGCATGATCGAGCTCGTTTGATACAGAATCGATGTAACCATGAAGTCGCGAAACCTCGGGCATGCGAAAAACATTGTACCACAGATTGTCCGCTTCATCAACAAACAAGCTGACAGGGCATGATCTAAATTCAGAAAGCCCCCATTGGTGCAGCAGATCTCTTTGCAGCCGCAACAGTAGCGCCCTTGGTGTAACACCACACCAAGGGTGAACTGAATCTTGCCACGATGGAACACCATATCGAAGTACTAGCGTGAGTTTGGCTTAGGAGCCATAGTTTAGGAGCCTTGGTAGTTGAGTTCGAGGGTGTAGGGTGTAAGGAAAATGTCGAGAGAATTGTGGAAGGAGGGTGGTGAAACTAGAAAGGAGGGGGATACAAGTAGTAAGCCCTAAAAGGGTTATACTCACTTTTGAGTACCCCACTACAGACTAGACATGCATTATAATCTGACACACCCCCATAGTCAAAGTGGGGTATAATCAGTACAGCATGCAGGCATAGAGCTAGAGTTCACAATAGGTAAGTAAGGCTAGAGCTAATCACAGAGGGCAAGTGAGGAGGAGGAGAGACTGTGGGGGAGAGCAGATGGGAGGCGACTGCTGACGCTGCAGACACACAGACGAGCTGCTGGCTCAGTGGCTACCGAAGCAAAGGCCCGGACTACAGGAGTAACTGGCTCCGCGGCTAAAAGTAGCGGCAGACGAGCAACTGACCCACAGGCGACTGGCGACTACCGGAGATTGTAGCCTCCGGACTGCTGGTGCTGCTGACGACAAGACTGCTGCCTCCACTTAACCCCCCCCAGCTGCCCAACGCCCCTCTCACACACCCCCTGCTCAAACCCTAGCCCTACACCCACAGCACCCCTTTAAACCCTAAACCCCCCAGACTCCCACACAACCACCCCCCTCAGCGATAGCTGCAGCAGTGGGAGACGAAGGAGGAGGAGGAGGAGGGGACGGCACGCACAACCGACACCCCCACAACCATCACCCCTACACCCACCCCCCCACGGCTGCACCGGGTCCAAGAGCGGCTGCTGCAGGGGCCAGGGGCGGCTGCTGCTGGGGCGGCTGCTCCAGGGGCTGCTGCTGCTGGGGCGGCTGCTCCAGGGGCTGCTGCTGCTGGGGCGGCCGCTCCAGGGGCTGCTGCTGGGGCGGCCGCTCCAGGGGCTGCTGCTGCTGGGGCGGCTGCTCCAGGGGCTGCTGCTGCTGGGGCTGCTCCTGCTGGGGCGGCTGCTGCTGGGGCGGCTGCTCCAGGGGCTGCTGCTGCTGGGGCTGCTGCTCCAGGGGCTGCTGCTGTTGGGGCGGCTGCTCCAGGGGCTGCTGCTGCTGGGGCGGCTGCTCCAGGGGCTGCTGCTGCTGGGGCGGCTGCTCCTGTAGGGGCGGCTGCTGCTGGGGCGGCTGCTCCAGGGGCTGCTGCTGCTGGGGCGGCTGCTCCAGGGGCTGCTGCTGCTGGGGCGGCTGCTCCAGGGGCTGCTGCTGCTGGGGCGGCTGCTCCAGGGGCTGCAGCTGCTGGGACGGCTGCTCCAGGGGCTGCTGCTGCTGGGGCGGCTGCTCCAGGGGCTGCTGCTGCTGGGGCGGCTGCTCCAGGGGCTGCTGCTGCTGGGGCGGCTGCTCCAGGGGCTGCTGCTGCTGGGGCGGCTGCTCCAGGTGCTGCTGCTGCTGGGGCGGCTGCTCCAGGGGCTGCTGCTGCAGCGGAAATTAGGAGGGAGGGGAGGGGAAGGGCGCGGCCCCCAGGGTGCCCTGACGGGCGACGTGCGAGGGAGCCGCGCAGGCCCCCGAAAGTGCCTCGACGGGCGACGGGAGGGGACCGCGCGCGGGCCCCCAAGACGCCTCGACGAGGCGACGGGAGGGGCCGGCTCGCGGGCCCCGAAAGCGCCGCGACGAGGCGACGGGAGAGGCCTGCGTGCGGGCCCCCAAAACGCCGCGACGAGGCGACGGTCGGGGCCGGCGCGCGGGCCCCCAAGACGCCGCGACGAGATAGGAACCCGCCGCGCGCCGCGGGGCGCACGGCGGGCAGAAAACCGCCACGCGCCCCGAGCGCGTGGCGGGAAGAAAAATAGGAGGTCGCGTGCCACGGGGCGCGCGACACACAGTAGGGCAGCGGAAGTAGGTGGGCCCACAGGCCAGGAGCGTTTAGCTCTGATAGCATATCGAAGTACTAGCGTGAGTTTGGCTTAGGAGCCATAGTTTAGGAGCCTTGGTAGTTGAGTTCGAGGGTGTAGGGTGTAAGGAAAATGTCGAGAAAGTTGTGAAAGGAGGATGGTGAAACTAGAAAGGAGGGGGATACAAGTAGTAAGCCCTAAAAGGGTTATACTCACTTTTGAGTACCCCACTACAGACTAGACATGCATTATAATCTGACACACCACACCACCAATGATCAGTCACTGACGAAATTTGACTGAAGTCGATTTTCCGTCACATCCTAACACATCCCACCCTAGCTAACATTTTCAGTCAACTTTTTCGTCATGGTGGTTTCCTCCCCGTCCATCCTTGTTTACTTTGCAACACAAGCCGAGAAAAAACTCCTTCCAATTTGTTTCTAGATCTACTTTCACGCTTCACTCAGTGCATCCTCAGGCTTACTGAAATCAGACACAGTTAAGAAGTCTTCTTTCCATCTCAGTTCCTCTACTTTCTAAATACTGCAGAAGCGTGGCTATTCAAGGAACGGCACGGCTCTGGTGTTTTTTTTTTCGAACAGGGGTACAACTTGGGTGACGATCAGAGACTTTCGAACCGAACGCTGTGGTGAGATTTTCCTTCAATCTCGTTATACTACCTTTTTTTCTCTCGTTTTATGAGGAGTCCGAAGTTGGTGCACATCACTTTCGTTATACTCTTCCTACTGGTGCTTGATTGCATTGTATCTCTATGCACCTCATGCGTGCTACTATTCTCTCGTATGTACTGGCGGTTACGTCATGGACATTCATTTCTGTTTCGTTTCCTTCTTTTTATTCTCAGGAAGCCAAGGTCTCTGGAAGGTTGTTCTCCTATCTGCACACACCGTGGAGGAAGGGTGGCGCTACGGGGCGTGCTAGGTAGTTGATGTAGGAGAGGCGTGGTGGCTGCTGCTGTTCAGTTTTATAACTGACATCTTGTACTTCTCTTTTAATGAAGTATTGAACGGAATATGGAGCATTACACTTGTGAAACTGATGGTTGCAAGCTTAAGTTCAAGACTTCATTAGAGAAATCCCTGCACCAGCGCTCGGGTATACACGTCTACGATGATGCTGAACCAAGCTCTGCAGGTCCGAGTTCTCGTCCGTTTGGTGCTCCAGCGACTTCTTGTGATGAAGAACATCAGCGTAGGCTACGAGATGCTGGTGAAGCTCTGGTTTCAAAGAGTAGGAAGCGGAAAGAGAAGGTAGTCGACTTGGACAGACCCTTGCACGAGGAGGATGCAGCTGAATTAAACATTGACAGTTCCGGCTACGACTTTTCACCGACAGGAAACACTTCGGCAGTGGATATGGATGCGAATTTCTATCGGTTTTGCAGAACTGCGGGTGGAGGCTCGGGTCTTTCTCGTGCGGATATAAAGGAGTTGGTCGACTGGGTTGTCGTCGCATGCGAGAATCCCGGCCACTTTCACCTGCGCAGCCTACAAGAGTTTGATTCGTACGAGGAGACACAGTTGGAAGGAGCGGGTTTGGAACCGTTTAAGACAGTTGATCTTTCAAAGGAGGGTGATTTGAAGCAGGTGCTGTTTCACTTTAGACCGTCGCAGTCGTGCGTGCGAGCTCTATATCAGAATCCGGCAAATGCAGAAGGTTTTGTTGTGCGTCCTCCGGTGTTGAATGCGAAGGCCGTACGAATCTACAAGGGTCCACAAACCGGCAATTGGTGGAGAGAACTACAAGCGAGACTGCCTCGCAAAGGATGTGTGGCAGCTGTTATTCTTTACTCTGACAAGACGACGCTCACGCTGAGCGGTGGTGTGAAAGGATGGCCTGTATATGTATCGTTGGCAAACATCTCATCGGCAAATAGGTGGCGTTCGCATGGTCATCGGCTATGCGCACTGCTTCCAATAATCGATGACCAAACGTTTACCAGGGCTGAGGACGCTCGCCGACGACATGAGGTTTTCCAAGAGGCGATGAAGCTGATACTCGAGGAACAAAAGAGAGTGCAGACTGTGTAAGTGGCATTGAGTTGAATTGTTCGGTTGCCATATCTTACATCGCATCCCGCCTACTCTGGCCCAACTTGCTGTCCCTTTCCCTTCTTTGCTCTGCCTTCTCTTGCCGTCCTATGCTCTGCCCTCCTTGCGCTGCCCTCCTTGCACTGTCCTCCTTGCCCTGCCCTCCGTGAAGACGCTTGGTGCCTAAAGTTCTTGGTTGCCGAAAGTCCTTGCAAAGGCTCTTTCAGCATTTGATTTGCACGTGTTATTTTTCCATCCGTTGTTATTTGTTCCGGGGGGAGATGCTTGCGGATCCGTACGGGATCGATCGGTGGGTATACCCACACACTTATGCAAATGTTGGGGACTATCCCGAACAATTCAAAGTGGCGGGCACGAAGTCTGGCATCAACACCAAGTATCCTTGCCCAAAATGCAAGGTGCCGAATGACAGACTCAGCGACATGACATACGAGATCGAGTACCGCACGGAGGTCGAGCAGTCGCAACACGTGGCAGCGATACAGGGTGCGAGGACAAAGAGGGATCGGAACTTTCTGGAGGTTCTTTACAGCACGCATGGCGTTGAGGTATGTCATATACAAACTTGTATATCGTCGTCTTAGTTTCTTCTCTCATCCAAGCACCCTTGTTCATCTTCCATCCATATTGTGCCTCCTCTCGTGCAGTGTGCGTTCTGGGGATTCCAACATGGCAAGACGCCGTTTGGGAACCCTTATCGCCAGATCATGGTTGACTTTATGCACATGTCGTGTCTGGGGGTGTACAAACACATTCTGGATTGTGTGAAGCAGAAGTGCTCTAAGGTGCCAGGTCTGTTGGCGGCCTTGGATAAGGATCTAGCACGGGTTACACAGTATAGCAGACAGTCCTTCTTCAGGCTCCCTACTAAGACGGATGGGTACTTTAGTGGGAACCATACATTTTATGCTTTCCAGCATCAGGCGGTGATGCAGGTCCTACCTGTCTTGCTGTTGAGGAATGGGGTGGAGCCAGAGTGGGTGCGACCAGTGGAGCTGTACTGTCTCTGGCATGCGCAGGCGTGGCATCGCGCATACCACACTGAGGAGACACTACGAGCACTTCACCAGCTTACCCTCAAGTAAGTTTCGGAGGTTTTGGTCTCTTTTTTTGTATTGTACGACCGCTGAAAGCTTCTTGATTCTTACTCAAGTACGACCTGGTTTGCATGTCTGCTTGTGTGTATGCGTGTGTATGCATGTGAGGTGTGTATGTGCGTGCGTGCATGGGCGTGTGTGCTCGAGTGTATGTGTCACTGCGCGTGGGTACACACTATTGTGCGTGCGTACGCGTGCCCATGTATGCGAATGTGTGTGTGCATGTGAGGTGTGTGTTGTTCGTGCGTGCATGGGCGTGTGTGCTCGAATGCATGTGTCATTGCGCGTGCGTACGCACTAATGTGCGTGCGTACGCGCGCCCATATATGTGTATGTGTGTTTGCATGTGAGGTGTGTATGTGCGTGCGTGCATGGGCGTGTGTGCTTGAGTGCATGTATCACTGCGCGTGCGTACGCACTAATGTGCGTGCGTACGCACGCCCACGTATGCGTATGTGTGTTTGCATGTGAGGTGTGTATGTGCGTGCGTGCATGGGCGTGTGTGCTCGAGTGCATGTATCACTGCGCGTGCGTACGCACTAATGTGCGTGCGTACGCGCGCCCATGTATGCGTATGTGTGTGTGCATGTGAGGTGTGTATGTGCGTACGTGCATGTGCGTGTGTGCTCGAGTGCATGTGTCACTGCGCGTGCGTATGCACTAATGTGCGTGCGTACGTGCGCCCATGTATGCGTATGTGTGCGTGCATGTGAGGTGTGTGTTGTTGTATGTGCGTGTGAGCGTGCATGCGTGTGTATGCGCTCTGGAATGCAATTGTACCCAGGATCGTGCCATTGCTCATCGCGGAATTCAATAAAGAACAAGGTTCTTCTTTCAATATCCCCAAGGTTCACGCGATGCTTCACGTGGTAGATGACATTCGTCGGGCTGGCATTCCCGCTCACTACTGTACAGACCTTTACGAGCACGTCCACATCGCTCTCATGAAGCGCCCATACAGATCATCGAACAGGCGGAACGCCGAGGCATCGATCACAAGGAGATGCCTTGTGTCCGAGCTCATTGAGCACATGACAACAAACGACGTGAAAGTGGAGGATTTAGAGGCAAGGACAATTGCTATGAAACAGGTATGTGTGTTTTTTCTACTGGTCTTAATATAATGATTCGGTTGTTAATCTGGAACCACCCAACATTCATACACCTCTGCATTCTTCATCATATCGTGCATTCTTCACCTTCGCAATTTGTCCCATGTAGTGATACGACTTTATCACTACCTCTACCCGCCCCATGACAACCCCGAATAGGCATTGGAGAGCGGAACACCGGCAATAACAAGTAAATCATCGACAATCGACTATCTCGCCAAGAATGACAGGACGAGGGATCTATGGGCTCGTACCATTCCGGGCGATTTTAGCGTCCTTGGTCGGATTCTGGAGGCCTTCCAGAACAGACAGCCGCGTGCACCAGGCGTGGTTCGCATTGAGTGGAGTTCGGAGTTGGACGTGCACCATGGCATTGCTGTACCGCCAGATAATGATTTCAACAGGTATAGTAAGTATCCGTCGTACGCACGTGCCGTACACAATTTCTATGGCAGCCCTTGGTACAGCGATGTTACTGTTCTGGGGGTGGACAGACAGAATGTGACTAGGACGTGGCCAGCTAAGCTATTGCTGATCTTCACGTTGCATGGAACGGCCTGGAGGACAAGACGAAACGCTATTACGGGTGATGAGGTCGAGGTAGAGCAACCATTGGCAGAGCAGGTTGCATTTGTGCGGTATTACCGCAGGATGCCGATCACAAATGCCACACCATGCAGACCTCTTGGATGGGCGACTGGGACAAACGATTATGGGGTAGTGCACGTGGAGAGCATTTTACGGGCTATCCATGTCGTGCCACAGTCAGACGATGTCAAGAGTGAGGAAGCTAGATTCCTTTGGAATGAGTTTAGGTGGTGATTCTAGGACCTGCTTGTATATATGCGTGTATCATTTGTACATATGCACTAATTAAAACGTTAATTGTTGATGTCTGTTCTATATTAAATCAAATAGTTTGGGAACCACAATTTGTTTTGCAAGGTGTAGTGCCCTTCGCCATTTGCTACAAGCTCGTGAATTCTTGTGTGCGTCCTTTGTGTTGGAAATTAACCATATTCATCACTAATTGTGGGAATTCCAGAAAGCAATTCATTTGGGCTTAATTTAAGCTGTGAATCTAAAAGAACGTACTACGCTGGATAAATCCTTGCTACGATGCGGCCAGAGTTACGAAGCAGATGCCACGTAAGAAAAACTCAATCATGACAAAAACCTCCTGCCTTGGTTCGTTAGTGTAGTCGTCTTTTTCAGTGAGAAAGTGCAACGCAACTATTCACGCGTGTCAGTAGCCGCTACAGTGCACGGAGCTGAATGTGCGGGAGATTGCGGCAGTTGCAAAGAACCGAGCGTGCCGCCCAGCCTGTCGTGTCTTGTAAGCTGACGGACGCAGCAGGCTGACTCTCCAGTCTGAAGCGAGTTAGTCGTCCAGCGTATGGTCGAACGTGGCAGTATTAAATTCAACAGCAGAAGTAATTTCGACATTCACAATGACAGCTGTCGAATAGTGATGGCAATATTCGGTACTGTATTCGTTGGTGGGGGAACTGCAGTTCAGGTACAGAGAAAGTTTTGTGGCTATCCACTTAAACTGCAATGCAGTGATTCGATCAAACTTTGTTAAAAGTTTGTGTACGGAATGACTCATCTCTATCAAAGCTAAAATTTGCAACGTAAAAAAAAACGCATTGCTTTTCAACATCAGCAAGATGCACCAAGTCGTGAACAGCACAGAAGAGCTGCCATCCTGGCAAAAAACCTATTGGTGCATGCTTTTCGCACTCAGCCAAAAACACCCAGCTGTATACAACAGTGCGAAACTGCCATGCTGCCATTCGTCGAACCAGCAAACACCCCAAACACCCCGTCCAACCCACCCTTGTACTGTACACCGTTGGTGCTCTCCACCATCTGGAGTCACGCTGAAAGGGACCGGAGGCCCTTCACCAATGCGATATTCATGAATGCGTGTCTCGCGGCATACCCAGAGTGGGAGCGCGGGACTTGTCTTGTGCTCTTGCCGTATCACATCGCATGGGTCATGATGTCGATACGTATGTCACGGCACCATTGGTTGACGCTTTATGTTTGGACCATCGTCCTGCAAGACCTAAGACCCGCCACTGTTTATGATGTCTGATTAGGTGGATTTTGGGCTACAAAACCTGCGCGACTCTACCATGCACTTGAGCGGGAGCCCACTGGAGACGGAGATTTGCATGAAGACTGCCATGGACCGAGTGTGGCAGGTGATTCGGATGTGGCTGGATATGGCACGGGGACAGTGGTACGACCCCGAGGTGAGGGCGTACCGGTGGGGGAAAGAAGGGTTGTACATTAATGAGAGTGATTTGAGCGAGTTTAGGCCCGAAAACTATTCAGACAGCCCTGTGACTGAGGAGGCGGATCCGTGCCCCTGGCTGATTAGACCGAGATGAGATTTTTATGGCCAATATATGTGATTCCGTAACTAATAAGCCGGACCTTTCAGGCTGTGATCCGGTTAGTGTACTAGTTGAATGTGTGTGTCTACGACATGTATGATGCTGGTTGGCCAAGTGTAGTTGTGTAGTGTTTTCGACATTTTATTCGTAGTAGTGG